>LR754377.1:0-10153 GCA_902729485.2 Mus minutoides | reverse complement strand
TTGAAATGTAAATGAAGAAAATATCTAATTAAAAAAAAGAACAGTCTTCTGGGGCTAGGGGTGTAACTTATGGTAAAACATTGGCCTGTAACTTTAATTTTTTTCAAATCCTATTTTTAATGATGGTTCTTAAACATTTTAACCTCCTTTGTAAGAAGGCTCTATTGTAATTGGCCCTATTGCTTTAGGTTTGCATCACCCACCAGAGGTAGTAGAAAAGAAAAGATGGGGGCGGGGAGTAGACTTATTTAGAAAGTTGTTTGGAGAAACTTCTATCTGTGTTGTCTGGAAATCGGAAGTTCAGTTCACAGGATAGCAGGCAGAAGCAGCTCCAAACACTCGCAAACACTTCTCAGATACACCAGGAGTCCAGTTCCGTAGAGTCGGGTTAGCAACAGTGGAGACATGACCTAGCAGAGGCAGCCAGGTCTCAGCCTCTGCTCAAGTCAGCAGGAGGGACCAACAGGAATACCAGGAGACGTTCTCAGCCGTGCCTCTCTCAGGGAAGTGACGATCAGCAAAGACATGAGACCCACAAGTGTTGCACAGCTAGCTGTACCAGCAAGCCAAGCTCTGTTTCCATCACTCTGTCAAGTCCTATTTATACCCTCCAAACATCATGTGTCCTCCACATGTCTTGCCTCACATGTGCATCCAAGAGTCCACAGAATCCGCAGCAAACTGCAGCACACCACCAGAAGTTTTTTGGTGTGTTTCTCTCTATGGAGTCCTGTGCAATGTACGGCGGTCCAATACATGCGGGCTGTTAGCAAAGAATCCTTCATCACATGTCCTTTCACGTGCTTACTTTAGAAGAACATCCTCTCTCCTGTGTCTGCTTCAGCGAAACGTCCCTTCTCGAATCTGCCTTAGCCTCTCACACCTGTGTCTACTTTAACAGAACGTTCCTTCACAAGTTTGCCCCAGCAAAACGCCATCCTGCTGACTTTCCAAAGAACCCTTAAGGTTCCACTCCATTGGTCCAGCATGCCCAAGAGTTTGTGTTACGGTTCTGGGGCTCAAAAGAATAAAATAATAACAACAACAAATCCACAGTACCTCTAACCCTCCACAGTGTACAGACATCACCCGAGGACAGTGCTAATGTCTCAGCGTTACTCTGAGGACTGTAAAGTAATTCACAAGGCCGGCCGGGGCGCTTCAGAAAACATGGTTTATTTGCTCCTTTGTCTGTCTGTGTGGTGCTGAGGAGTCAGCCTTCCCATTTGGGAGGTGAGTGTTTACCAATGGGCTTCCCTATATTCCTAAAAAGTTCTGGGAAGATGCCTGATGCGGACACGTTCAGGACCACACTGTGAGTAGACAGGGAATCGTACAAATAATTTTCTAAAGAATGCAGATCTCCAGTCAGTGAAAAGAATGCAGGCTTTGATATCACAGAAGCTCACCTCGCAGCCCAGGGCTCCCCTCCTATGGTTACAACTGGCTCACTGTTTTATAGGGTTCAGTCCATGGACCATTGGCCCTATTGCTTTAGGTTTGCCGGCCATATCGTGGTAGCACGTAATGGTTGATCTAAAGTGCTCAGGTTGTACCTGAGAAATGTCAGATAAGGTGGGAGAGACCAGGTTCCATAGTTACAATGACCAGATGCCCTTGTACTGGGCCCTAACTCTGAAGAAATGTTATCACTTCCTGATAGGACTATGCAGAGACCAAGGCCATGTAGACTTCTGGGGGCATTGAAGGCCCAAACTACCGCAACAACTGGGAGCAAGCATTTGCAGAATTTGATCTATGGCATTGACCATACTATTAATTAATTGCTTCACTTCTGAATGATTTAATTCAGTGTCTATTAAGTGTCCTCACCTGACAGGTACCACACTGGAAGCAGCTGAGAGATGCATTTCCAAAGTGCCTGTGTGGGGTGGCTTCTAACTGGTGCTGGAGACAGCCACAGTTAAAGCGGCCTCCTGAAGTGTGGCACAGCCCTTGGGCTGGGGGGGCTTTCTTTCATTAAGAGAAGCAAGCCTAATTCCTCTGGGAGGGGGAGACTGGGGAGCTTTTTTATCTGAGGTGACCTTTGAATTGCTCCTCGGAAGATGAATAGGACTTACCAAGATGGATTGGTCCTGGCGGTGCTGCAGGACTAGATATTCTGAGGATTCCTCTAGTGGCAGGACATCTGGATTAAATACATATAGTAAATATCCTTTGAGAACAAGACTGAGGGTTACTGCCAGGTATTAGGGTCTCAGAGGCCAACGTCGGAGTGTGGAGAGAACAGGGGTGGGAGCGACAGGGACATATGAACCCCATTTAAGTCAGAAGGTAAGAGAGGGGCTGTGGATGGGACCTAGGCTTTGTGTAAGCTAAGCAAGCAGTCTACCACTAGCTACATTTCCAGTCCTTACAGAAAAGGAAAAAAAAAGTATCTTGAGGCAAAGTCTCACTAAGTTAACCAGGCTGACTGTAAACTTGCCTTTTAGCAAGGCAGGACAGGACAGAAAGTCATGGTCCTTCTGCTGCAGTCTCTCAAGTAGCTGAGATTACAGATCTGGACCACCGCCTTTGTTTATATGTTTGTTTTGTTTTGCTTTGCTTTGTTTTTTGAGAGAGGGCTTCTCTGTGTAGCCCTGACCGTCTTGGTACTTGCTCTGTAGACCAGGGTGGCCTCGGACTCTGAGATCCACCTGCCTCTGCCACCCAAGTGCTGGGATTAAAATCATGTGCCACCACTGTCCGTAAAGCCAGAAATCTTAAAGAACCATTCTCACTAAAGTGAGAGAAAACAAATTTGTGTGAAACTGGAAGATTTGTGTACGTTTCAGTATGTAAATTACATACGAATAATTCTTTTTCCTCAGGGTGAATACCAGAGCAAGCAATGAGGGCCAAGCTTCCTACTGAAGACAGTGAAGAGCTCTAGATAAAATATTTTGAAGAGAAAAACCATCAAGGGGCTGGAGAAGTGAGTAAGCCCTTAGGGACACTTGCTGCTCTCGGAGAGGGTCTGGGTCCCATTGCCAGCAGTCACTCTGGCTAGATCACAACTCCAGGGGATCTGATGGCATCCGGGAGTACTGCACCCAGGTAGGTGCACATACTCTGTCTCTCTGTCAGTCTGTCTCTCTCATATATATATATATATATATACACACACACACACACACACACACACACACACACACACACCACACCAATCATGTTTTAAAGACATAAAAAGACGGTTGGAAACTCAGATTATTTTTTTGGGTTAAAGTTTAGAGCCAGAGAGACAGGAACATCAGAACAGAAATAACCAGCCTGAGCTTGCCACAGGCTCTCTGTCCTCCCAGGCACGGGGGACAGGGTGGCTTGGTGCTGCTTTGCAGTCAGGGAGGAAGACAGGAGGGGAAGGCAAAGGTGCTCTACTGGGGAAGCTTGTGTCTACAAGCCGATCCTAAGATGACCTTGTATTCACCAAGGGTTATCTTTGTAACCGGATCAAGAACACCTTCGATTAGTTCTATGTCACCTGGACACAGCTAGAGTTATTTAGGACCCTAGTTGAGAAAATGGCCCCACCAGATTGGCCTGTGGAAAGTCTCTGGGGCTGGTGCCACCCTTGCGTGGGTGCTCCTGGATTGTAAAAGAAGGCAGGCTGAGCAGCCCAGGAAGAGCAGTAAGCAGCCCCTCTCTGGTCTCCTCATCAGCTCCTGCCTCCAGGCTCCTAATGTGCTTGAGTCCCAGCCCTGACTCCTTTGAGTAATGGACTGTTACCTGGATATATAATCAAAATAAACCCTTTCCTCCCCTAAACTGCAGTTGGTTACAGTGTTTTACCAGAGCAATAGAAACTCTAAGACAATGTATGACTGAGGGGCTCCAAACTCTCAAACCTCCCTTATATATTTTTTCCCCTTGTTCCAGTCAACCCCGCTCGCTCCGCTGGCCCCGCTCGCTCCAGCCGGCCCCACTCACTCCGGTCGGTCTCTCTAGTCCAAGGATTCGTTTATTATTATTATTCATAAGTACGCTGTAGCTGACTTCAGATGCATCAGAGGAGGGTGTCAGATCTCATTACAGGTGATTGTAAGCCACCATGTGGTTGCTGGGATTTGAACTCATGACCTTCGGAAGAGCAGTCGGGTGCTCTTACCCGCTGAACCATCTCACCAGCCCTCCCTTATATTTTTTAACCTCTATTTTTATTTTCCATATACAGTTGTTCTACCTGCACATATGTCTGGGCATCGTTTGCTGGCGCTGCTCAGAGAGGCCGAAGGAAGGTACTGGATCCCCAGGTCGGTGTTACAGAGGGTTGTGAGCTGTATGGTTAGTGCTGGGAACCTGACCCAGGTGCTCTGGAAAGAGCTTAACCACTGAGACATCTCTCCAATCCCCTCACACCTTCCTCTCAACCTTTAGACACCGGCAAAAAAATAAATAAATAAATGGAAAGCTATCAAGGACGGCATGGATCCAAGACTGACATGGGAGAACCAGCACCTGGTTTTCCTAGGGTAAACATCTAGCAAGATTTATGAAGCATAGCAGCCGCTAATTTAGGACATATCTAATGACATTTAGGCTGTAAGTGGCCCCAGTTGGCCTGTCATGCTGCTAAGTACAGCTGTGGGGATAGACTCCTGGGATGACAATGCCTCAGACCTAGTGCAAGCCTTTATCTATGAGCAAATGACTTCAGGGATATACACATTGACAGCTGTCCCCAGGAGATCCCTGTCACAATTCTCCTCCCCCATAATCCCGTCGTTTTCTAAGCTGTTTGACACGGTTGGTATAAGCCCTTGGCGTTTCTTGATCATTTTATAGAGGTTCCTCCTTTACCCGTCATGTTCTGTTGTTTGGATCAAATAAAGAAATAGTTTGTCCTGATCTGAGACCTGGGGGTCAGTTATGTGACCTTAGAAGCAGGGAACACTGAGCCCCTCACTCCTCTGGCTCCTGTGTTTCTGTGACAGGTTGTCCTTTAGCCCTGCCAGACTGCCCTGCAGTGTTCAACTGTTCCTCAAAAGGCCATCAGTTTTGTAAACTGAAACTCACTAAAACATAGACATTTAACCTATGTGTAAGTAACAAACCCTCACGTGGGAACAAATGCTGATTAAAATACTGGCTGTCGGGGCTGGTGAGATGGCTCAGCGGGTAAGAGCACCCGACTGCTCTTCCGAAGGTGATAAGTTCAAATCCCAGCATCCACATGGTGGCTCACAACCATCTGTAACGAGATCTGGCGCCCTCTTCTGGAGTGTCTGAAGACAGCTACAGTGTACTTACATATAATAAATAAAATAAATCTTTAAAAAAAATACTGGCTGTCTTTTATTAACAGGTTATAGAGAGCAGATGTGCCTGCAGTGACCTGTCCCTGGGATATCCTGCGGCACCCAGGCCTGTGTTCATGGTGATTTCTTCAATCGCCTTCCTCTCACATTATCTGATGACTCCCAGTAGTTTCTGGGGGGTAGTTAGGGACTTTACCTGTATGATACTGGGTACTCTAGCCATTTTTGTCTCTACAGTTTCAATTGAAAATATGCTCAGAAAGGCTCTGTGGTTGAGAGTAGTAAATGCTCACAAGGTCGTTCAACAGGAAATAGCGTCAAAAAGAGCCATGCTAACCCTTTTCCCGACAAGATAGCAGGCCAGGGCTAAGGGCTAAGCATCCTCAGTGAGAGAGGAGGGGCCTGCTCAAGCCAGTCCCTGGATATCTCCACCATTCAAAAATATAAACAGCTCTGTGAGGAGAGGGACTGTCTAGTGACAAATCTGAGGTCCTTACCACTCTTGAAAATCATCCATTGAGATGTCTCCCTGCTTGTCTGATTGGTCACTTAGAACTTCATAATTCAAGCATGGCCAGGAAGTGACACTTGTGACTTTGATTAGGTCTGTCATGACTCATGGGTTCTATCCTTATGGCTCTAGTTGGCAGCGACAGAGCCAGTTAGAGCCTGAGACAGTACAAATGCCTTTAATGGGCCGATTTTCTGAGCATCTGCCATCAGGGAGGATTTTGTGAAGAGTCATGACTGCCATCTTAAGTGAATTACTATGCTGGTCCCTGGAATTTATTAAGCTTTGTTGTGATTCCGTTTGGAAGTTTGCCAAGAAGACCTCGAGTCTCAACACATCTGACTATATCTGTACTTTCAAGGGTTAATAATATACCAGTTTAGCTAAATTGAGTCATGATATGCTAATTAGCTCTTCAGAAATAATTACATTGTTTTGAAGTCTTAAATTGGAGACTAAGTCAAATGTCTCCTTGATGCTTTCCTTAAAGTCTTAAGAGAGTTACAAAATCATGAAACATTTTGCCTGCGGGACATGGTGATTTCCTTTTACATGGAGACATTTTAAAAAGGCAGAATCAGGGCAGTGGTGGCGCATGCTTTTAACCCCAGCACTTGGGAGGCAGAGGCAGGCAGATTTCTGAGTGCAAGGCCAGCCTGGTCTATAGAGTGAGTTCCAGGACAGCTATACAGAGAAACCCTGTCTTGAAAAACAAAAACAAAAACAAATAAAAAGGCAGAATCAGAAGTTGTTAGGTACATAAAGTATATTCATATGCGTATACATATACATATATATGTATATGTATAGTCTCAGTTTTTCCCAAAGCAAACGCTGCTTGGCCAGGCCCATGGCCCCCTGCAACCCAGTCTCAATGGTTTAAGAGCATAGGAGCTTTAATCACCCACAGGAAGCCAGAGCAGTTTGTGGAGTTGCTTTTAAGGAAAGGACCCGTGAATCTAGCTCCCACTCTCCAGCCCCGCTCCCTCCCTAGCTATCAGACTCTCGTGATGTGGAAGGGACAGCACAGGGAAGACCATCTGAATCACTATCATCTTTAAGTGGCAGGTCATTCCCTACCAAGGATTCTATTGGCTGAATGTGACAATCTCGGTGGCTACTGGGATCACCTGGTCCCAGTTTCTCAGAGCTGCTTCTGCGAGTCTCTTCCTAACTTCAGTTTTTGTTGTGGTGGTAGTGGTGATTTTGGTTTTTATGTTTGTTTTTGTTTTTAGTTTTTGGTGGTGGTTCTGGTGTGTGTTTGTATGTGTGCATGTATATGTGTATGTCTGTTTATGTGTGTATATGTGCATATGTATCTGTATGTATGTATATCTGTATGTCTGTGTGTGTGTGTGTGTGCTGGGTATTGAACTCAAGGCCTTACAAATGTACTCTGAAGCCGGGCGTGGTGGCGCACGCCTTTAATCCCAGCACTTGGGAGGCAGAGGCAGGCGGATTTCTGAGTTCGAGGCTAGCCTGGTCTACAAAGTGAGTTCCAGGACAGCCAGGACTACACAGAGAAACCCTGTCTTGAAAAAACAAAAAACAAAAAACAAAACAAAAAAAAAAACCCAAAAAAACAAATGTACTCTGATGTATTTAGTGGTGAAAGGTCCAAGCAACATGAATGACATTCTCATCCTTGAACTCAGATTGGCTGTGTCACTTGTTGCTCCGTTACGTCTTCAGCGCCCCTCATCAGTGAAGGAAGGTATGGATACTTCTTTCATTTGTAGTAGATTGGGGCTCTCTGTCACAGGGCATGTCACCCTTGAGCCTGCTCTTTGTAGTCAGACTATGGGACTTGCCTGTCTCCTTTGCCTCAGAAGACTGGGAAGCCCAGGACAAGTGTTCAGCTCCAACCGACCTCCTTGGCACACGCTGGGCTCTCCATATTCATCTTTCTCCACGATTGGGTCAGACTCCCCATCCCTATCCCAAACTGGCATGGCACAGCCCAGGGTCTTTTCAGTTCTTCATTGCTTCCCATCTGATTTGGGGGTGTGTTTTATTGAGTAGTTTTCACTCCACAGAAAAAAGGTTGATCTTGAAAATCATCTCGCACCCCATTAAAACCAACACGTTTATATGAAACGTTATGGTGTACAAAACCCTCTTCCTACTTGCAGTGCCCCGGTCCACCAGCCCTGGAGCGGAGGATCTCAGCCCTGCATGTTAGGTCTGGATTTCATCACCGTCTCTGCCAGTAGTCAAGACAGTTTCTCAGACTGGCTCCCAGATGCCCTAGCCTCTGCCATCGCCATGCGAAAATCCAATTGTGAGCTCAGCAGTGAGCCTGTTCTGGCTGGAAGTCACCACTGGACCCGGGCTGCTTTCCTGAGAGCTTCATGCAGATGGGTGTGTGGCATTTGCAGAGGAAGATGAAAGGGAGTGGTGGAGGAGAAAGAGGGGACCTGGATGGAGAGTCTACTCACAACAGGTGATGACGCCCACGATAGCCTTGTGGGGGCGGGGCTACATGGCAGCAGCTGGACCTGGTTTGTGAACCTCAGGCACAATTAGGAGCTGAAATTTCATGACAGCAGTTTGCTGTTTCTTTGAGGTGGAGAAGCAGGTGGGGCTGCTTAGAAGAGCAGAGCTCGGGCCTGCACGCGTCTTAGGAGCATCACACAGTGGAGATTTCTGAACCAGAGGACCAAGCTGTGTCTGAAAAGCTCTGATGAGAGGCAGGATTTGCTGGGCCAGAAATGCTCACTTCTTTTAACTCTCCTGCCACTTCTCTCATTGGCTAATCACACCCCTGTCACTTCTCTCATTGGCTAATCACACCCCTGCCACTTCTCTCATTGGCTAATCACACACCCTTTCTGTTACCTCCCCTCTCTGGCTGTAGATCTCGAAATGGCATGGTTTCCAGTAACTAATGCACGCTAACACCATCTTCTTTGAGAAGAGTCCCACATTTGCTGGGAACCAAAGAGAGCTGTAGGACAGTTAACAGCTTCCTTATGATTTTACCTTTGTTTGGAAGAGAGGTTTCCTTTGGTCAAATGACTCTGCCCATTTCCGCATCACTCACAGCCCATTTCTTATTCTTGTACAGAGAGATTATACCATGAACAGGCCTTTAAGTACCAAATATAAGCAAACTTCCTAAATTCAGATTCCTGATATGGTCCAGGCTCTTGGTTACAACTTGGCCTACGCCTTGGCAGGTCTTAAAAATTTCAGCCTGGTGTCTTTATTCCAAAGCATCTTGCTCTGTGAGTGTTCAGTCACTAATTGGTTCACTAGTTGTCCGGTGCTTTTCCCATGGCACCACAGAAGAATCATGAGCCAGGCACACAGGGCCCTTGACTCTGCAACTGTTACTGTCTGGAAGAACATTTCCAGAATGGAACAGCACAAATTCAAGAGGCCCGTGGAGGGTTCCCCCGAGAGGCGTCATGCCTTCCCATGTGGAATGCTAAAGCACTTGGGACAAAGTATTGTTTTCTTGGGGCAGGGGAGATGACTCTGCGGTTCTTCTGGTGGTGCTGGGTTCAATTCCCAGCAACCACATGGTGGCTCACAACCATCTGCAAATGGGATCCGATGCCCTTTCTCTGACTTGTATTAAGACAGAGCTGGGGTCCAAGTCCAGAGGCTGGGATTCCAGTCTGAAGCCTGATGTTGAGTATGAAGACAGGCCATTACAGGGTTTTTCCCGTTTCGCAGGGAGTTGGGTCTAGCTCTGTTCTAGCTCTGTTCTGGTCCTGAAATGAGGGCTTGCGGCCAATTCACCCTGGAGAGGACAGTCCCATGGTAACTGTACCCAAAAACGCTTTCACAGAAACGTCCAGAACACTGTTTGACTTCCCATCTGGCATTTACACCCCATAGGAGCTGACCCATGACAACCATCAAACGCTACCCTTCTCTCCCCACCCCCCCTCCCTGACCCCGAATGTTTCCTACATCTTCTTGGAATTTTCAGTAAACAATTAGGCAACTAAGAGACAGATGTGGGTGAAGGTGCTGGCCGCCAAGAGTGGCGACCCAAGCTCCATCCTGGGACCCACACAGAGGAAGGAGAGAATTGACTGCAGGAAGCTGTCTTGTCATCGCTGCTCACGCTGCCTCAGGGCTAGCTATGTTCCTGTGCAAGCTCCTTAATCTTCTCCTGCCTCAGTTTCCTCACAAGTGAAGTGGGGGGGTTGCGGGGGGGGGGAGATAACAGCTCCTTTTGCTTGGATGGAGTTGAGCAGATGGGATGAGATGAGCTGGCCCATGCTGCCTTAACAGACACAAATCTCGGTGCTTTACACCCACAGAGGTGCTCTCTGTCCTCATGGGCTGACAGTAGGCCCCACAGTGTCCTCACTCAAGGCCAGGAGAGAGAGAGAGAGAGAGAGAGACTCCATCGCCTGTGATAGTCATTTCT
>LR749682.1:2018437-2178115 GCA_902729485.2 Mus minutoides | reverse complement strand
TTTACCTACAAATGGTTAGGAATCATACCATGCAGATACTAGGAATCGAACTCCGGGTTATCTGGAAGAACAGCTGATGCTCTTAACTGATGAACCATCTCTCCAGCCACACGTCTAAATATTAAAAAACTAAAATTTCTTTTTAAAGTTTCAGGGCTCAGTTGGTAGCATTGGAATGCACAAAGTGGGTTCAGTCCCCCGTGCCATAAAACCAGCTGTGGTGGGCCGGGCGTGATGGCGCACGCCTTTAATCCCAGCACTCCGGAGGCAGAGGCAGGTGGATTTCTAAGTTTGAGGCCAGCCTGGTCTACAAAGTGAGTTCCAGGACAGCCAGGGCTATACAGAGAAACCCTGTCTCGAAAAACCAAAAAGTAAATAAATAAATAAATAAATCATCATACCAGGTTATCCA
The DNA here is from genome assembly GCA_902729485.2 of Mus minutoides. NCBI lineage: Eukaryota > Metazoa > Chordata > Mammalia > Rodentia > Muridae > Mus > Mus minutoides. Next base: position 2,177,703 of record LR749682.1, on the reverse strand, counting down.
TCCTCAGATGGTAAACAACCTGATTTTCTTTCTTTCTTTCTTTCTTTCTTTCTTTCTTTCTTTCTTTCTTTCTTTCTTTCTTTCTTTCTTTCTTTCTTTCCTCTCTTTCTTTCTTTCTTTCTTTCTTTCTTTCTTTCTTTCTTTCTTTCTTTCCTCTCTTTCTTTCTTTCTTTCTTTCTTTCTTTCTTTCTTTCTTTCAACAAGGCGGCCTCACTATGTATCCCTTGCTGTCCTGGAACTCCCTTTCTAGACCAGGCTGGCCTAGAATTCACAGAGATCTGCCTGTGTATCCCTCCTGAATGCTGGGATTATAGGCCACCATGCCAGGCTCTTGCATATTCATTTGAAACATATGCATGTATTTTGCTGGGGCATCTGACACCTGCTGCTTCTCCATTCTTTAGCAGCAGCATCCACACTGTGACCTGTGACCTCCTTGAACTGTCACCTTTATTATTAAACAGGCAGAATTTCAGGCCTCAGACTGGTCCCCAAAAGCAGAGAAGGGGAATCTGCATTTTAACTAAGTGTCCCAGGAACTCTGATGCCCATTCAAGGTATGAGACATTGGTGTAGTGCGTTGCGTTGGTTACTGTCTTGTTGCTTGGGCTGGAGCCCAGGGTAACCCTGAACTTCCACTGTATCTCAGACTGGTTTTGTCCCCTAGCCTCCCGAGTGCTGGGATTGCAGACATTAGCTCTCACTGGCGGACTGTAAGAGTTTATTATATATTCTGTACTGTTTGTCAGACAAATCCGCAGTGCAGGATCTCTCTCTGGATAGCATCAAATTTAAGGTCTCCCAAGTGCATGCTGGGATTATGAGATTATGGACATATGCCTCCATTCCTGGAGACAGGGTGTCACTGTGCAGTCCAGGCTGGCCTGGCTTGCTATGTAAACTATGACACAGGCCTGTTTGCTCTTGCCTCCTGAATGAATTAAAGGCATATGTCACATCATGCACAGTCTTTTAAAATATGTATTATTATTATTGTATGTGTATGAGTGTTTGCCTGCATATGTGTACCATGTGTATGCCTGGTGCCCATGGAGGCCAAATGAGGATGTTAGACCTTCTAGAACTGGGTTTAGAGGCAGATATGAACTGCACTGTGGATGCTAGGAACTGAACCCAGGTCCTATACAAGAGCCAGTGCTTTTAACTGCAGAGCCATCTCCAGCCAGGCTTTTAAATAAAAGATTTACTTTATTTGTGTGAGTGTTTGTGTGTGTGTTTTCAGGTGCTTACAGAGAACAGAAAAGGGCATAGGATCCCTTGGAACTGGAATTAAGGCAGTTGGAAGTTGCCCCACATGGGTGCTGGGAACAAAACTCAGGGCTGCAGGAAGAACCGTAAGCAAACACTCTCAACCATGATTCATCTCTGCAGCCCCTTGCTTCTTTTTAAAAATAATGTTACTTTCGGGCTGGTGAGATGCCTTAGCAGGTAAGAGCACCCGACTGTTCTTCCGAAGGTGATAAGTTCAAATCCCAGCATCCACATGGTGGCTCACAACCATCCATAACGAGACCTGGCGCCCTCTTCTGGAGTGTCTGAAGACAGCTACAGTGTACTTACATATAATAAATAAAATAAATCTTTTTTTTTTTTTTTTTTTCTGAGACAGGGTTTCTCTGTCTAGCCCTGGCTGTCCTGGAACTCACTTTGTAGACCAGGCTGGCCTCGAACTCAGAAGTCCGCCTGCCTCTGCCTCCCGAGTGCTGGGATTAAAGGTGTGCGCCACCACGCCCGGCAAAATAAATCTTTAAAAAAATAATAATAATATTACTTTCTTTTTAAATCCCTATTCCAGCTGAATGCATTTGGGCTGTGAGGAGCAGCAGGGGACCTACTTCCCAGAGGCCCAGGATGTATCTGAGTCTGCATTAGTCCTGAGGACTCTCTAGTTGCTGCTAAAAGAGTTTTAGATGAAAACCCTTTTCTCCCTCCCCTCCTCCTGCCCCATCCTCTCCCTATCCTAGCTTCCACCCTCCTTTCTTCCCTCCCTTCCTCCTTCCCTATGTCCACTCTGTGCTGGGGAATTGAATCCAGGCAAGTGCTCTATCCCTGAGCTCCCTAGCTCAAGATCAACACGTCTAATATATGTCCAGGCTCACAGGTAGAAAGAAAAGATCCAACACATATAAGGGTGAGTCCATCCTTCCTTAGCAAAGTGTGTTAGCGCTGGAGTTTCACTGACACATTACTTAATCTTCTCTCTAATTCTTCTCTTTCTTTGTACTAGGGATGGAGCTCAGAGCCTCAGGCCTCCCTGGCACGGGCTCTGCCACTGAGCCTTAAGCACCTCTTTGGGAAACGTTAGTACTCCTATTGTATAAATGTAGGTACATGTCTGAAGACTAGTGGGATAAAGACTGAGAATTGGTGCCTGTGGTGGTTTGAATGAAATGCCCTCCATAGACTAAGGCACGTGAATACTTAGTCCCCAGTTAGGGGTCCAGTTTGGGCTGGAGGAAGCACATCTCAGGAGCAGGCTTTGAGGTTTCAAAGCCTTGTCCAGTTTCTAGTTTGCTCTCTCTGTTTCCTGCTTGAGGTTTAAAGTGTGAGCTCTCAGCTGCTCCAGTTGCCTGCTGCTTACTGCCTGCTGCCCTGCTTTCCAGCTGGGATGGTGATGGGCTATTATCCTCCTAGAACCAGAGCCCAAAATAAAGCCTCCCTTTATTAAAATAGACAGGATGGGTTTTTTTTTGGTTTTTTTTTTTGGTTTTTTCGAGACAGGGTTTCTCTGTATAGCCCTGGCTGTCCTGGAACTCACTTTGTAGACCAGGCTGGCCTCGAACTCAGAAATCCGCCTGCCTCTGCCTCCCGAGTGCTGGGATTAAAGGCGTGCGCCACCACGCCCGGCTTAGGATGTTTTTTTAAAAAACTATTTTTTAAAGATTTATTTATTATTATATCTAAGTACACTGTAGCTGTCTTCAGACACACCAGAAGAGGGCATCAGATCTCATTACAGATGGTTGTGAACCACCATGTGGTTGCTGGGATTTGAACTCAAGACCTTCAGAAGAGCAGTCAGACTTCTTACCCGTTGAGCCATCTCGCCAGCCCCTAGACAGAATGTTTTATTCAGCAGTGGCATAGCAACTAATACATTGTCCTATGACACTGTTTAAAAAACAACTTTAGGGCTGGAGAGATGGCTAAGCAGGTAAGAGCACTGACTGCTCTTCCGAAGGTCCTGAGTTCAAATCCCAGCAACCACATGGTGGCTCACAACCACACATGATGAGATCTGAAGCCCTCTTCTGGTGCATTTGGAGACAGCTACAGTGTACTTACATATAATAATAAATAAATAAATCTAAAAAAATAAAATAACCTTTAGCTGGGCATGGTGGCACATGCCTTTAATCCCAGCACTTGGGAGGAAAAGGCAGGCTGATTTCTGAGTTCAAGGCCAGCCTGGTCTATAGAGTGAGTTCCAGGACAGCCAGGGCTATACAGAGAAACTCTGTCTCGAAACCCCCTCCCCCCCAAAAAAAAACTTTAAGAAAAATATTTATTGGGGGCTGGAGAGATGGCTCAGCAGTTAAGAGCACTGACTGCTCTTCCAAAGGTCCTGAGTTCAATTCCCAACAACCACATGGTGGCTCACAACCATCTGTAATGGGATTTGATGCCTTTTTCTTACCAGAAGATAGCTATGATGTATTCATATATATAAATAATATAAATAAATAAATATAGAAAGAAAGAAAGAAAGAGAGAGAGAAAGAAAGAGAGAGAGAAAGAAAGAAAGAAATTGATTTATTGTCAGGCAGTGGTGGCGCATGCCTTTAATCCCAGTACTTGGGAGGCAGAGGCAGGCAGATTTCTGAGTTCGAGGCCAGCCTGGTCTACAGAGTAAGTTCCAAGACAGCCAGGGCTATACAGAGAAACCCTGTCTTGAAAAACCAAAAAAAAAAAAAAAAAGATTTATTTTTATTTTATGTGCATGAATGTTTTGCCTACATAGTTGTCTGTGCACCATCTATGTCCCTGGTACCAGTAGATGTGAGAAGAGGGGTCAGATCTCCTGAAACTGAGATAATGACTGCTGTGACTATCATGTGGATAATGGAATGAGAATGTCTACAAGAACAGCCAGTGCTTTAATCATTGAGCCATCTCTCCAGCCCTCCACATGGCTCTGCATCTTTGATGCTTATGACCACATTAGATTGTTGACAAACAGAAAATATCCAGCAAAATACCACAGCAGGGATTCTTTTAATAGCAATTGTGGAGGTTTGGGGGTGGGTGTGCTAGAGAGATTGCTCAGCAGTTAGGCAATTGGGAAGAATGTATTGCTCTTCAAAAGACCGAGTTTGGTTCCCAGGACCCATATTAGGTGACACAAAACTTTAGCTCTAGGGGATCCAACAGTCTCCAAGAGGAAACCACCCTTATATTTATGTAATTAAAAATAAAGACAAGCCGGGCGTGGTGGCGCACGCCTTTAATCCCAGCACTCGGGAGGCAGAGGCAGGTGGATTTCTGAGTTTTAGGCCAGCCTGGTCTACAAAGTGAGTTCCAAGCTGGGCGGTGGTGGCCCACGCCTTTAATCCCAGCACTTGGGAGGCAGAGGCAGGCGGATTTCTGAGTTCAAGGCCAGCCTGGTCTACAAAGTGAGTTCCAGGACAGCCAGGGCTATACAGAGAAACCCTGTCTCAAAAAACCAAAAAAACAAAACAAAACAAAAAAAAAAAAACCCCAAAAAACAAAAAATAAAAATAAAGACAGTTGAGGGCAGTGAAGAGTATTTGCTCTCCTCCAAAAGGCCCAGGATAGGCTCCATCACCCACATTAGGTGGGGTAAGCTCAACTCCATGGAATTTGACACTCCTTTCTGGCCTCCATAGGCATGTGCACACACCCACATAGACACACACACTTGCACGAAAATTTTCAAAAGCATAAAAAGGGAGCACTCACAGTGATAGTGTTATAAAATATCACCTAGTGACACTATACTCATCTTTGAAGAAGTCACTCTAGGGTATGTCTACAGGATGAAATAAAATCACCCAAAGATTTCTACAGTCAGAGTCCTTTTAGGTAACACAGGCTACCTTAAACTTGTGATCCTCCTGTCTGAATCTCCATAGTGCCAGGGAGAGAGACGCCACCTCCACACGTGGCTCCAAGGACACACTTCTTAACCTCTGTCTCTGTTGTCTAACAAGGCATGGCTATGATTTTCTAGAGTGTTCCACTGCTTCCCACAGGAGACCAGTGGCAAAGCAGGAGCCTGTTTATATGAAAAGGCATTAGGGACTTTTGTTTTGTCTAATGTAAAGTGTTTCTAAAACAGTAATTGGGCTTGTAGACTGTGCCTTGGGGATGTTTGCAGATGCTCTGGGTATGCCCTAGGGTGTGTCCCAGGGCTCTTGGAATCTATAGTCACTGAAGTATGCTGCACCAGATCTCAGTTCAGAGGATCAGGGCCAGTTCTCTCTCTCTCTCTCTCTCTCTCTCTCTCTCTCTCTTTTCCGAGACAAGGTTTTTTCTCTGTGTAGCCCTGGCTGTCTTGGAACTCACTTTGTAGACCAGGCTGAACTCAAACTCAGAAATTCGCCTGCCTCTGCCTCCTGAGTGCTGGGATTAAAGGCGTGCGCCACCACATCAGCTAAACTGTTCATCTTCTGAGATCCACTTTTCTTTTTAAACCAGAAAAAAAAAAAAAGGATATATGTGTTTTATTTATATAAGTACACTGTAGCTGTCTTTAGACACACCAGAAGAGGGCATCAGATCCCATTACAGATGGTTGTGAGCCACCATGAGGCTGCTGGAATTTGAACTCAGGACCTCTGAAAGAGCAGTCAGTGATTTTCTTTTTTGGTTTTTTGAGACAGGGTTTCCCAGTATAGCCCTGGAACTCACTCTGTAGACCAGGCTGGCCTCGAACTCATCAATCTGCCTGCCTCTGCCTCCTGGCTACATACAGTCAGTGCTCTTAACTGCTGAGCCATCTCTCTAGTCCAGAACCTAAAACAGCCATTGTTTGTTTTTATCACCTGGAAAGATTTTCATGACAATGGGCTGAGGAAACATCACTTCTTGTTTTGATTAATCAAGTTAGCCTGGGACAGAACTGACTTGGCCTCTCTGAATCCAGACTTCAATGTCCATCTTAGCCTGTAAAGTGCCTCTCAATCTCAGAGAGGGAATGTGAAAGATCGTGTAGTGTGGTTGGTTCCTAAGCTGCTGTACCATAGAACCACCTGGGGAGAGTTCAATAACACCAAGGTCTTGTCACACAACACCATTGGTGAGGTCCAGGATGTTTTTTGTTTTGTTTTGTTTTTTGGGTTTCTTCCTCCTAAATCACTCAAATAATTCTAAGGGGCAGTAAAGCTCATGCTATACAAAGAAATGATCTGCAAAGGCTATGTTTTCTATGTGTCTCTTTCTCTCATTGAATTGGGTCAGGGACTCACACATACAACATAAATCTTCTGTCACTGAGGTATCTCCCCAGTTCCCACATTTTTAGGGAGTGTAGTTAGAAATAGGTGTATATAGCCCAGAGTGGCTTCAAGCTTCCTATTATAGCCTAACTTTGAACTGTTCATCTTTTTTTTTTTTTGGTTTTTCTTTTTTCTTTATTTATTTTAAGTTTGTTTGGCTTTTTGTTTTGTTTGTTTTTTTGAGACAGGGTTTCTCTGTATATCCCTGGTTGTCCTGGAACTCACTTATAGACCAGGCTGGCCTTGAACTCAGAAATCCGCTTGCCTCTGCCTCCCGAGTGCTGGGATTAAAGGTGTGTGCCACCACACTCGGCTAAACTGTTCATCTTCTGAGATCCACTTTTCAAATGATTGGGTTACAGATGTGGAACACCCACTGGGCCTGGTGTATATTTCACATAGGGCATTTAACCTCAGTGTAGGTCAGATGTAACTCATGTGTGAGCAGCTACTATCTGGGCATGTAGAGCTAGAATATACAGCACAAACATTTTTGCCAACAATTTGCTGGGTTATGTTACTAGTAATTGCAAGAGATTCTAACTCTGGAGCAAGGGCCCAGTGGTAAAGAGCACTCCCTACTCTTTCCAAGGACATGCCTGTGTATCCTAGAATACAAGGCCCCTGTGGGCATTCACACCCACACACAAGGAGGAGGAAGAGGATGAGGGCGAAAAGAAAAATTCTTTAACAAGAGTCTAGGTACAGCCGGGCGTGGTGGCGCATGCCTTTAATCCCAGCACTCGGGAGGCAGAGGCAGGCAGATTTCTAAATTTGAGGCCAGCCTGGTCTACAGAGTGAGTTCCAGGACAGCCAGGACTATACAGAGAAACCCTGTCTTGAAAAACAAAAACAAAAAAAGGCTAGGTACAGATTTTACTGTTGCTGGTTTTTTTTTTTGTTGTTGTTGTTATTGTTGTTGTTGTTTTTTTTTTTTTTTTTTTGGTTTTCTCTGTATAGCCTTGGCTGGCTTCGAACTCACTCTGTAGACCAGGCTGACCTCGAACTCAGAAATCTGCCTGCCTCTGCTTCCCGAGTGCTGGGATTAAAGGCGTGTTTTATCATTGCTTTTGTTTTACTTTTGAGACTAGGTCTTGGTACGTAGCCCAGGCTAGCCTTGTATTCTATTCTCTTGCTTCAGTCAGGCAAGTGCTCTACCACTATGTCACCTCCTCAACCCTTCACTGCTGCAACTTCTCCTGTCTTTTTTTTTCCTCAAGACAGTAAATTTTGTAACATTGAAAAATAAGGGGTGGGGAGGGGGTTAGAGAGATGGCTCAGGGGTTAAGAGCACTGACTGCTCTTCCAGAGGTCCTGAGTTCAATTCCCAGTAACCACATGGTGGTTCACAACCATCTGTAATGGGATCTGATGCCCTCTTCTAGTGTGTCTGAAGACTGCAACAGTGTACTCACATACATGAAATAAATAAACAAAAAACAAACTATGTAACCTTGGCTCCCCAGGAAACTACTCTGGGGCTGGCCTCAAACTCAGAGATCCAGCTGTCTCTTGAAGGCTGGGAATAAAGGTGTGTGCCACCACAACCTGGCCATTCCTATTATTTTTTAAAATGAAACTTTTTTTTTCCTTGTTCCAGTCAACCCCGCTCGCTCCGGCCAGCTCCGCTCGCTAGCTCCAGCCGGCCCTGCTAGCTCCAGTCGGCCCCGTTTGCTCCAGCTGTCTCCCCTTGCTCCGGCCATCACTGCTCGCTCCGGCCATCCCCGTTCGGCTCCGCTGGCTCCGGACAACCCCACTCACTCCGGTTGGTCTCTCCGGTCCAAGGATTCATTTATTCTTCTTCATAAGTACACTGTAGCTGACTTCACACGCACCAGAGGAGGGTGTCAGATCTCATTATGGGTGGTTGTAAGCCACCATGTGGTTGCTGGGATTTGAACTCATCACCTTCGGAGGAGCAGTCGGGGGCTCTTTTTTACCCCCTGAGCCATCTCACCAGCCCCCTAAAATGAAACTTTTAAAATTACATTTAGGGAGTTGGAGAGATGGTTCAGTAGTTAAGAGCACTGGCTATTCTGAGGACCTGGATTTGATTCCTAGCACCTATAAGGCAGTTAATAGTGGTCTATAACTCCAGTTCCAGGGAGTCTGACATCAGCTTCTCCCTTCTGAGGGCACTGCATGTATGTAATACAGGAATGTATGCAAAATGCCTCTACACACAAAAATAAGTCCAGGTGAGTAGTTAGATAATTTGACATCCTTGCTACACTATCTGAGAGTCAGCTCCTCTGTGCACACACTAGCCATACTATCTCTATTTATTTGAACTCTTTTTGTTTGTTTGTTTGTTTGTTTTTTGTTCTTGTTTTTGTGTTTTCCAGACAGGGTTTCTCGAGACAGGACATTTTTTAAATCTTTTTTTTTTTTAAAGATTTATTTTATTTTATTATATGTAAGTACACTGTAGCTGTCCTCAGACACCCCAGAAGAGGGAGCCAGATCTCGTTACGGATGGTTGTGAGCCACCATGTGGTTGCTGGGATTTGAACTTATCACCTTCGGAAGAGCAGTCGGGTGTTCTTACCCGCTGAGCCATCTCACCAGCCCCATTTTTTTAATCTTAAAAGAATTATTAGCTGGGTGTGGTGGCGCATGTCTTTAATCCCAGCACTTGGGAGGCAGAGGCAGGCGGATTTCTGAGTCCGAGGCCAGCCTGGTCTACAAAGTGACAAAGTGAGTTCCAGGACAGCCAGGGCTACACAGAGAGACCCTGTCTCGAAAAACCAAAAACCCTGTCTCGAAAAACCAAAAAAAAAAAAAAAAAAAAAAAAAATTATTAAGCCGGGCGTAGGTCAGCAGGGTCTACAAAGTGAGTTCCAGGACAGCAAGGCTATAAGGAGAAACCCTGTCTTGAAAAAAACAAAAAACAAAAAACAAAAAAAATTATTAAGAGTTCAAATAGGCCGGGCATGGTGGTGCACGCCTTTAATCTCTGCCCTTGGGAGGCAGAGGCAGGCCAATTTCTGAGTTCAAGGCCAGCCTGGTCTACAGAGTGAGTTTCAGGACAGCCAGGGCTACACAGAGAAACTCTGCCTCGAGGAAAAAAAAATTGGTATTATAATCTTAAGCTCCACCTACCTGCCTGTTTGTCAAGATTCTTTGTTGTGAAGCCAAATGCTGTGGTGTAAGAGATAGACTTTTATTCCACCACTTACCTATAGGAACCCATTTTAGTTTTTGTCCATATAGATGAAGTTGATGTGAATATTATTAATAGTAAAAGTACATATTTGTAATAAAAAACACATCATTCTCTGAGATAACTCATGAGTATATGTGATTAAAATATTTTTATTTTATGTATATACATTTATATATAATTTTCCTGCATGTGTGTATATGCCCCATGTATGTATGTACCAAATGCATACAGCATGCTCAAAGTTCAGCAGTACAAATGGTTGTGACTTATCAAGCTGGTTGCTGGGAACCCAACCCAGGTTCTCTAACTATCTAGATATTATGTATACAGGCTTCTGCCTGCATTTCTGTCTGCAGGCTAGAAGAGGGTATCAGATCTCATTACTGATGGTTAGGAACCACCATGTGGTTGGCTGGGAATTGAGCTCAGGTCATCTGGAAGAACAGCCAGCACGCTTAACCTCTGAGCCATCACTCTCAGCAGCTGAGCCACACTGAAGAGATGTAATATTTCATGTCAGATAAACTCCCATGGTAGGGTTGCCTGGGAAAAGCAATATGTAACAGCTGCTGCCAAACTGCCTTCAAGGAATGTCCTAGGGTTTTTTGTTTGTTTGTTTTCAAGACAGGGTCTCTCTGTGTTTCCCTAGCTGTCCTTGAACTCACTTTGTAGACCAGGCTGTCCTCGAACTCAGAAATCTGCCTGCCTTTGCTTCCCAAGTGCTGGGATTAAAGGTGTGTGCCACCACTGCCCAGCATGTCTTAGGGTTTTATTACTGTGAACAGACACCATGACCAACTCTTATAAAGGACATTTAATTGGGGCTGGCTTGCAGGTTCAGAGGTTCAGACCATTGTCATCAGGTGGGAGCATGGCAGCGTCAAGGCATGCAAGGTCCAGGAGGAGCTGAGTGTTCTACATCTTCATCTTTTTTGTTTGTTTGTTTGTTTTTCAAGACAGGGTTTCTCTGTGTAGCCCTGGCTGTCCTGGAACTCACTCTGTAGACCAGGTTGGCCTCGAACTCAGAAATCCACCTGCCTCTGCCTCCCAAGTGCTGGGATTAAAGGCGTGTGCCACCACGCCCGGCCTAGATCTTCATCTTAAGGCTGCTAGCAGAATACTGGCTTCCAGGCAGCTAGGATGAGGGTCTTAAAGCCCAGGCCCCCAGTGATATACCTACTCCAATAAGGGCCACACCTCATAATAGTGCCACTCCCTGGGCCAAGCATATACAAACCATCACAAGAAGGCAGAATCATTTTGTAGTCCCAGCAACAATGAACAAGAATGGTTTTCTTTTCTTTTCTTTCTTTTTTTTTTTTTTTTNTTTTTGAGACAGTGTCTCATAGTAACCCGCGCTGTACTGAAACTCTCTCAAGCAGTTCTGTGTCTTTCAACTCGCAGCAATCCTTCTGCTTCAGTCTCCCCAGGTCTGGAATCACAGGCAAGCTTTTCTCCCATTTTACATTAGACTTGGAGGCTGCTCCGGAATCCAGCAGAAACCTGTTCGGTGTTCCTTGTCTAAGAAAGAAGCACACTTCCGGGGTAGGGAGAGGAGAAGCAGAGGTGTGCAGGTCGGCTGCTTTTCCTGGAGCAAGGGTGTGTGTGCTGGGGGTGGGGGATGGGGGGTGCTAGAATGTTCCACCGCCCGCGAGTCTCGGGGACAAAGGCTGCGGGGCTTTGCGCCTTGCTCCGGCCGGCCTTCCACCAGTGAACTTTGGAGGCACCGGCCGTGACCTCGAACTGCGAGTCACCAAGGCTGGGAGCCCACGCTGCACCCGCCACAGGGGAACCCAGTAGGGTCAGTCCAAGTCCCTCGTGTCTCAGCCCCCCTCCACTCTTTCCTTGCCTCTCACCCTCATTTCTTCCAATGCACACTTTTCCCTATCCCTCCTCAGATCGTGTCCTCCCCTCCCTAATCCTACCCAACTCCTTGTTCCAACTCCTTGTTACTCCAGCTCCCCGTTTCTTGTCCCTCCCACTCTGTCCAACATCTTGCACCCCTATCTCCTCGCCCCGCCCCTTGCCCCGCCCCTTCACCCATCCCGGCCCCCCTCCCCCTGCCCGGGGCTCAGGCGCTGGGCGAACATGGCGGCTGCGGTCGGGCGGGACACCCTACCTGAGCACTGGTCCTATGGCGTCTGTCGGGACGGCCGCGTCTTCTTCATTAAGTGCGTGAGGGGCGGCGACACTCGGGCGGGGTCGTGCGCTGGGGCTGGGGCCGCGGGCGGGCGTAGGGCGTAGGGCGGCGGCGCTAACAGGTGCACCTCTCCCGTAGTGACCAGCTCCGCTGCACGACCTGGCTGCACCCGCGGACCGGCGAACCGGTCAACTCGGGTCACATGATCCGCTCAGGTGGGCGCTGGGTCGGTGCGGGGGGCTGTGGGGGGCGCCACGGCTGCGCGAGTTTGACCAACTTTTCTCGCCTTCCCGCAGACTTGCCGCGCGGCTGGGAGGAGGGCTTCACGGAGGAGGGCGCCAGCTTCTTCATCGAGTAAGTGAGCCCCGCACCGCGGCCGCACCTGCCTTGCTCTCCCGCAGCCTTGGCGGGCTCGGCGCTCGGGGTTTGTTTGCTTGAAGGTGGGAGGCTGGGGGGACGGCTGAGTACCGGGGTTCGCAGCGCCGCAGGGGGCCTGGCCAGGTCCCGCCCGCCGGTGGCGGAGCCAGCAAACTCCGCGGCTCCCCGGGACACGCCTACCCCGGGGGCCTGCGCTGGGCATAGTGGCGGGTGCGGGGAGTAGGGCTCGCGTGGGTCGGGAGTGTGGCCTGAGGGCTTGGGCGTGGGGGAGGGGGAGGAGGGGCCCCGACGCTAGTCCAGCCGCGCTGGCTGGGCTCGCCGAGGAGAGTTGGAGAGCGACCCTAGCCGCCGCATCCTTGCTTCTCAGGGATGGGATGGGGGTGGGGCTCCCAATCAGCCAATGACATTCCCGGAACTCTACCCGCGCGTCTTCGGCGGGCGCCGAACGCAGAGGAACGCGGATGGTCTGTCTGCCCGGGCTAGTAGAACGGGAGTTTTGCCGCCTGAGCCTCCGGGCGCTGTCCCAACAGTTATTCTGGGTCTATTGGGCCGCGTGGATCTGATCTCGAAGCCGTAAGGGGACACGAGTGTACAGTCTTCACTTTTCCCACTCGGGCAAGGTGCCTGTGTTGCAGCGTTCCTCCCTCTGCTTCCCGTGGGTCCTAGGAGTCAGAACTTGCCTTTGATCGTTTGCCCCAGTCGGTGCCTGGCATAGAGTAGGAGCTCTGTAAATGTTTGTTTATGGAATGAATGAACTAGCCAAAGGTCTGGCGCTCGATGGTTTGACTGGCACTCGGTGTACTGTGCGGGACCGTGACTCAGAACTCATTTCTTCACCAATTTGGAAACAATGTTTAGATCTGGATCAGAATATGTGAAGAAAGTCCCCAAGCCTCCTTTGTCACTTGGGACGCATATAGTGGCTGCTGATGGATGAGCTTTATGCAAGGGAGGTGCTCACTGTTTCTGTTCGTCAATTTGTAATCCACGGGAAGAAAGGGAACAAAGAGTGAACAAATAGTAATAGCAGGTAACGGTGACTGCTGTGCGGAAAATTAACATGAGGGGATGTGACTTGAAGTGATTGGATGGCTGGTTGGACTGGTAGGTCCTGGTGACTTTTTTTCAGAGCAGGTGACATTTGGAATTTGAATGACAAGAAGGACCCTTGCTGTGGTGACCAGTAGGGGCAAAACATTTCAGAAAAATGTTTAAGGAACAAAACCCTTCAAGTTCAATGAGCAAAAAGTCTTGTGTCCCTTGGAGGTGGTGACCAAGGGCGAGGATGGCATTATAGAAAGTCACAGGAAGGGAGGGAAACGATGAAACTGGAGCAGGGTAAAGAGCTGCTGAGCTCTGGCCTGAGACCAGGGAGAAGACAGGTGTTTTAAGGTGGCTTGGTATGTTTTGCAGTTTTGGGGAGAATGGGGTTTGGGTGGACAGCTGTGCCAGGGAGGCAGGAGAACAGCAGGAGGCTGCGGCTGTGGTCCAGAGCAGGCGTTAGTGGGGGGTGAAGCTTTGGATGCTGAGACAGAGAGAGAGAGAGAGAGAGAGAGAGAGAGAGAGAGAGAGAGAGGACTCTTGGGGGCCTGGGGAGATGATGTGCTCAGTTTATAAAGTGCTTGCCAGGCCAGCATGAGGCCTCACACTCCATCCCATAAAACCCAGGTGTAGTAACAATATGCACTTATAATACTAGCACTGGGAAGGTAGAGACCGGAGAATCCGGGGCTTGCCGCCCGGGCATCCTAGCCTAAACTGTAAGCCCCAGGTCCCAGCAAGAGACTGCTTCAGAAAATAAGTAGATATTTAAGGAAAAAAACATGTGAGGTTGGGCTGGCTTCTGGCTTTTACATTCACAGGCACAATTATATGTGTGCACTTGTACACACAGGAATACACACAAGTATACATACTGCATGCACACACACACACACACACACACACACACACACACACACACAGATGATTCCTAGAGGTGAGAGTTCCTGAGTGGGTGGGTGATGCTCATATCTTTGAGTTGGAAAGGTTGGGGGGGAAACAGGCTTGAATAGGTGTTAAGAAACTATATTTTTTTGTTCTGTTACATATAAGGTGTGAATATATCATATAGATCAGCAATTCTCAACGTGTCATTCACAAATGATCCCTTTTCAGGGGTCGACTAGGATCATCATATTATTCATATTATGATTCATAACAGCAGAGTGACAGTTATGAAGTAGCAGCATTAGGAAGGTTGAGAACCTTCATTCAAAGATATGAGCACCACCCACACACTCAGGAACTCTTACCTCTAGGAATCATCTGTGTGTGTGTGTGCGCGCACACACATGCAGTATGTGTACTTGTGTGTATTCCTGTGTGTACAAGTGCACACGTATATGTGTGCCTGTGAATGTAAAACCCCTGTATTCTCCCTGGTCTCAACAGAGCTCAGCAGCTCTTTATCCTGCTCTAGTTTCATCGTTTCCCTCCCTTCCTGTGACTTCCTATAATGCCATCCTTGCCCTTGGTCACCACCTCCACTGATACAGATTTATGAATCTGAAGCTTGGGTTTGATATGGAGAGAGGCTTGCAGAGACCCATCTGAGGATAACTGTGTGTGATGTCATAGGGAGTAGGTGACGTCATCAAGGACAAGTGTGGGCCAAGAAAGTCTGTCCTGGTTTTCTTGCTGTTGTCATAAGCATCATGAGCAAATACGTAGTTAGGGAAACTAGGGAAAACAAGGGTTTGTCTCAGCTAATCCTTCCCATCACAGTTCCTCAGTGAAGGAAGTCAGCAGGAGCTGAAGCAGAAGCCATGGAGAAAGGCTGCTTCTTGGCTCACTCTAGCTTGCCAGCCCTCTTTCCTTAGGCTTACACGTGTAGGATATTATGGTCCACAGTAGACTGGGCCCTCCCACATCAATCATCAGTCAAGACAATTCCCCGAAGACATGTCCACTGCAGGACAGTCTTCAGTTGAGGCTCCCTCTTCCCAGGCTGCTTGAGTTTGTATCCAGAAACTAAGCAGAACAATGCTCTAAGCCCAGGGGCGGGTGGTAGCTGAGCTTGGGAAGGCAAACTTAAGAGGACAGACTGAGAAGGTGAGAAGATGTGTAGTCACAGGGACCTCCAGAACAGGGGACTGCCGCCCATGACAGATGATGTGGGTAAGAAACACCTGTCCAGGAAGGGCAGCACATCTTCCTGGAAGTTTTGTTGCAAAGAAGGGTCCAGGCATTGGCTGATAGCTAGAGATTGTTTGGATAGAAAGAGGGTGTCTTAGGGTTTTATTGCTGTGAAGAGACCCCATGACCAAAGCGACTCATATAAAGGAGAACATTTAATTGGGACTGGCTTACAGTTTCAAAGGTTCAGTCCATCATCTTCATCATGGCAGGAAACAGGCAACATACAGACCAACATGGTGCTGGAGATGGAGCTGAGGGTTCTACTTCGTGATCCAAAGGCAGCCAGGAGGAGACTGGAATTCCACACTGGGCAGAATTTGAGCATAGGAGTCCTCCAAGCCTTCCTCCCACAAGGCCACACCTAATAGTGCCACTCCCCCTGGGCCAAGCATTCAAACACACGAGTCTGTGGGGTCAGACCACCACAGAGGGGGCTGCTCTTTTCAGGGAAGGATGGTGCAGCATCTTATGTTCTGGGCCAGGGGGTGGGGGTGGGGTGGGGAGATAGATGTAGGAAAAGCCTGTCAGTTATTGGAGCAGAGTTTCTGTGGAGGTGAGAGGGAGGGTGCCAGTGTGTTTCTCAAGGTCACTTATTGGGGCAGCGAGGAGAGGTGGTGAGTGTTTTGCAGTAGTGGCACAGCCTTGAGTTGGATTTGTGCAGTCTGTCTGTAAGACTCTAGGCTGAAGCCTCAGCACCGGGATTTTATCCCTGTTGCAACTCTTCTTCGATCACTCTGTCCCTGCTTCCACCACTCCTTCATCTGAATCCTCCCACACTTTTTGGAAATGACTACCCTTAGCAACATTGACTGTGGCCCCTCCTCTCAGAGGCTGCTGGTGCCAGTAGGTCAGAATCCAGTTGTGTTTTCTACATAATTTCTCCAGAGGCCTCTTTGTTCCACCCCCCCACCCCATGAAGTTTTACACCTATCTGCTTACTAAAGAGTTTTTTTTTTTTAAGTTACTACATTTGATTGTGTGTCACCTCCAAACCTTGTCCCCACCCTTTTAGACATGTGTGTCATCCCTAAGCTCTTGTCCCCAGCCTTTTAGACATGTGTGTCATCCCTAAGCTCTTGTCCCCAGCCTTTGGTTTTCTGAGACAAGATCTTCCTGTGATCCTTAGACTGGTCTTGGATTTAAGATCCTTTTGTCTGTATCTCCTGAGGGTTGGGGTCACAAGTGCATCCTACTAAACAGATTAATACCATCTAGAGTCTGTTTCTTGAACTATGAAGTGTAGATTTTCGTTTATTTCTGCACTTTTGGCTACATTTTTTCTTTTTTTTTCCCCTTGTTTCGGTCAACCCCACTCGCTCCGCTCGACCCCGCCGGCTCCGCTCGCTCCGGCCAGCCCCACTCGCTCCCGGCCCCCCCTCCCCCCCACTCCGGACAGCCTCGCTCACTCCGGTTGGTCTCTCCGGTCCAAGGATTCATTTCTTATTATTCTTCATAAGTACACTGTAGCTGACTTCAGACGCACCAGAGTAGGGCGTCAGATCTTGTTACGGGTGGTTGTAAGCCACCATGTGGTTGCTAGGATTTGAACTCATCACCTTCGGAAGAGCAGTCGGGTGCTCTAACCTACTGAGCCATCTCACCAGCCCCCTACATTTTTTTCTTTATGGTTCTCACAAGTACAGGCGAGGTGGTTGCAGACTTCCCCTTTAATAAAAGATACTGTGCTCTGAGATATTTTCATTTTTCCATGAGTCTCCTGACTGGATAGCAAATATCACAGTAGTTATGATAGCGTTATCTACACCAACAATGAGAAAGTGGCAATTATATGTCTTTTTTGTTTGTTTGTTTGTTTGTTTGTTTGTTTGCTTGTTTTTGAGACAGTCTTGTCTCCATGTGTAGCCCTGGCTGACCTTCAGGTCACAGAGATCCACCTGCTTCTGCCTCCTGAGTGCTAGGATTAAAAGTGTGCACCGCTAATCCTGGGCCTAATTTGTTTGTTTAGGACAGTGTCTTGCAGTTTAACCCAGGCTTTGTTTTCTCTAGCTAAGAGCTGGTCTCACAGGTAAGCACCTCCACCACATGGTGCTAACTTAGTTGAGGTCTTGGAGAAAATATCAGGAACTGCTATTGCTGCTATTCATAGCTGTTGTCTGATTTATTTACTTAAAGACAGGGTCTCACTCTGCAGCCCAGCTGGCCTGGAACACTTAACAGTCCTCCTGCCTCAGCTCTCCTGAGAATGTCTCAGGATGATAGGCATGTATCACTGTACCTAGCTTTTGGTTTTGTTTTGAGATAGCGCCTCATGTACCGGACCTAGGTCCTCCATCAAGAAGCCATGCCCCTAGTCTTTGTTTAATTTTTATTTTGAGACAGAACCTCACTGAGCTGCCCAGGGCAGCCTTGAACTTGCAACCATCCTGCCTTAGAGTCTCAGCAGTTGGGAGTTAGAGATCTGCACCATAGTTCAGCTGTAGATGAATTCTTGTCCTGCCTCAGTCACTTGTATGCTTGGTGGTGTGTATGTGTGTGGAGTGGGGTGTTGGCACACCACACCCTGCTTGAAGGCTGCTCCTTGAGGGCAGACCTGTTCACTATTTCTGAGGCGTTGGCACACAGCCCAGGCCTGGACCTGCTTCCGCCTCCGTATTTATGGAAGAGGAGGTGTCCCCAAGAAACCTTGGGCATTCATTAAGTAGCCAGTCTTTATCAATTCCTGGCTGAAGAGGAGACTTGTGTGTGGAGCAGAAGTGGGGAAGCCAGGAGTGGGCCTGTTGGGGCTGGTGTTTATACCCAGGCATCTTGGAGGCAGTCACTCATTGGCAACAGCAATGTACAAAGCAGGAACCTGGCCAGTTAGAGGTTCAGGCAGCCTTCTCTGGCTCCTTGGTCTCCTAAGCTCAGCGCTTTGCATCTGGGCATTTTCTCATCTGTTGGCAATTGGACTAGATCCCCCCTTCTCCCTGGCTTCAAGGCCTTGGCATCTTCTGACTTTGCTCCAAGGTCCTGACAGGGATCAACCGATCACACAAAGTGCCACTTAGCTTCAGGTCCTCCAGCCTCAGCTTTGTGGACGTGGGTCATCCTGTGTAGGTACCGTTCCCTAGGCAGTAGGACTCGGGAAAGATACACTGAAGGCTCAGAGTGAAGTTGTTTTTCTGCTGTTCCCCCTGTGCTGTGGCCTGCAAACATTTTAGGGGCAGAGTCTATAACATAACTTTCAGGTCCCCAGTGCAAAATGAAAATGGAAGGTGCCTACTGAAAGGGGAGGGTGTCACTGGAAGTACAGTAGTAAAATGGGTGTGGTGACACAGTGATCTTAGCGCATGGGAGGAGGCAAGGCCAGCAAGAGTTCAAGGTCATCCTGGGTGCTCAGTCTGGGCTACATGAGACTCTAGATATTGGAGTCTCTGTCTCCAAAACCCAACAACAAAACAGAGCTGCAGTGTAAGCCAGTGTGTTCAGCCAGCAGTTAGCATTCTGCAAGTGGAGGCAGGAGGATCCAAGAGTTCAAGGCCATCTTCAGAAATGGATTGAATTGTAAGAAGCCAGCCTAGGTTGCACGAGCCCCTTTGTCAAGCTAAAGGAGACGCGTCCACAAATCTACAATATAAAGCGTGTTCCTTTTGCAGGTCCCCCCACCAAGACTTGTCAGGTTTTAAAAATTTCCTATTTCAAGTCTTTTTTTTTTTTCCTCAGACAGTCTCACTGTGTAGTCCTGGATATCCTGGAATTTGCTATGTAGATCAGGCTGGCCTCAAACTCACAGAGGTCTGGCCATCTTTGCCTCCCCAGTGCTGGGATTAAATGTGCATCACTGTTTTCTGGTTTGTTTAATATCATTTTAAGTAAAGAAAAAATTTAAATATATTATATATGTTTTATAGCTCATCTCTATATCAAACATAATCATTTATTTAAATGTCAATATCAGGTCATTCACCTCTAATGCCGAATGATTCATCAGCACCATATCCCACTGTAAAATACAGTATAAGAGTGGGCAGGCTCAGGGCACTGTGGACAGGGTGAAGCACATGCAGGCCCAGTGGGACGTAGGAGGCTGGGAGAAGCAGGGAGAGCTGGGGTGGTGAGAGCCATGTCTTCTAGCCTCCTTCAAAGACACCTTGCTGAGCCGGGCGTGGTGGCGCATGCCTTTAATCCCAGCACTTGGGAGGCAGAGGCAGGCGGATTTCTGGCCAGCCTGGTCTACAGAGTGAGTTCCAGGATAGCCAAGGCTACACAGAGAAACCCTGTCTCAAAAAAAAAAAAAAAAAAAAAGGACACCTTGCTGTGGACCATACCCAGTTCTTAGGGCGTGCCTTCAATTTTTCAATCAATTTAAAGACAAAGTAAAGAGTAAATTAGATGTGACAGATGTCAAGGGGGAAGTCTATTGAAGCTTGAACTGGGCACTTTCAGAACTTTTATTTCAAACCAGAAATTGACAGTGTTACATTGAATTCTGGGTGCTAACGGCTGAAATCCTGAAGCCTCATTGTTGAAGGGCAATGAGCAGGTTCTCCGGCTTGGCTGGTTTGGTATAATCTCACACTTTACCTTGTACTTCCTGGTGGCTTTATCAAGGGGGAAAGCCAGATCACGGATTTAGCACTGGGTCCGTGGGAAAACACTAACAGTGAGTGTTTTGTGGAAAGCCGGAGGACGGATGGACTTAGAGCTGTGATTTGTATCACACTCTCAAAGCACCTGGAAAAACCTCTGAGAAAAAGCATTGAAGCTGCTTAAGGCTCTTCTTGACCCGAGGGGGAGTCAGTTGCTCCTGAGGTAGGTCGGCCTGTGTGAAGAGGGGAGGTGTGAGTCTCCTCTGCACTGGTAACCAAGCACTGGGGGACACTGGCTCAGGGAGAAGGTAGCTCAGAGGAAGAATGCTTGCTTGGCACGGCAAGGAAGCCCGGGTTCCATCCCCAGCACAGCAAAAGGAGAAACGGTAAGAACCAGGTGCTTCTGCCCCTGTGGTACACTTTCCATCCTCTTCACACGCTAAGACACTTCCTAATGGAGGAAGATCCTGAGCAGGAAGCAGGAGGACAGCCAATCCCAGGTCTTCCAGGGCTACAGAGTGAGCAAGTTCAAAGCCAGGCTGTACAATTTATCGAGACTGTGATTCAAATGTGAAAGTAAAAATAAAGAGATTCGGGGTCCCGGCCCATCAGTGGGGCCTTTGCATTGTATGTGCAAGGCTCTGGGTGCAAGTCACAGGTTTTTGTTTCTGTTTTTTTGCGGGTGGAGGGGTGGGCAGCTGGCAAGTCAGGCTAGGATGTGGAATGCTCGGTAACGGCAGAAGGACTCAGCACCTCAGACTGGCACGGGGTTGGGGTTGTGAGTAAACACTGGCAGAGGGAAGAACCTGGAGGAATACGGTGGTGGTTTCCTCTTGTCACGTGGCTGTCAAAACATTTGCTTTTTGATTTCTGGGAAGGGGAAGCATTTTGGATGAATGTTTTTATTGTCTGCAGAGTGTTTCAGGAACACTATCTGGTTCAACTCTTACCATTATTTCTTTTTTGGCTGTAGAACTTTGGCTCGAAGGGTAAAGTGATTTTTCCTACAGTTACCTATTAGCTCAGCCTTTTCAGGGCTCAGGGGAGAGAGGCCTGGAGGTATTGTTACCCTAGCTTGTGCTTCTCAGACGTGGGGACCACAGATTTAGTGACAGAAGGAAGGGGAAGGTCTGCTTCCCTGGGAGACTTGGGTGCAGAAAATGTCATGTGTGCACACTTCAGTTCTGCTGTGCAGGGGTAGAACCCAGGGCTTTGGGCCTGCTGGGCAAACTCTACCACTGAATGACATTCCCAGCCCTTGGCTGTAGAAATAGTGTCTTACTGTGAGGCCCAGCCTGGCCTTAGTCCTCATTCCTCCTGCCTCTGTGCCCCAAGTGCTGGGATTACAGGCCTGCACCACCACACCTGGCTTCTGTAGACTTTACAGTCGATTCGTCCTCTCCTCTGCCTACCTCGGGATCACCACGTTGGTAAGCTGCATCGGATCTACTAAGTGCCTTTTGCCGTTTCCCAAGTAGAAGCAAGCATCTGCCCCAGGAGGTGCCAGCTTCTCTTAACTGCCCCCCTGGGCTTGTGTCGGTCTTGGTGGACCTGTGCGAGTCTCACACTCTCTGCTATGGGTATGCTCAGTGCGATGTGTGTGGGGAAGACAGAGAGGGTGTGTAGTGGGGAGTCTGTGTCTCCAGGAAGTGTGGGGAAACAGACCCATCATTGGCTTTCTGGTCTTTTGGGGTCTTAGTGCCTGGAGGAAAGCCACACCCACAGCTGCTGTGGCCTCAGGTTATCTTCCTTCCTCCCCTTCATCCCTTTGACAGAGCCTTCCTATGTAGCTTGGTGGGCTCCAAAATCTCTATATAAACCAGGCTGCTCTTTAACTCACAGAGTTCCCCACCTCTGCCTCTTGAGAGCTAGGAGTAAAAGCATGTACCACCCAGCCAGGCTTGAGCTGTCATCTTTTGCTGGACTTAGATTGCTTGGCTTCTCATCCAGTTTCCTCACAACCACCTGCTGCCTTGGAAGCAGGGTTGGTTTTTCTGGAAGCCCAAAGCACGGCCAGGCCCTGCATCCTGCAGACAGAGTGTAGGTGTGTGGATGTGGTTGACACCTGTGGGGAGAGGCAGCTTTACCACCTGGATGCTAATCCCAGCCGGGCCCTGGCTGCTTTCTGACCTTGGTCCGCTGCTGAGTCTCTCTACGATTACTTCTCCAAAGGTCCACTGTTGTTAGTTTGAGGATTAAATGAATCACGAGATGGAAAAGGTCCAGAACATGTTTAGTGCTTGTGTCAGGTAGCCCAGTGAGGGCTGCCCAGCAGTCCTCTGTGTCATCACAGCCCCCTTTCCCTGCTTTGCTGCCTCCCTCAAGATCCCTGTTGGTCCTGTACTGCACTGGCTGGGGTGATCTGTTTTAGGGAAACAAACTGTCTATCAAGGGCCAGGCTGCCTGACATCTATCACAGGTGCTTGCCCAGGCTGCAGGGGTCTAGGCTGTGAGAGCCCAGCGTGCTGTGGAAAGGCTGGGGTCTGTCTCCTTCCTGGACTCTTAGAGGCTGTATGAATGCTGTTCTGTAACCAGGCATCACCTGGTATCAGCTTTGGACACTGGAAGATAGACAAGTTGTCTGTCCTGATCAGCAGCTGACACTGGAGTTAAACACCATTCCTTCTAGAGCAGGCATTTTGATTGGCATTTGTACTGCTTGGGCATTTGAGGCAGGGGTGGGGAGCTAAAGGTCTTCCTGAAACCAGAAGAATCGCAGTTGGAACTCAGACCTGAGTTATTTGGTGCTGTTTCTACCCTGCCTCCACCCCCCATCCTTCTGCACCATCCCTAAGGACCCCAAAGCAGCAGCATCTTGGGCTTCCCTCACAAAGATCCCACTGAGGAACAACTGAGCCGAGCTGTGGTCCTCACAAAGATCCCACTGAGGAACAACTGAGCCGAGCTGTGGTCCTCGGCAGGTGGGGGTGCTGAGCAGGGCCCTGGTGTCCTGGAAGGGTGGATCTCCTCATTTGGAGTATCACCCCCTCTTTAATCTTTTCTACTTCTCCTTCTTCCTTCTCCCCAGATGCCAACTGACCCAGCTTAGGGACCGATGAGCCTCTTAAGCCTGCTTAAAGAGCCAGGCTGTCTTTCAGGGCCTGCCTGAGATCTTGTCGACATCCCAGCCAGTCCCAGCCAGTCCCAGCCAGCCGCAGCCAGCCTTCTCAAGGGCTCTACTACATTTCCTTTCTGGGCCTGACAGCTTGGAGTTAGCATGCACTCTCCTGTGCCTCCCTGGAACCCACTCAGCCAATGGGAATGTAGTAAGGGCAGAGGCCCATTCAGTCCTGTGCCCAGGGCATTGCTGCCTGGGCTTCCTGTGGGGCCAGGACCAGGCAAGGGCTCAATAAATGGCATATTTGTGTCTTTTCCATTTGTAAACTGAATTGGCCTTAGTTCATAGATGGAGCCAGTGGGCTGTGTAGGGATGAGTGCCTTTTTAGAGAACTAACCAGAGGTTTGGGTGAAGGAGTTTACCAAGTGTGAAGCTGAAGGGTCTTCACATTGGGCCCTGTGGACAGAGATAGAGGCCACTGTCCCTATTTCCAGTGTCCAGTGCAAAGGCAGAGAGGACCCTGACCAATTTCAGTCTGGGTGTTGGGGGCAGGGCTCTGAGGATGGATCTGGGGATCTCCAGGGGAAGATTAAGGAAAACAGACAGCTGTGGAGAAGGGCAGTGCTGAGCTGCAGGGGAGAGGGGAGCAGGGGAGCAGGTGGTATGGGTCATAGCAGCTGTGCAAGGAGAGGAGGTGTTGGGTGGGCCCTGGCTCAAAGCCTGCATTGCCAACTTGGTTTCAGGAAAGAGGGCTGATGGGGACATTGCCCAGGGGGTTCCCAGTGCTGAGTCTGAGCCTCACAGTGGTTGTAGAACAAGATGCGAGGCTGGGGATGAAGACTGATTGGCAGAGTGCTTGCACAGTTTTCATGAAGTCTTGGGTTCCATCCCAAACACCATAAACCTGGCATGGGTGGTGCACATCTGTTATTCTAGCACTGTGGAGGTGAAGGCAGGAGGGTCAGAGTTTCATGGTTATGCTTAGCTACCAAGGCCACCCTGGGTTACCTGAAACAAAAGAAAGCAATGCTATAGACGGGCCCCTGAGACCCCAGTGCTGCTTCTTGCTTGGGCCCCTCATTTCCGTCTCTGTTTCCAGGTGTTTCTTCCCCTAGAAAGTGGGGTAGCAACCACCGTCATGGCCACTTTGACCACCAGCTAGGGCAGCCAGAGCAGGCAGGCACTGAGAAAGTAACCATTTTCATTGCTGCTCTGCTGGCTCTGTGAAGGAAGCGCCTTGCTAGGCTAGGTGCTGTGCTGCTGGCCAGGGCTGGGCTACTGTTCCTGGGGAAGTCTCCTGAGTCCGAGCTAGAGACAGAGGTTTGTGCCTTTTTTGCTTTTTCTTTCCATTCTTTGTTTTTGTTTAAACAGGTTCTCATTTTATAGTCTGGGCTAGCCTTGAACTCATGTCTCCCAAATACCGGGACTCCAGGCTTGCCAGTCTGCCTCACTGAGAACTCGGTGTTTGTATCGAGACTTGTCTGTAATTGGAAGCTGGGCCCTGATTGGTGCTAAATACCAATGAGCGGTTACTGATCTTCAAAGCTGTGTAGCTGTGTCCATCCAGAGAGAACAGGAACAGGTTTCCTGGGCTCAGAATTGCTATGGGCTTTCCACCCGCCTGCCCTCTGCGCTACCCTGGTGGTGCACTACCCTGGTGGAGGGCCTTCCTTGGGGTTCCTGCTTAGGCTATCTGGCAGAATGTCTTGCCCCTTTGGGGGTAGGCAGCAACCTTGGTGTCTGTATTAGACACCCTTAATGAAGTGCGTGAACTGAAGCCCTAGTCTAGAATGTGGGTCCAAGCCTCTGGGGGCTTGGGACTGAGGAACCTACATAGGTGTGCACAGGTGATTCACGTGCTGCCGAGAGTGAAGCCTCATCTAGCTTCAGCTCCTGAGCCTGCACAGCGGTGGCGCTCCAAGTGTCATTTGAGATGGAAAACTGATAGCCTGGCTGCAGGTCCACGCCTCTGCTCTGCACATGGTGGGCCTGTGGGCATTGTGTCTTTCAAGACAGGAGCTCATCTGTCCAAAACAGTCAGACAGAGCTGGGTGCAAGGTAGCAGAGAGGGAGCAGGGGGCACTGCTGTCAGTCACTGCCCACACTGTTGCTCAGAGGGAGTCCTGGGAGCAGAGGTAACAACACTATGCCACTCTTACCTCAGCAGATGCTGCTGTCAGTCTCATAGGGAGGTGATCTGGTTGATCATACCAGTGACCATAGAGTGGGGACCCTGCCTCCCCGAGGGTGGTGAGCTCACACTTCAGAAGCCATAAGTACTTACAGATACTCTGAGGACAGACGATGCCTGGCTGGAGGGTTGTTTTGGGTCGCTGGAGGAGGTAGGCAGGCTGCAACTCAGAACCAGGGATGGCTGTGTGTGTGCCAGTGAGTAGTGGTGATGGGATGATGATACCCTACCACTCCTGACATCCCTGAGCTGGTCCTGGGGGATCCTGGCAGGACTAGGGGCTCCAAACAGCTCCCGTGCTCCAAACAACTCACCAGCTCCCCGTGGACTGTCAGGCACAGGGTCAATGTTCAGCCAGAGAGGTATGTAGGTTTGCTGATTTAACCTTTGACCTGTCTCTCCTGCTGCTGGTTTACAAGGAGAGTGTTTAGAGTTGGGAGTAAGTACGGCTCTGTGAGCAGAAGGACTGGAGCCCAGGGTCAGGTTCAAGGAGGAGAAGTGCGTACCTAGCCTGCCAGGGGAGGGCTTGGAAAAGTATTTTTCATAGCACATTTTGAGCTGGGGATTTGGAAAATAATAGACAGATGGCTGCTGTGAAGCTAAATATCTATAATCACTGCACCCAGGGATGCATTTTTAAATGGAACTGGTGGTACCTAAAATTACATCCATTTATGTAGGCTTTGAATAATGCCTTTTTTTTCTCCTGTGTGAGGTGTGAGAGCTGAGAGCTCAGCTGGCCTCTGCCTTTGGTTTTCCCAGCTCTCCTCACCTGAGGCTGTGTAGGTGTTTCTGTGTTTGACATCAGATGGGTGCTGAAATTCAGAGGACATGAATCCTTCCAGAGGAGAGAAAAGTAATTAGCTTCATGTTCTGGGAGTAGATAGATATTTAAGTTAGAACTCAGAAAGTACTCTTTTATTGTGGAAGAGGGATGGGTAATTAGTACTGGATACTTCATAGAACAAGCTGGAAGTTCTTTTTTTTTTTTTTTTTTTTTTTTTTTTTTTTTTTTTTTTTTTTTTTTTTTTTTTTTTTTTTTTTTTTTTTTTTTTTTTTTTTTTTTTTTTTTAAGATTTTTTTTTTTATTTACATAAGCACACTGTAATTGTCTTCAGACACACCAGAAGCCAGTGCATTGGATCCCATTACAGATGGCTGTGAGCCACCATGTGGTTGCTGGGAATTGAACTCAGAACCTCTAGGAAGAGCAGTCAGTGTTCTTAACCACTGAGCCATCTTTCCAGCCCAAGCCGGAAGTTCTTAAAGTGAGTTCTTAAAGTGAGCTGTAGGATGGGCTGGTACCCCAAGAAACCAACCGGTTTTCTTAAACCCTCATTCATTTGTTCGTTTGTTCATTCATTCATTCATTCTGTGTTTGTGTGGGGTTTTAAACATTTACTACTTAGTTTTAGCTGGCTGGGAGCTCCCTATGTAGACTGGTCTGGCTTGGGACTTGTGGGCTATCCTCCTGCCTTTGCCTCCTTGGTGTTGGGATTACAGGTGTGGAGTACCACCTTTATTTAATTAAATTAATTAATTAATTAATTAAATGTATGTCTGTCTGGTGCTGACGTGCACACCAAACTTAACAGAAATGGCTCCTTTAATTATCAGATGCTGACTGTTTACAGAGGAGGACAGGGGGCTGTGTCAGGTAGCCCAGTGAGGGCTGCCCAGCAGTCCTCTGTGTCATCACAGCCTCCTTTTCCTGCTTGGCTGCCTCCCTCAAGGTCCCTGATGGTCATGCCCAGGCTGGGGTGATTTGTTTTAGGGAAACACTCAATCTGTACAGGTTCACTTAAAAGGATGAATGAGAAGTGTGACCTTCTGTTGAGGAAGCTGGGCAGAGCCCCACTGGTGGCAGGCATTGCCACCTCTCCCTGGAACAGGCAAGGGGACAGTAGATGAGTTCCTGGACTCTGGGGGAGAGTGGGGAGGTGGCTGGCTTTGTAGAGGGCATGGACTGTGCTACCCTGGGGGCTGGAACCTGGCCAGGCAGGTCTAGGGTCTTGGCTATGCTGTCCTCTGACTGTCACATGCCAAGTACCAGGTGCCACAGGTACAGAAAAGCATGGACTGTGGAGCTTGGGTGGGTTATTAAGCTTCTGTAAAATGGGGTGAGTGTTGGTATCTTCCCCAAGAATTTTTTTTTTTTTTTTTGCCTTGATTAAACAAAAATAACATGGCTGAAGGTGCTAGTGTTCACCTGTAATCTCGCCCTCAGAAGGCTGAATGAGGAGGATTGGGAGACCATGCTGGAAAACGTAGTAAGACCTTGTCTCAAGAAATTAAACCAGACGGGCGTGGTGGTGCACGCCTTTTATCTCAGCACTCGGGAGGCAGAGGCAGGCGGATTTCTGAGTTCGAGGCTAGCCTGGTCTACAAAGTGAGTTCCAGGACAGCCAGGGCTATACAGAGAAACCCTGTCTCGAAAAACCAAAAAAAAAAAAAAAAAAAAAAACTAAACCAGACCAGACCAAACCAACAACAAAAGAATGTGGAATATTGATTCCCAGAATGCAGCAGTATTGTTTAATACTTTTGGCATTTATATGTATCCTCTGGAGTGGCTGTGCTGTCCCAGGTATGTGGGAGACAGCTCAGTCCCTTGGCTTCAGTCCCACAGGCCTCCTGTCTACTGATAGACAGAGACCACCTGCTGTCTTGTTCTGCCAAGTCAGCATCTTAGTGACAGGTATTTTCTAGACGACAGCATCGGTTGTCCTGTCAGGGTTAACCAAGGTTGAAAATGTCCAGCGTCCAGCGCTGCATCCTAATTGTGACCTTGGCTGTTAGCATTTGTGGGGGCGGTTTGAGTACGGTTTATAGCACAACTTGTTTCTCACCTGAGCCCTGCCTTCCTTTTCCTGGCAGGGAAGAAAAGGCTCCAGTGATAGTGGAGAAGCTAGAGGGGAGGTTTGAACTCAGCTTAGCATTTCTTTATCCATCTTTGCTGCACCTCTGGAGAGCATTAGGTGTCTGTCTAGGTAGCTGGTGCATCAAGGTACTCATTCATTTTCAGGTGATGGTCAGGAGTGTGTGTTCAGGACCCAGGGTAAGAGGTGTGGGTGCTTCGTGGAAAGAGGTGCTCAGGAGGGAGTAGTGTTGGGGCTGGATTAGTCGGGGAAGCTCTGGGTCTCCAGTTGGGATGGTGCAGAGGGCTTAGTGACATAGCCTTTATCACTAAGGGTCTCTTCATGAGGTGGACTTTCACTGAGCCTTTGATGTGTTAGGCTCAGGTTCTGATGCGCGGTTGTCTGTGTTTGAGGTCCAGCACTGACAGCTCTTGGCTTGTGGTGTGACCCTATATAATCTGGGGCCTCAGCTTCCTAATGTGTAAAACAGGAATAATGGTAATTGTGATAGGGTTTACATGAGCTAATGTGGGGTTCTCAGAAGGGTCTTGGGGATAGAAGCTATATGTGTGTGCTGGTTCTTTATTAGCACTAGAATATCAGTTCAAAGTAGGTGTTTTGTCTGGGTTGGTTGCTGCTATATGAGTGCTCCCAGAAATTTCTGGTACATGCATAGCAAGCGCCAAGTTAATGATTCACAGCACGACTGGTGTGCCCAAGGAGCCCTGAGCCTGGGCTAGAAGGGTCACAGCTGTGTCACAAACTAGAGGACACCATGCAAGTAATTTGATAAGGGGAACCTGGGTAATTTGGTAGAGGGGCAGGTCAGGGGAAGCTTGGGATTCTGGGCAAGCCCCCAGCGTGGTCTTGAAAAACATGCAGGGGCTTATTGGAGTCTTGAGTGATAGAGGAAGAGGATGGCGCTTGGGCAGTGTCACAGGAAGCATGTCACACTGGCGGCAGTGGGAGAGCGCGGGCTGCAGTGAGTCACTTATATGACCTTAGTCCTGTGGGTTTTGCACTCAAGACTCCACCTGGCAGGAGGGCTGGCCTCCAAAGCTGGTAACAGGTAACACATACCTTGGTTGGCAGCACATCTGTCTTAAAAATAGAAGGGACAGAGATAGAGGGATGGTGTGCTTGTCCTAGGTGTGGCCTAGTTAAAACCTGACCCCTGGCAACATCAGCTGTCCTCACCTTCACTCACAGGCCAGCAACTTCATCTCACTACTGAGGACTACCTCCTGCCCTTCCCTTCTCCCAGGACACAGCAGAGGGGTGGACTGAGTCATCCCTTATCTGTGTGTGTGTGTGTGTGTGTGTGTGTGTGTAGGGGGGTGCTGTCTGCTACACTTAGTGAGTTGTAGGGCCTTATACGTTCCTATGGTGGTCACAGACCTCCTAGCTGTGCTTTTATGTGTTTAGTGTCTAGGTGATTCAAACATCTAGGGTATAAGAGACAGAAAGTGCACGGAGACTTCATAAGTAACAACAACACTTTATTCAGTGAATCATACAGGTCAGGAAGGAATGTGCCATCAAAGAGACAGCTGGCCATGGAGTGTGAGGCTCAATGCTCCAGCCTGTAGCCTCTTTTATGGGGTCTAGAGGAAGAAAGAGTTTGGTTGCTAGGGACGTAGTTTGGTTCTGTCTGTCTGTCTGTCTGTCTCTGTCTCTGTCTCTCAAGATGGAGGTCCTAGGCCTTCCAGAACCGTGTATGAGTTCGCTGTCAGCAGAGCTTATCAAACACAGGGAGGAGCCTGAAGATTGTAAACACCCTCTGTTACTCTACTGGCCAGAGTCCCTGAGTGTCAGTGTCCCTCTCCTGTGTGGGCTGTGGCTTCTATAGGGTCCTCAGGAAAGGATTTAGAGCATCTCTAACAGGTTCCAAGAGTAGTCAGATTTTTTGATCAGGAAACATGTTAGGCTAGAGCCAGAGTCAGAAGTTTTGGCTTTGAGTCTCTGCATTGCCTCTTGTGGCTGTATAACGCTTTAGAAAAGCCAGATGGACCAGGAAAGGTCTTGCGGACCCAGGCCGCAGATAAACGGTCACAGGTCCACAGCCTGTAAGGAGGGCTGGGTTTAGCTCAGTCCCATTCCCTCAGAGCTAGGTTAGAAACGTGTTGGGGTAACTTTTATTGTTGTTCTTTGGTTTTGTTGTTTGTAGACCTAGTCTCGCACAGCTCAGACTAGTGTCACACTCACTAGCTGACTGGGTCTGTACTTGTGCACTAGTGTCACACTCACCAGCTGACTGGGTCTGCGCTTGTGCACTAGTCTCACACTCACTAGCTGACTGGGTCTGTGCTTGTGCACTAGTGTCACACTCACCAGCTGACTGGGTCTGCGCTTGTGCACTAGTGTCACACTCACCAGCTGACTGGGTCTGTACTTGTGCACTAGTCTCACACTCACCAGCTGACTGGGTCTGTACTTGTGCACTAGTGTCACACTCACCAGCTGACTGGGTCTGTGCTTGTGCACTAGTGTCACACTCACCAGCTGACTGGGTCTGTACTTGTGCACTAGTGTCACACTCACCAGCTGACTGGGTCTGTGCTTGTGCACTAGTCTCACACTCACTAGCTGTGCACTAGTGTCACACTCACCAGCTGACTCCTTCCTCAGTGGCCTCACTGTGCTTACTCCTGACGTTTCAGCAGGTGAAGGGAGTCTGCTCCCAAGGTCTGTTGAGAGAAGGAGGGAGGCTGGAGTGACTGGGGCTAGGGTTGGGGAGGGAGACACCAGGAAGCCCTTACCAAGGAATTGTGTCTCAAAACCTTGTCATGTAGGGAAGAGGACAAAGGCTATCACAGAATCTAAGGTCTGGGAAGTCCAGGGGTCCTGGGGTAGAATAATCTGTGGGAGAGAAGACACTGGAACTTGAATAGAACCTTCTGAAGGGTGGGAGAGCCCTCCTCCGTTTCCCACCCAGTGCTTGCGTCTCAGCATCTAAAGGAAGTCCATCCAAGTGTTCTGGTCAGACTTGAGTCATAAACAGGCAGAGAAGTTCCTGGAGGCTGTTTTGCATTCTCTTCATTCTTCAGACTAATCTGAAAGCCAGAAAGGGGCAGGTGGCTATCCAGCAGGGCTGAATCCAGCCCAGTTAGAACCTGGCCATGGCCTTAGCCTGGGCTGTTTGTACCACACCCATTTATGAGGGAACCCCTGTCCAGGCCTGGTCTGCCCCTGGTCCGCCCCGCCCCACCATGCAGTCTTATGCGGAAAAGGTAGAGGAAGCTACAGTTTTGTTTACCAAAGGGGCTGGTTGAGTAGGTCTGCTTTGCAAGGTTAAAGGCCAGTGGTGAAACCAAGGTTTCTCTGCCTGCTCCTGTTGGAGGTGGGTGGAGGTGGGTGGGTGGAGGCAGGCCTGAGCCAGCCACCAGCTGGGAACTTTTGCCTGAGATGACTGACTGTCTGGTGTGGTGCCTGAGGTTTTTCCAAGGCTTGGTTCCTGAGCACAGAGGGCTGAGCAGTTTCCGGCTCTCACATTCTTTTTCTGGAGAGTAGGGCCCGGAGAGATTAGGGCAGACACAGGAGACCTGTAAGTTTTCCATTTGGGGCAATTAATTTGATGGATTGCAAACCAGCTCCCAACTTCCTCATGCTCCTCCCTGGACTGAGCCGCGGGACTGACTGAGAGTGTGCCTGAGAATGCCCTCCTACCCCTTGGCGCCTGCTTATGTTACCTACTGGTGGCCTCAACTTGGTTCAAATTTGAGCACACAGTAGGTGCTTTCTGAAAGCCTTGAGTATCTGATTAGAGCCTTTCTAGAAAGCTGTTAGCTGAGGATCTCCCAGTGGCCACACCATTCATAGATACAACTGAACCTCTGCCATGAGCTAATCTGCTCAAGGTCATTCATGTCACTGGTGACAGCTGGGACTGTGGCCAAGTTTCTACACTGCTCTTGCCTAGCGTGCTCTTTAAAGGAAAGGCGATGTATGAGGCCCACGAGGAAGGACTCTTGTGGGGTTTCCTGATCACCCCTTGCCTTGGGTTGGAGGTTCCTGTCAGCGTCTTCCCCTGGTGGTGTCGAAGCCTCCTACAAGGGTGCTAAGGGTTACACTTTGTTGTGCTCCCATGTTGTGCTCCCCCTGGGCACTGCAATGGTGCTCAGAACTGACTCGCTTTGCAGGATGCCTTTGTAGCTGCATTTCTCCTTCTCCTGGCTTAATCTTGTGTGTTAAGATTTTGGCCTTCCCACACATCTGTAAACTTGAAGGGTTTTACAGAAAGCCGTATGTAAAGAAATCTCAGTGTAAGGACGTACCAGGTGTCTAGGGGTGGCTGGCATATTCAGCGCTCCTGCTCTGTGTCAGCTTTGGGCAGGTTTTCTATGATAGAATAGGCATCTGCCCTAGGAACCCATTCTTCTTAGAATCAATCCCCCCATCCCCCACCCCCCACCTCCCTCCCCAGAGTCTCATTATGTAACTAACCCTGGCTGGCCAGGAACTTGTCTATATAGACTGTGTTAGTTTCAAACTCACAGAAATCTGCCTGTCTCTCCTCTCCTTTTTTAAGTACTAAGGATTAAAGGTGTACACCACTCATCCAACTAGAATTAATTTTGGCTAACATATAAATAAGTAGGTTCGATTGTTGCTTTGGGGCGGGAGAGGGGGGCATTTTTGTGTATCTCAGCCTTAGCCTTCAGTTTCTTTCTACCTCCTCAGTATAGTGTTACAGGTGCGTACCGACACAGCAGTTCACATGGTGCTAGGACTCAGACCCAGGGTTTCACACACACTGGGAAGCCACCATTACACTTTCATATAAATAGGTCCTTATACTTTGTGTCCCTGCCCCTCTCTGAGTTTCAGTTTCCATTTGTAATCAGCTGATGGAGCATTATCGACTTCCTGTGGCTGCCAGGCATTGTTGCAGAGGCCAGGCTGGACTGTGTACATAACCCACAAACTCTCTGCTCCTTGGGCATACTTTGTAGTAGAGAGAAAGATGAACCTTTGGAGGATTGCAAATGTGTGAGGTCTGGGCTGGGGAGTCAGGAGGGTGGGCTATGGGGGTCCTCTCTGAGGAGATGGCATCTGAGTTGAGATCCCATCAAGGTATGTGACATCTAGGTCCTCTGAGGAAGAGAACAGCAAGTTCCGAAGCCAGGTGTCTAGAGTGGGTCTGGCTTGTCCCGAGGAGCAGAAGGAGGTGGGGGCTGGGCTGAGACTCAGTTCAGGGAGGAGTGGGGGTGGGGGGTTTGGCCTTCATCCAGGAATGGGGTTTGGGGGAGCAATCCTAGGCTTTTGGACAGAGGAATGTCATTTGATTTAGAAGGCAAATTTGCTGGTTGTGTGTGGAATAAACAGACCGCCCCAAGCCCATGTAGGTAGTGTGTTTGATACAGAACCCAGCATGGAATGAGCCTTCATTCGTGGGCTCTGGTTCTGCACAAGAACTCTATCATCAAAATTTGGTCTGGGTGACTGCTGCTGTCAGCTCGTTGTCTTCTACCTCCTGTGATGACAGCATTGGGATGTCCTTTCCCCAGGGAGGAACCAGTGGGAGCTGGGCCTGGGAGTGAGGAGAGAAATGGCAACTCATCCTTGGTCATTCTTTGCCCAGTTGGCGCTGTAGTTGTGGTGGTGTTTGGATGGAGTCATTCTACAGACCTGGCAGATCCGACTCTGACCACCCAAGTAAGGCCAAGTTGGCTGCCCATGGAGTTTCTGTATCTATATCTCTTCTCCTCTTTCTGGTTGCCCATGATTTTGGGAGAGGCTAGAACTGGGCCTCTGCACCTTCTTCCTCCTCTTTGCCTTTCTCTCTACAACCTCAGGCCTTTATGGAAAGACTTCAGGTGTCCTTTGACTCCTGGTTGCCTCTTATCAGGTGGAGACACCTTTGGTAGCAGAACTGGTGTCCACCTCCGCTGGGTCTCTTTGGATGGCAGGAAGCACTCTCTGTTTGATAGTGTCCCAGTATCATTGGCAGGAAATTCCACTTTGGCTATGAGATCATCATTGCCTTTAGTTTTTTGTTTTTTGTTTTTTGTTTTTGAGACAGGGTTTCTCTGTGTAGCCCTGGCTGTCCTGGAACTCACTTTGTAGACCAGGCTGGCCTCGAACTCAGAAATCCGCCTGCCTCTGCCTCCCCAGTGCTGGGATTAAAGGCCTGCGCCACCACGCCTGGCGCCTTTAGTTATTTTTAAAGGTGTGTTTCACCACATCCAGGCACTTTTTGGTTTTTAATTAATTAGTTAACTAATTAATTTTATGTATCTTGTCTGCATGTATGTCTATATACCATGTACTTGCACTACTTGCAGAGGCCAGAAGAGGGCGTGGACTGGGATTGGCATTATAACTGTAAGCAGTGGGGAATAGAGTCCAGGTCCTTTGGAAGAGTAGTCAGAGCTCTTAACCACTGAGTGATCCCACCGCATCCCCCGGCTTTTAGATTTGAAACAGCCGCTCATCATCTTCTCCTACCCATTTATTTAACCCCACCTCCTTATGGGAAGAGTTTCCCAAGAGCCATTGTTTAGTTCTTGCTCTGTTACTTGGAGTAATCCCCTGGGTGGGAGGCATCTTCTCGGGGTACAGAAGGCTCCAAAGAGGTCTTAGAACCAGGAGGCGATAGCACATCTTTCAATGATGTAGAATCCTGCAGTTCAAGGTGGTTGACTGCCAGGCATGGTGGCGCACGCCTTTAATCCCAGCACTCAGGAGGCAGAGGCAGGTGGATTTCAGAGTTCGAGGCCAGCCTGGTCTACAATGTGAGTTCCAGGATAGCCAAGGCTACACAGAGAAACCCTGTCTCAAAAAAACAACAACAACAAAAAGGTGGTTGACCATCACTGGACAGTTGAGCTTATACTTGTGCCTATGTGTGGTATAGGGGCAGGAAGGGTGAGGCTGTGAACTACTAACAGGTGGCCCACAGCACACAGGCTCCCTCTTCAGCCCCATGTGCCTGAGGCCCAGCTACTATGGGTTTCCCCCATAAAGAGCTCTGTTTGGGTTTGCAAATCCCACCCTCCACCCTATCTTTCTTCCCTCCTCTGGATGGGGTTATTGATTAAGTTTGTCCTGGGAACCTGTACACATAGAGCATTGTGTTGGATGTGGACATTCTATTTCTGGGCCCAGTGAGGTATGAGCAGAGCTCTAGGCCCTTGCATTTGGAGCTCCCTTTTCCTGGGTTCTGTGGTCCTGGCTGGCTGGTCTTCTGCTGGTCAGTCGGTTGGACACACAAGCCCGTCTCTGCCTTGCAGGTTGTTTGATTTAGGCAGAGAGTCTGCAATAATAGGAACCTGGACTTGAGCCCTTGGCCAAACATTCCAAAATCTTTGGACATAAAATTTTTCTAAAGGGGCTTGGGGTCTTTCCAAGGCTTCCTAGTTTCTGTTTATACCCCATGCAGATTTGGGTTTGGAATTGATTTTTCCCGTGTTCCCCAGAGCCCTTTCCCAGTTTCCCGAGGAACCTGGTAAGGTCGTTGGGACTCTTCTCTTAGCCCAGCCTCACCCACTGGCTCATGGAGCATCCTCCTGGCAGCCCCTGCCCTTCCCCAGTGCCATGATGCTGAAAGGCTGAGGGTGGAGTGGGGCCTTTTGTTTTGTTTTTAAATAAGGGCAACGTGGGTAAACAGAGCAGTGTTTCTGGTGCCGTCAGAGAGGGCCAGGACCCCACATTCCGGCTCCATGACAACAGGCTGTGGGCAGCGGCCGTTGAGATGGACAATGGTGGCTCTGTTGAAAGGCTGAGGCTGGGCTCTGAACGAGCGCATTTTAATTGAGCACTTTCCACCCTGAGATCTGTGGGGATCTGGTGGCCCACTCCTCGCCCAGTCATTTTGTCTTTGCAGCTTCAGAACCAAGTTATTGCAGCCCCTTGTTCCCTTTCCAGCCTGGGCTGGTTTGTTCCACAATGGTAGGAGAAAGGTTGGGATAAGGGCCAAAGGGGTCTGGTGACATACTTGTAACCTGGCTGGTTTGAAAGATAAACTGGCTAGGTTAGGATCCTGGTGGCAGGGTTTCTCAGCTAAACCCCGTGCCTCAGTTTCCTCATTAGCAAGTTATGTGTGTCTCACTTGGGCTAGGGAGATAGCTCAGCTATTAAAGTGCATGCCACAAAGGCACAAGGACCCAAGTTTGATCCCCTGGAACTTAAATGAAAAAAGTGGGGTGCTCTGGGGTATATGCTTGTAGTCCCAACACCGAGCTGTCGGAGGTAGGTAAATCTCTGGGGTTTGCTTTTCAACCTAGCAGAACTGGTGAACCTCAGGTTCAGTGAGAGACTTGTATCAAATAATGAGGTAGAGTCTGAAGAAGATACGTGACATTCAGGCCCAGTCTTTACATGCACATGTGCACATAAATGTGTGCTGTTATTCCTTCTTGGGATTGCTTTTTTTTTTTTTTTTTCTCTCGAGACAGGGTTTCTCTGTGTAGCCCTGGCTGTCCTGGAACTCACTTTGTAGACCAGGTTGGCCTCGAACTCAGAAATCCGCCTGCCTCTGCCTCCCGAGTGCTGGGATTAAAGGTGTGTGCCACCACTGCCCGGTCCCTCTCGGGATTGCTATGAGGATGAAAGAGGTTTAACAGAAAGTCCTGAGGATGGCTCCATGGCTGCCTTTCTTTATGCCTTATGCAGTTTTAGCATCTGTAGATCACCGTGGACGTTTCATTAACCTCCAGAGCTCCTAGGACCAGCACAGTGTTCTTACCAGAATGCAAATCTAATTTCCTTCTTTCCTTGGCTCAGGTGGCTTTAGTGCATCTCATTGACCCCTCTGAGGAGAGCTCCTTTTTGTTAAAGGCCAACTGCATGCTGAGCACGGGAAGCTTACAGTTTGATGAAGGCCTGCATGCGCAGTTCTCTCATTTAGAGACTGAGCGAGACCCTTCACTTGGTTCTCTTTTATTGATTTTTCTTCCTCGTTGTCCTAGTCCCAAACCAAATAAGAACATGCTTTTCTCGAACAGCCTTTCCCATGGTCAAGCTCAAGCGTGCCTTCTGCCAGGCCTGTCCCCTTATCACCATCTCCATTGGATTCATCTGTACAAAAGCA
The DNA here is from genome assembly GCA_902729485.2 of Mus minutoides. NCBI lineage: Eukaryota > Metazoa > Chordata > Mammalia > Rodentia > Muridae > Mus > Mus minutoides. Next base: position 2,140,693 of record LR749682.1, on the reverse strand, counting down.
TGCTTGCTACTAGTCTGTGGAATTAAACCTTCGAGTCCTGTCTGCAATGTGCTCTGTGGTCCTTAGACATGCTTAAGAGTAGTGGGCCCCAAGTCAGTCGAGCTCCTGTGCCTGGTGACCCCTGACTGGCTGCTGAGAGAGCCCCACAGACACTAGCTGCTCCTGACACCCTGGGTCTTCTTAAAGACCAAGGCCGTTTCTGTTTGGATTCTCTCTTGAAGATTAACTGGACCAAGTTTCTTTAGAGGATCCAGTTCTTGAGGATGTTCAGGGTGTGGGGGAGGTCTGGCCTAGGTCCTTGGTCCTGCCCTTTCTGTGATGACTGGTGCTGCTATATTTCATCACCACTTTTGGCTCCTCCCACTGTTTACATCCACCTCTGGGTGCATCCCTTACAGGGACAGACCCAGGGCAGGACATGTGGGGATATGGTCTGTGTGCACATACCTGCTTGCTGCTGAAGGTCTTGCCTGTCTGTGAATGGGCTGCCAAGTATCCAAATGAGGGGATCACTTCCATACCAAACAGAGCCTCTGCTCAGGAAATAGATCCTTTGTATTGCTGGTTTCACGGGGTCAAATTCTCAAAGATTATCTTGAAAGTGTCTCTCATTGGAAATGACAGCCATGGTGAGGAGTCTTAGAAAGGTAAAGGGGAGTGTGGGAGAGTGGCCCCAGGGAGCCGTGAGCATGTGTGGTTCCTGCCACCTCGGCTCTGATCCCAGTAGAGCTGGGCATCACCCGTGCTGTTAGCAGCTAACTCATTGGCCTTGAGCATTTGGGTCTCCTCTCCTGCACCTGTGACATGGAGGACTCATCTAGCTGTAGCTACCTCTTGTGGGTGGCTTCAGAAGCGAAGGATCAGACATCCTGGAAGTCTTGTCTTTATTTCATCAGTCAACCTTTGCTACACACACTGGATTCCATGGCTGTGTATCTAAGGGTAACTCGAACATGGTTTCTTGTCCTGGAGCCCAGGGATGGCAGTGGGAGAGGGTGGAGAGTGAGTGGGCAGAAGCTCACACTGCACACTGCTGAGTGTTGTGACGGGGGGCATGAGGAAGGGGCTGCGGTCCTTAGCTCTGAGAGGTCAGTGCAGCATCCCAGAGGAGGTGACCCTCAAGTAAATAAGAATGGGGGTGGGGAGCTCTGGCAAGCAGTCTCAGCACTGTGGAAATCTAAGGAGGGCCTGGGGTTGTAGGCTGTGCAGGAAAGAGGCTGCCCTGGGACCATGCTATGGGTGGGACAGTAACTAAGGCCCTGAAGCACATGGTGGTGCATTGAAAATCTTATTCTGATGGCTACGAGGAGGGAGAACCAGACAGTGGCAGGAAGACCTGCTAGACAGCTGTTAATGAGGCTGTGTGTGTGTGTGTGTGTGTGTCTTTTAAAGATGTATTTATTTTATGTGCATTAGTGTTTTGCCTATGTGTGTGTATGTATATATATATATATATATATATATATATATATATATATATATATCATGCATATTTCTGGTACCCAGAGAAGTCAGAAGAGGTCTCAGTTATTGACACTGTACTGGAACTGTAGTTACAAGCAGTTGTGAGTCCCTATGTGTGTGCTGGAAATTGAACCCAGATGCCCTACAAGAGCAGCCTGTGCTTTTTACTACCAACTTAACTTTTCTTTTCTTTTCTTTTCTTTTCTTTTCTTTTCTTTTCTTTTCCTTTCCTTTCCTTTCCTTTCCTCCCCTTCTCCCTCTCTCCCTTCCCCTTCTCTCTCTCTCCCTCCCCCTCCCCTTTTCTCTCTTCCCCCCTTCCTCCTCCTCTCCCTCTCCTTCTCCCTCTCCCTCTTCCTCCCTCTCTCCTTCTCCTCTTTTTTTTTTTTTTTTTTTTCCTGAGACAGGGTTTCTCTGTATAGCCCTGGCTGTCCTGGAACTCACTTTGTAGGCCAGGCTGGCCTCAAACTCAGAAATTTACCTGCCTTGCCTCCCAAGTGCTGGGATTAAAGGCATGCGCTACCATGCCTGGCTCAATTCATATTTCTAATCTCATAGGTTTTAGCTTTATTTTGAGACAGATTTTGCTAGCCCAGGCTACCTTAGTTTCCCAAATGCTGGGATTTCAGGTATTTGCCACCACATTTGAGTATCTAAATGAAATACCATACTGGCCTGATGTGAGACCAGGGCATGCATAGAAAAAGAGGGTGGTGTAGGTGTACATATGTGTGTAAGTATGTGCACATGTATGTGGAGGCCAGAGAACAGTCTCTGGTGTCATTCCTCTTCCAAAGAAGGTGCAGCTCACTTAATTTTTAAAATTTTTCTTAATTATTTATTTTGAGACAGGGTCTCTTACTGCCTTGGATCTTGCAAAATAGGCTAGACTGGTTGGCCAGTAAACTCCAGGCATCTGCCTGTCTTTGCCTCTTTAATGCTGGGTACATGCTACCTGCCTATTTTAATTTTAATGTGAGTTTTGTGGGTCAAACTCAGGCCCTATGCTTTCAAGACTAATACTTTACTTTTAATATTTCCTCGCCTGATGTAACTTTCTGCCTCTGATTCTGGTAGTAACTGCTTTAAGTCTGATCTCTATGAATAGTGTTGGGGCCTCTTTCATGCCGCCTTCCCTGGTTTTCTTTAAGCAACAGGGATAGGTGGCCATTAGTTAATGGCCGATTTAACTGGGAGCTGTGAAGGGCTGGCCAGTCCCAGCATTCGATGATACTGAACTGTAGGTTGACTTTGCTTCCCCTCTTGCAAACAGTCAATGTGTCTGGCCCATAAAGAGGCCTTTAAGCAGCAGCAGCGCTAACAAAGACTTCTTCTAAAGACCTGCTTGAGTGGGGCAGGAGTGAAGTCGGGCTTTGTTTTCTTCTGCCTTAGGGAGCCAACTGGCAGCCAGGGGATGAGGTGTGCCTGCTGTCCAACCGGTTTTCCATTTTTTTGGTGTGCAACACGCAAGCCTGGGGGCTTTGGTGGGTGGCAGAGGGAGAGGAAGGCTTTCCTTCCTGCGTGCTGGAGGCTGGGCCCCTTGCCTTATCTCCATTCATCTTTGGAAGATGAAGAAATACACTGCTGCAAACGGTGGAGCCAAGATCTGCCCTCAGATGTGTGTGCTTTCCGACAGCTGCCAGTCATCCTAGAGCAGGGGCTGCTCCACCCCCAGAGAGGTGGGTGCTCCTGCAGTGAGGGCTTAATCTGGGCACGGTGGGCAATCAGATATTCCTTCATATCTGCTGTGTGTACTGTGTGATAGCAGGTCCTGAGGGGACACAGAGACGAGGCCAGGATGACACCTTGTTTATGCACTCAGCCATCTTGTTGAAGTCACTTGTTTTATCTGGAGAGATAGGGCAGGCGTGGGGTGGTATAAATAGAGACACAGAGAATAGGGGGTGGAGGCCATCAGTGGAGCAGCTGGTGGGACCTAGGTATGTTGGGAAGGCTTCATCAAGATGGGGGGTAAACATTGGTATGGAGATGCGAAGTGTAGGTGAATGTGGGGGTTCTTGGAGGTGAAGCTTGGACACCTGGAGGTCTTGGATACTGACTGAAGAGGTCTACCAAGTTCTCTGGGAGACAAGGAGCTGTTTGGTGCTTTTGTAGAGTTGACACAGTAACCAACAGTCTCCAGGTGACATGCCTGGAAGCTGAGCAGAGGAAGTGTGCTAGGATGGTTAATCTGCTGTGATAGTGGGGATGGGAAGACAAGCTGGCTGAGCTGGGCTGGAGAAGTTCAAGTCTTGGGTAAGCAATGGTCCTGACCATAGTAAGGGACAAATGGCCGTGCACATGTTCCATCGTGGGTGTAATGGCCCACTGCTGTATCCTTGTTTTAAAGAGTGCTGGTCTACAAAGTGAGTTCCAGGACAGCCAGGGCTACACAGAGAAACCCTGTCTCGAAAACCAAAAAAAAAAGAATGTTGGTGGATGTGTGTATATGCTTTTGTGTAACTACCCACTCACTGCCCAGATAATCACTATCAACTGTGACATTGGAGCCAAGTGCATGCCAGACACAGCTCTTCCTTGGTGTTTGATTTGAAAACAGTGTCCTCTAAGACACTGGACAGGAAAAGCACGTGAGCTGCTCTGAGAGAGCAGTTTGCTACCTCCAAATGTAACATAAGTGCTGCTTCCCCTTAAGATGGGATCTTAGAGAGAGAAGGCTCTGGCTGGATTAATGAGCTGGACAGAGGCATGACACCTACTCCAACCCACTTAACTTAGAGGCGCGAGGAATGGGTGCTGGATGAACTGGGGTGTTTCTCCCAGCTGTTCCTCGTGTTTTCTGAGGTCACCATGCTTCCAGCCTGTTCCATGCCTTGTTGGCCTTGCTGTGTTGCTGAACCAGCCTGTCCTGACTGCTTGCTATTTGGGTAGGAGAAAGGTGAGAGAGAAGGGGCTAGGTGGGCAGAGGTGGGGCTTGGCTGGTAGAGTTCTTGCCCAGCACATACAAAGCCCTGGGTGGTCCATCCTGGCACACAGAAGATTGTGGAGGCATGGCCATTCAGGGCTATATAATGAGTGTGAGGTCAGTCGGGGTTACATAAGACCTGGTCCCAAAGCAGGGGTGGGGTGAGTCTGGGGTTGTGAGATAGAAAAGGGTAGATGGCTAAAAAGCAACATGGAGGAACCTGGCAAAAAACCCACAGTAGGGGTTCAACACAGCCTTTGTCAGCCCCTCAATGGTGGTAGCTGTTTTGTAGGGCTTATTTCTGAAGGCTTAGGTTATGAGGGGTAAGGTATTGCTACTTTCAAGAGATTTTCCTTCGGGTCCTCCCGCTCTGGCCAAGCATCCATGGTATGGCTGCAGGTTCAAGTCTGTGGTGAGTGCCTGGGTTTTCAGGAGTGGCAGTGAGGCAGACAATGGCCACAGCCCATCTGTAGGAGGTGCCTGCTGGACTGAGCCATGAATGAAATGGGTCCTAGTGTGGAGCCCTAACAGGGCTTGCCAGCTGGAGGAACGCCATGATTCTGGCTGGAAGCTGGGAAGACAGAGAAATTGGATCTTTACTCAAAACATTTTTTTAAAAACAAGAGTGTGTTATAAGGTTATTCATGTTTCTTGTAAATTAGGCAGTGTAGATAAGCAATAAGGAGAGAAAAAACCCTTGTCATTCTGTTAACTTAGAATCACTGTGGATTCAGATTTTGGGTTTTTTTGTGTGTGGTGTGTGTGTGTTTGTTTGGGCTTTTGGCTTTTTTTTTTTTTTAAAGATTTATTTTATTTATTATATGTAAGTACACTGTAGATATCTTCAGACACTCCAGAAGAGGACACCAGATCTCGTTAAGGATGGTTGTGAGCCACCATGTGGATGCTGGGATCTGAACTCATCACCTTCGGAAGAGCAGTCAGGTGCTCTTACCCGCTGAGCCATCTCACCAGCCCGGGCTTTTGGCTTTTTAGGTAGCATTCTACTCTATAGCCCAGGCTTGCCTACAGCTCACTATGTAGCTCAGGCTGGCCTCAAACTTGTGACACTTCTATCTTAATCTATCAAATGCCAGCATTATAGATGTGAGCCACCATGCCTGGTTTGCTGTTGACATTTTATTGTGTCTAGATGTGTGTATAAGTGGGTGTGTGTCAAGAATAGAACAACACAGTGTATTGTTATGTATTTCTCACTTAAGTATAAGACAAATTTTGTCATTTAATACTGCACCATTAGTTTTTTTTTTTTTTTCTCTTCGAGACAGGGTTTCTCTGTATAGCCCTGGCTGTCCTGGAACTCACTCTGTAGACCAGGCTGGCCTCAAACTCAGAAATCTGCCTGCCTCTGCCTCCCGAGTGCTGAGGTTAAAGGTGTATTCCATAATGTCCAGCTCGGAAACGAGTCATTGTGTAACCCTAGCCGGTCTTGGACTCACTTTGTAGATTAGGCTGGTCAGAACTTGTGGTGATCCTCCTGCCTCTGTTTTCCCAGTGCTGGGACTATAGGTGTGCATGAGCCATCACACCCAGCCACTGAGCTAGTTTTTAACTTCAGTCCAAAATTTCATCTACAAATAGGTGTAAATAAATGCTTACTTAAGTCAGATGTGGTACCTCATGCCTGCTATCCCAACACATGGGAGACTGATGCAGGGGAATTGTCAATAGTTCAAAACAAATCTAAGTGACATAATGAGTTCCAGGCTAGCCTGCTCTATAGAGTAAGACACTGTCCCAGAAGCCCCTCCCCTCCCTCCATGTTCACCAGCTTTTCTCACCATCAGAAGGATGTCATGGTAAGGAGAGAACTGTAGGCAGCCCTGGTGGAAGGTGGTCCCTGAAATAAGCAGGAGTGTCCCAGGACATCAGATAGAGAAGGCTTGGGATGGGCCCTAAGGAGTGGGAGAAATAGAGGAGAAGGGTGGAGTGGGGACTTTACTAAGGCTGAGCAGGACCTTGCTTTTTAATACAGTGGATGGGAAGACTCGTGTTCTGTAATAAGGCAAGGTGGATAGTGGGCCTTATTGTGACTGGGAGGCTCCAGCAGAAAGCCTGGGCTCCACGGGGGAAGCAGGTGCCTGGGCTCAGTTTCTGTCCCTAACACAGTATCTGAGTGGGATGTTTGTTCCCCTGGGTCCAACACCCTCAAGGCACGATTAGAACCACCTAGTATTTCTGATGCATGTAACACCTAGGCTTTGCTCTGTGACTGAGTGGGGGTCTCTGATATTGGGCCCTTGGCTCTAGTTTCTGTTGATTTAAATGTTCAGCCACGGTTGAGAGCTCTGTGCTTATGTCCTAAACATGTCCGTTGTCCCCTTTATTTTGGGGCTTGGCATACATAGCCTCTTCCTTCAGAAGGGACACAGAGAGAAGTGGCTGTCTTCCCCTGTAACTGCTGCTATCAGGAGTGTAAGACAGCGTCCGATGCTGGGAAGGAGCACAGCAACCCGGTGGCTTCCTCTATGGCTCCTTGATTGGCTTCTGTGTCCTGTGTCTTGTCACTTAAAACACTTGAGCCAATGGCTTCCTTGTGGCTGAGTGCGGCCCCATTCAGGAGGAGCAAGGGTCGACGGGCCTGTTTGAGAGAGTTGGTGGGTTGGAGGGCGACTTTGACATTCCCTCAAGCCTCCGTGGTACTGTAGACCACAGGCTGCTTTCAGACCTGGGTGTACTCCAACCCCAATGCAAGCCTATAAGGCGGGCCAGCTGGAGTCGGAGAGCAGAGCAAAAGGAAATCTGTGTTGGTTGGAGCCCTCGGGGTTCCCTCTCCGAGAGAAACCCTTTTGTCATGGCAAGACGTATGCCACTGGCTGGATGTTTCCAGTGTGTGAGTCCCAGCACCTCAGTGCCCACTCTACAGAGAGATTGGAAAACAAGACAGAGACGAGATTCACAAAATACCCCTTCTTTATGTTTTTGTTTTGAGATAAGACTCTCACTATATAGCCCTGGTGGTACTGGTAGGCCACACAGTTTAAAAGCATGCACCACCACACCCAGCTCTGCATTCTTATCTTGATGCTTCAAAGACTTACTTCTGTCTCCAACTCTTTGCTAGGTTCTAGGGAAACATCTTCAGAAGCCTAAACTAGTCAGCCGACCCTTGGGTGTCCTGTTGTAACTGGGTGTTCACGCAGTGATCTGCGGATATGGTAGCCACAGAAGTTTGTTTACCGAGCCCGTACTATATATAGGCAACACCCGGAACTCCCCCCACTCAGAGTTTGCCCACTATGGACTGTTTCCCTTCAGAAATAAAGGGGAAACAAGCAACAACAATAAAAAACAAAACAAAACAAAACCAACTCTACCCACCTATTGCTCACATCCATCATGGTACCTGTGTCCAGTAGACTCCTGTGTATCTGTTATATTGACTGAGGGCATGGGCGATGGCCTCCTGTACGTTGGGAGAAAAGAGACAAACACAGGATGGCTGCCTAACTCTATATGCAGACAAGGTGACATGCTCAGACTCCGGCTCTGTTAGAGGAAACCCACATGGCTGGAGGTCACGTGGAATGTGGCTCTTGACCTCATACTCACAGACTCATTTGACTTTGTTTATTAAGAAGTAACAGTTCTGAGGGCAGCTGGTAGAGAGCTTGTCTTGGATGCAGCCTGATTGTTTGGATTAAAGATTTGTACCGGGCTGGTGAGATGGCTCAGCGGTTAAGAGTGCCGACTGCTCTTCCAAAGGTCTTGAGTTCAAATCCCAGCAACCACATGGTGGCTCACAACCATCCATAACGAAATCTGATGTCCTCTTCTGGAGTGTCTAAAGACAGCTACAGTATACTTACATATAATAAATAAATAAAATATTTTTTAAAAAGATATGTACCATCACACCTGACTGTATGTCTTAGTCAGGGTTTCTATTCCTGCACAAACATCATGACCAAGAAGCAAGTTGGGGAGGAAAGGGTTTATTCAGCTTACATTTCCACATTGCTGTTTATCACTAAAGGAAGTCAGGACTGGAACTCAAGCAGGTCAAAAAGCAGGAGTTGATGCAGAGGCCATGGAGGGATGTTCTTTACTGGCTTGCTTCCCCTGGCTTGCTCAGCTTTCTCTCTTATAGAACCCAAGACTACCAGCCCAGAGATGATCCCATCCACAAGGGGACCTCCCCCCTTGATCACTAATTGAGAAAATGCCTTACAGCTGGATCTCGTGGAGGCATTTCCTCACCTGAAGCTCCTTTCTCTGTGATAACTCCAGCCTGTGTCAAGTTGACACAAAACTAGTCAGTACACTGTATGTACATCACATCTTTTTTCTTTTTCTTAATGATTATTTTTAATTTCTGTGCATTGGTGTTTTTGCCTGCATGTATTTCTGTTTGGAGGTGTTGGGTCCCTTGAAACTGGAGTTACAATTTTAAGTTGCCATATGAGTGTTGAGAATTGAACCTTGGTCCTCTGGAAGAGCAGCCAGTGTTCTTAAGTGCTGAGCCATCTCTCTAGCCCCTTTATATCACTTCCTAAAGATAATTTGATTGGCTCTTGGGTTCACCCTGGGGTGGAGCATGGTGTCTGATTAATATTAGTAAATATATTTTCTTATTATTATTGCTGTGAGATGAGGTCTGATTCTGTTGTCTAGGGTGGCTTTTAATTCCTGTGCTTAAGTGATTCTTCGTCCTTAGCTCCTACAGCACTACAGACACATGCACTGTGCCTGGCAGTATTATAATCTTATTAATGCAACTTCACATTGAGCTCAGTCCCCATTACTATTGAGTCATACCTTGCTCATGTGACGTTCTCCACTTATTGTGTCTGCTGGGAGGCAGTTGGCTTGGGCTTAAACTTCATGTGGCTGTTTTGAGTCCAGAGAATCAGCCTGTTGAGATTCTTTCCTCCTTTATAATTTTATTCAATCTAGCTCATTGTGTAGCCCCAGGGTGGCCTCCAGCTATAACTGAGTATGACCTCAAACTCCCGATGCTCCCGCCTTCAGCTCCCAAGTGTTGGCAGTACAGGCAGGTGGCCATGACACACCTTGATGCCTTTAGCCCCACTCTGTAATCTGCTTCCTCTTGACCCCAAGCTCTGTGCTTGTGTCAGTGACCTCGAGAGGAAGGGGATGGGGATGGGGATGGGGATGGGAGATGCAGAACAGACTGCTCCAGTTGGTCAGCTGCATCAAAAGACCCTTTCAGCACCTGCCACTCCACACCCACACCCCCACTACCAAACCCCTACAGTTTTCTTCCCTTGGTCCATGAGCTCAGTATGCTGGGTTTCTGATATATCATAGGTCACCAAGAAGGACATCCTCGGGTCTACTGCTCAGGAAGGATAGCATTGAAGATGAGGAGTCGATACCTGCCTAACCACCGCCAAGCTGGCCTTGGGGCATACAGGAAAGAGGAAAAAAGAAGAAGAGAGGAAGGGGGGATGGAGAAGGGGAGGAAAGAGAGCAGTCATCTTTCTTCTTTTCTTAAATTCCTTCCTGCCTCTCTTTCCTTTTCCCCTTCTCTCCTTCTCTTCGATCTTCTTTCAACAGGATTTTGCTTCAAACTTACTATCCTCCTGCCTCAGCATTTAGAGTTGATTACAGATATGTGCCACCGTGTCTGTTCACAGTCAGCTTTTCTACTGGGGCCCGGAATGAGCAAGTAGGAAAGATTCTCTAGCCGTTAAAGGCCCCCAGGCATAGGTGGCCCAGGAGGCCGGCCCAGGAGGCCTGAAGAGCAAGCAGCAGCAACTGCACTGATGGATGTTGTCAGGCTGTGCACATGCTTCTGAGACCCAGGATGAATTGTGTGCCGTGTCCAGCAAGGGATTGGAAGTCTGAGCCTTGAGTTTGCAGGTTGGCCCTGCTGTGCGTGCAGGCACCCGTGGTAGAGGGGCAAGGGCGTGCCGGGTGACTTTGGGCTTTGTGGCTCTTTTAAAGACTGGGCACAGTGTTCTTCAGCTGCTTAAACAGTTTTCTTTCTTGGTAAGCAGGAAACACAAAGCAGCCCTTCAGAGAGGGTGGGCAGGAACTTCTGGCCCTGTGTCGAATTAATCCGATGCAACCCTGGGGCAGCTGCCCAGATGGCCTGGCAGAATCAGAGTTGGACAGCTGTACCCAGAGGTCTCCTGGGGGACAGAGAGCAGTGGTAGGAGCCCTTCCTTGGAGACTGTGAGTTCACTGATAGCCAGGAGGAAGGGGTTGGTCCAGTCCTGGCTTGCTGGGCTGAGGCTGGAGCAGCCTTTCACCTGGAGCCCATGGGTCCGCTGGAGCATCTTGGAGTGCTGTGGGGCTGTCTGGACCTAGGCCTCCAGCATTTGCTCTTCTTGTGTCTGGGAGGAGGGGGAGGTAAATCTCTGTCTAGCAAGTGTTTCAGGAATGAGGTACCTCCCTCAAGGCAGAGCTGTGAAGCTCCCTGATATTCTAGCTTTCCATCCCTTTAGCACCCAGGTGATGGCCTGAGTAGATCCTAGTAGCTCTTTTCTGCCTACACCAAGTCATAGTTGTATTTTGAGTTTGGCTTAGACTAAGGAGCACCTGTCTGCTCTCTCCATCCCTTCCTCTCCTCTTCTGTTTGCCTCTTTCCTGTATGCCCCCAAGGCCCTTAAGAGAGTGGGGGTGGTAGTTAGACAGGTAGGTGTTGTCTCCTTTCCAGTGCCACCTTTCCCGAGCAGTAGACCCAAAAAGATGTTTGATGATAAGGTTGTTGTGTGCGAAGGGTAAGGCAAGGAGTGGGATGTCTGTGTATCAGATGACAGTGTTCAAACCATCCTGGTACAAGTGTTTGTCTGGGTCAGAGCTGAGTTGTGGGCTTGTCTCTTCAGCGACCTGACTTGGAGAGAGCCTTTATGTTGAGGAACAGGTGTAAGTGGCGGGAAGCACTCAGAAAGTTAGGCTTTGGGGTTCTCTCTCTGAGACTTAGCTTGCTGTGGGGCAGTACTCCCTGGGACTTGGGTGCTGTGGAAGCAGTTCTCCATGGTTCTCGGGGTGCTGTGGCGCAGTACTCCCCGGGAAGACTGATGCATACCATGCTGTAGCTCTGAGGGCCAGGAGGCCTGTGGTCCTAGCAGAGCTGAGTCGTTCCTTCCCTTCCCACCTGGCCAAGGTTCAGGATAGCCAGCTTCTGCCAGATCTTGGACCCCCCGCTCAGGATCCTGGAATCACCCAGGTTGTTGTTGTCTTTGCTGGAGAAAAACAGAAGTGTACTTGGGAAAACCTGATGGTAGCTTGGCTGGACTGTGGGGCTGGCTGAGGCTTGCCCTGGAAGACTGCTGTTCAGAGGCTCACTGGAGAAATTAGGCTTTAATCAGAATGCTCTTTCCTAAACTTTAACTGGCAAAGCCACTGAAGCCTTTGCAGTTAATAATGTACTCAGAGGGTGCTGAGCTGAAATTTAACAGCCGGTTTAAAAACACAAGGTAGGGGATTTAACAAATAGGGCATAGAGAACACGTGTGTTCTGGAGTGACTTCCACCCCTGTGACTTTGTGCTGACTGGGAGTATTGCTGCCTCCTCTCTGGAAGGTCGTTATCCTGTCTCCTTGTCTCTGAGAAGTAACAGTGTACAGCCCATGTGCAGATAAGCCAGGAGCTGTGTCACAACTTGGTGAAGCCACAGATTGAGGTGGCTCTCCCCAGAGTGGGACAGTCTGGGGAAGGAGGCTTTGGTGGAGAAGGGAGTGAGCATTCATGATGTCCCTGCTGTGGCAGGCATAGGCAGCAATTCAGTCCTAGGACCAGAGCGGAGGATGCCCCAAGCAGGGTGTGGCTGGCCCCATGAGTAAGTAGGAGTGGAGTTACTGCTCAGATATCTGAGATGACAGAGTCCTTCTGAGGAGATTGCTTTAGAAAACAGAAAAGATAAAACAAAAAACAAAACCAAAAAAAAAAAAAAAAAACTGAATGGAAAATTTAGGGGACCTGAAACAAAGGCTCCCTGCATTCTGAGCCACGCGTGCTGCTGCAGGAGGTGCGCCGGTGGGAAAGCCTGGAGTTCAGTCAGGTCTGCTCCAGCTTAGACCCTAGGTCTCACTTCATACATGGTCACCGACTCCAGATGTCTTTAAACCTTGCTCAATCTTCCTGGAACCCTGATGACCTTGTGGTTTATAGTGTGAGGTTCCGAAGCTGGACTCTGTCTCACTCACGTCTATATTCCTTGAAATGTCTGACATTAATAGTGACTTAGTGGTGACTTAGAACTGTGCAGCATGAGTACACACACATGCATACACGCACTTATGCATGTATGTGTATATATATGCACACGCACACACTCATACACACATGCATATACCCTCCCTCATGCATCTCCACATATATGTACATACATACTACATATACATGGAACACACATGTATACATGCTTCTACATATACATAGTCATACACATGTATACGCATACAAACATGCACACACACTCATGCTTCTCTATATACATACCCATGCACACATGCCTTTGTTCCTGCTCTGAGTTAGTCTTCACTATCTTTAGATACTTCTAGAGTTTTTCTTTTTTATACACCTTTATTCTTATATGTTTATTGAAAGACGTAGCATTCGACAAGCAGGCAATGCACCCATTGCTTTTGTGTGGACTTTCTTATAACTGCTCTGTGAAGTAAATGCTGTGCTAATGTCATTGTTTTTCTGATTAAAAAAAAAAATGAGGTAGAAAAAGAACTACAAGTGTTGTGGTTTGCGCTTGGAGTCAGTCCCAGCACCCTGGAGCTGAGGCAAGAAGATTGCTGTAAAGTTGAGGCCAGCCTGAGCTACATAGTGGAGTTCAAAGCTACAACAGTTTGTAGATATCCTGGGGTACAAGAGAAAGGCTGTTTCCTGGGATCGAGTATAGCTCAGGGATTATCAGGGTATGAAGAAATTGGTTCTCATGGAATTGCTGTAGGAGTGAGTGATCAGACATCTAAACTGAACCATCATGTGACCCAGCAATTCTACCTCTAGGTATAGACTCAAAGGAATTGAGAGCTGGGCTCCAGTAGTTGTAACCTGTGCTCTTGTAACAGTTGTGGTAGCCAAGGGATAGAAAGGGTCCCAGTGTACACTAGCGGATGACATGGATAGACAAAATGTGACCTCTCCATACAACTGAATAGTATCTGTTCCTCCAAAGGAGGAAATACGTCCCATATGCCACAACATAGATGAACTTCAAAGACATGATGCTAAGTGAAATAAGCCAGTTACCAAACAACAAACACCAGATGACTCCATGCATACAAGTCACCTAAACTGTGTAGGGAGGTTTCCAGGGCTGAGTGAGGCAGAAATGGAGAGTTGATGCTAACTAACGGTATCAGTGTCTCTCTTGTCTAATGGAAACTTTTAGAAATAGCCCTGGGCTGGGGCTGGAGAGATGGCTCTGTGGTTGAGAACGGTTGCTACTCTCAAACAGGCCCACGTTTGCTTCCCTGCACACACATGATACACTAAACTCACACGGGCACACACACACACAGACATATGAATAAATAAATATTTTCTAAAAGAAGGAAAGAGTGCTGGGTTGGGGAGATGGCTCAGTGGGTCAAATGCTGGCTTGTATTCACAATGGCTTGGGCTCAGTCCAGGACTTGCCTATACTTGGGAGGCAGGTGGATCAGATGAGGATCAGTTGTTAGCTGCATAGCAAGTTCAGGGCCAGTCTAGTCTACATAAGAGCCTGTCTAAGAAACCAAACAAAAACTCCAACAAAAACCAAAACCACCACCAACAAAACATCCACAGCGGTGTTTAGAGCGCCGTGTAACTGATGAAGCCGAGCTCAGAGGGGTCTGGGCTGGAGCGGAAGGCCGTGTCATTCACTCTTTTGTTCAAGTGTGGTACAGCTCCAATCAGATGCCACAATATCCCTGTTCCTGTGGACATTTTCTACCAGACACCAGGGCTGCTAGAATCGGACACCTGTGGCCACACCCTGGACATTCTGGTTTACTGTACCAACAGCTCTCCTGTCTCCCCAGGGGAAAGGGTCAGGATCTAGGCCACTAGGTGCAACCATTTGTCCCCTTTTGTGTCCTCTTTCCTCTGTCAGCTGATGACAGCTGTAACTCAGTGCCCTGTGGTCAGGGACATTTCTGCGATGTTCCAGTGTCATGTTCAGAAGCAGGAGCTGGTGTCTCTGTTATCCTGAAGTAGGACAGATAAGTGGTTCTGGAGTTAAGCTTGCTGCTTAGCATATATGGCGAGTTAGAAAACCCCCAACTTCTACCTCCACCATCAAAAATGAAGGAAAAAGTTCTAAATTAAACAAGGTCTGAGGTATCTACAGGTTCCTCACCAAACTGTAACACAAACTTCTAAAAATAAAAGGTGCTGAACTCCAGGAAATACAAACTGTGGTGCTTGGTCCTCAGCTTTCTGTGCCCGCCATCCTGTTACAGTCCTGAGCTGCACAAGAGGATGCTGATGGCCCAGCGCCTCCTGGGAGGAGGAAACAGGCCTTGGCTCCTGGGTACAGGAGGGGATGGGGATGCTGACTCTGGTGTCTTCGCAGGCCACTGTGATTCCCCTGCTCCTCCTCCCCTTTGCAGACTGCACGTTCACTCTGGTTGTCCCGGAGGAGCAAGCACTGCCATTTGCTGGTGGCTGGCCCACAGTTTGGGTCTTATGGTTTGGTTTTTATTGCTTCTGGGTCCCGGGCAGGTTACAGTGCCAGAAACATCCTCACAAACACAATCGTCAGGCCCGAGCAAGGCATCCACTCTTAGTGGCTGAAGCTGATTTTCGCAAGGAGAGGGGCTTGCCGGGTGTTTTGGGAGATGAATGCTGTATGGAGGTGATAAAGATCTCAGGCACTTCCTGCTCTCCCTGTCCTTCTCCAAGGGCCTTTTGGCAAACAGCCTCACATCAGCCCTTTTGCTGAACCCTGTGGTAGCGTCTGTCCACTTAAGAGTAAGAAAGCAGCGCCGGGCGTGGTGGCGCACGCCTTTAATCCCAGCACTCGGGAGGCAGAGGCAGGCGGATTTCTGAGTTCGAGGCCAGCCTGGTCTACAAAGTGAGTTCCAGGACAGCCAGGGCACACAGAGAAACCCTGTCTCGAAAAAACAAAAAAAAAACAAAAAAACAAAACAAACAAAAAAAAAAAGAGTAAGAAAGCAGAGGCTTACTCCTGTCCAGAGTCACACCCTGTAAAAGGATGCAGGCCCAGCATCGTTTCCAGGCCTGTGCCCCTTAGGTGGGGAAAGAGAGTGGGGGTTCAGTGCCAACGCTCTTGTTTGGGAAAGAAGACAGGGGAAAGGTTGACTTATTTGCCCCTTTACTCCCTGTGAGGTGGAGATGGGGCCAGGTTTGTGGTACATGCTTTCTGCCTGGTGACTTTGGCCAACCAAGGACATATCATGAGCACCTACCCAAAGCAATCCCTCTGTGCTGTTTCCTTCCTGTGACACCACAGCAGTGAGGTGGACGTTACTGTTCCCAACACTCGGAGCTGAAGGAGGGCTGGGGGCAGGGTGTGTGTGTGTGGACTGAGACTTTGAGAGGTGACTTAAACTGCTGGGTTAAGTAGCTAGTTAGTTAATGGCAGAATCTTATTTGGATGTCAAGAGCTGACTGAGGTCTTGCCACCCTGGCCGGCCCAGGAGGGTGCAGCGGGGAGTACCTGGTCTTTTTACTCCTGGCCGTGTTCCTTCCTCTCCTTGTGTGCCAAGGAGGGTCTGAGGACCAAGGCTGAAATAGCTCTGACACCTAGGGAAAATGCTGCACCAGGGAGAATAACAGCTGCAGATGTCCCCTTCAGGTGTGGCCAGAGGTGGGTGCGGGGCTTGGGGGGGGGTTCCTTTTCTGGGCCACTTCTCTGTTCTCCGTTCTCCGGTTGCCTGCAGCCGTAACTGTAAACTCTCTGGAGCTCTGGCTGCCTGGGGCAAGCTGAGGCTCACTCACTGCCTTTGCCCTGCGAGACGCCAGGAGACTCTGATGAGCCCCTCTCAGCACCCCGACCTCCTTGAGAAGCTGCAGTGCCTTCCACAACCTTTCCTTTTATCTGGAACTTCGGTAGTCCTTGTGAGTGGTGGAGAAATGATTTGGGAATTGGGGTGGTTTGGGGACCTCAATGAGGAAGGTTTTCCAAATGACTCCATTTTCTTATAACCTGAGTGCTTTGTGTTTGGGGAAGGGGGAAGCTGTACCCAGAAAATGAGAAGGGACAGCTCAGACAATGAAGACCCAGGGCCCTGAGGGTTCAGGGACAGTGGTCTGTCTGGAGGGTTGGAAGGGCAGCTACTGGCTGGGTCTGTCCTCTGGAAGTCAGGTCAGGGCCACCAGGGCTGGAGTAGTGAAAGGAAGCTGGAAGTTTAAAAACAAGTTTGAGTTCAGGGAACTGGCAAGTTACTTACTGGAGATGCCTGTCCACACTCGGCCAGACCCTGCAGGCCTCAGTGTCCCAGCTGGGTGCTGGGGATTAAGTTGCCTCCATCCAGGCTTGGGAAGCCTCTGCCCTGGGTGTAGCTGTTACACAGCCTGTTGGTGTTGATATTTATTATTTAAGTGCCTCTCCTGTGGCTGAGCAGCCCCCTGGGGGTGGAGTATCCCCTCAAGCTGTGGGCTCTCTTTCCTTTGCATCCTACTCTCCTGAATTTGTGGGTAGCAGCTGCCTCTGCTGGTGATACTACCCACACCAGTTAGCTTTCATGTGACTGAACAGCTTTCCCAGAATTCCCCTGGATGTTCTTCCCTCACCTTCTGACTGTGTGTAGCACCCTTTTCTTTCCCGTTGGCATGCAAGCCTCCTGCACTGCAGCCCCTCGCTCACCTTGGTTCCCTCCTGTTCCCTGGGTGCCTATGCTTCTTGCATTGGTACCCAATGCTTGGAGACAGTAGCAGGGTTCTTTAGGGCTGGTGGAACTTGAGGCTGTGAGCTGGCTACAGGAGCAAGGGCTGTGTGTTCTGGTCAGAAGGGAACAAGTTTCAGATCTCGAGTTCAGTGTAGAGGAAGCCAAGAAAACAGGAGGGCAGGAGAGCGAATGTGGATTCTACTTTGAGGGACAGTGGTGGGGCCTGGTCAGTACTAGTACTCTGAGCTCCTAGAGAGTCCTGGCAGAGCAGATCGGAGCTCTGAGAACCCACCAGCATCAGCCTGCTCCTTCCCTGTGTTTGGCCAGAGTGTCTGGCTCCACCCTACTGCACCTGGCCATCCCCACCTTCCAAAAAAGGAGAGAGCTTGAGCCAGGAACCGCAGGCTGATAAAGAAGTTTTTCATTCTGGGGGTGTTAATTGACACAGATTAGATTTCAGTTGAGTGGGCCTTTTGTTGCAGGAGCCTTTCTAATCAAGATGGTCTCAGTACTTCTGTAGTTTCTCGGAGTCAATTCAGCTTCATTACCTTGGTGTGTTACTGGCCTGGGCGTTCAGACCCAATGTTATTACTTTTGGCCTTGATGGGTTTGGTTTTTCAAATTTGGTTTACTCCTGGGCTGACATCTCCCTCAGATATCACCCAGGGAGGATGCTAGGCCCAGAAGAAGGCAATTCAGGCATGCAGGCACATTGCTTGGCTGTGAGATTTCATTAAACATTTACAAACATGTTTTCTGCAAATTCCTGAGATAATCTGGCACAAACACGATGGGATTCAGATTCTCTTCCACTAGTCATGTTTATTTATAATTCCATCAGCTCCCACTGTGTGGAGAGAGAGGAAAGTAATCAGAAGTGGCATTGAGGAAGTCAGCTCACTCACTCCTGCCTGTAGTCCTAGCTCCAGGGCATCTGACACGTCTTCTGGCCTTTGTGGGCACTACTCGAATGTGAGCTTCCCCCTCCTCTACAACAGCCACATAATTAATATATTTTCAAAGTTAGCAGGCATGGTGGTGGCACACACGTTTAATCCCAGTACAGACAGGTGGATCTTTGTGAGTTCAAGACCAGCCTGGTCTACTTATCAAGCTCCAGGACATGAGAGACACTGTGGTCCCCTCCCCCACCCCTACCCCCGCCAATTTTTAGAAATTCATGTAATATAGTCTTGTTTGTTTGTTTGTTTGTTTTTTAAATTAAAGAGTTAAAAGCCGTCTATTTTATGTTTATGTGTGTTTTGCGTGGGTATGTGTCATTGTACCACTTAAATGCCTGGTGCCTTGTAGGCCAGAGAGGGTATTGAAATCCTGTAACCGGAGTTAAAGATGGGTGTGAATCACCATGTGGGTGCTGGGAATAAAAGCTGGCTCCTCTTCAAAAGTAGCCAGTGCGTTTATAACAGCTTTGGTTTTCAGCTCTGTTTTAATTGTGTGTGTGTGCATGGACACTTGTAAGGTATATTGTGCTTAACATATTGTGCTGAAATATATTCTTGTATCTCAGCTTATATATCCCCTATGCAGTTGGATTTGAAAATGATGATTGCAGGCTCTTGCGCACTTGCATGCGAGCTTTCTTCCTCTCTCTCTCTCTCTCTCTCTCTCTCTCTCTCTCTTTCTGTCTCTCCCTCCATCTCTCTGTCTCTCATTCTTGGTGCCCCCCCTTCCCTCCCTGCTCTATGCTTCTCCCCCACTGCAGCTCTAACCTTTGGCTCCTTACTGTAATATGGAAACTCTTATCTCTTTTGCCAAAGCGTTCCCTTTCCTTATTAGCAAGTGTGACTAATACTGCCTGGAAGCAGGGAGGTGATAATGCCTGCTTTGCACAAAGGAAGCCCTTCCATCTCACTTCTGGTCTTTGGGAGCATATGGACTGTCTATTGAATCTTTGTGGTCTTTAAGTGCAGCATAACTTTTGCCCAGACAGGTGACCCTCTCTATATGTTCTAGAGACTGGGTGATTGGAGCAGCTTCCTGTCTCTTGCCTTCTTGAAGTCAAGGCTAGAGTTAGGCTATATGTGATGTCCCGTAGATAAAGGATGAGGGCCACAGCCAGGAGGAGATCTCCCACAAAAGCCAAGAATGAAAAGCCTTTCTCTTTCCCAGGTCACAGACCTGGCTTATGTGTAATTAAAAGAGAGCCATCTCTGAACCTCACTGTGGCATTATCCTGTGGGGCAGCAGGGGGAGCCACTGAGGTGGCTGATGGGAGCATGATGAACAGTGGATCTGATGTGTGTTGTGTAACTTGACCAAGGCATTCGTTTTCTCTGGGCATCCATATTATCAGTGGGTGGTAACTTGCCCAGGGGGATTACAGCCCTCTGTAGAACTGCATGTTGGACCATCATTGATATTTCTTCCCTCCAAGCCTAGCACAGTGCCTGGTGTAGGGTGAACATTCAGGGTGTGTGTGTGTAATACATTTCTATGACAAACAGCAACCGTATTTCTGCTAATAAAACCATTTCTAAGAATCCTCTCAGTGCTCTTTGAATGGCTGTGCAGCTGTCTGGACTCTCCACGTATCCAGGTGCTAGGTCTGTACCAGTTCTGTTTCTGTTGCTGTGGTAAAGCACCATAACCTTATTTGGACGTAATGAGTTTAGATGGATAAGAGTCCATCATGGCTGGAAACCATGGCAGCAAGCTACAGGCATGCCACACGAACAGAAAGCTGAGAGCCCACAGCTTGAAGCACAAGTAGAAAACAGAGCAAACTGTAAGCCTGCTGTAGCCTATAACTCATGGTCTCTATGCATTTAGGTTTTCCTTTTTGTAGACTTCGTTTTAGATTTTCTAATGTCGTGTCCTGCATGCAGCAGTTGTGAGAAATATTTGAGTAATTAAAAAAAAAAATCTAGGGGGCTGGTGAGATGGCTCAGTGGGTAAGAGCACCCGACTGCTCTTCCGAAGGTGATAAGTTCAAATCCCAGCAACCACATGGTGGCTCACAACCATCCGATCTGGCTCCCTCTTCTGGGGTGTCTGAAGACAGCTACAGTGTACTTACATATAATAAATTAAAAAAAAAAAAATCTATCCATGAAGTCGGGGAGGTAGACATGTAAAGAAGGTTTCTATAAAAACAAAGGCGGGGGCGGGTTTAATACAACATTGTTTGCTTTGCTTTGTTTTCTATGTTACATATTTTTATTCCTTTCCAAAGAGTGTTCTGGGTCATTTCTGCTCCTGTGACTTTTCAAATACTCTCAGAATTTCATTCATTCTTTTTTCTTTCTTTAGAAACTGGGCTGCTATAACCTAGGCTAGCCTCAGATGCTCAGAGTAGCCAGAGATGACCTTGAACTTCTGATGCTTCTACCTCCTGAGAGCTGGGATCACCATGCCTGTTCATGGTTTATGTGATACTGGGGCTAGCGCAAGGGGCTCACTTCACTGTGCTAGACAGACACGCTCCAGTTGAGCTCTGCCCCCCCCCCCACCCCCGCCGTCATGTTATTAATTCTTTATTCTTAGCCGGGCAGTGGTGGCTCACGCCTTTGATCCCAGCACTTGGGAGGCAGAGGCAGGTGGATTTCTGAGTTCGAGGACAGCCAGGGCTACACAGAGAAACCCTGTCTCGAAAAACCAAAAAACCCAAAACAAACAAAAAAAAGCCCAACTTTATTCTTCCAGCAGTGTCAGGTAAGAAGACAGTTATAGCTGTGATTTTATTTAATAACATCTTGTTATTGTTTAATAAACTATGTAAGACCAGGCATTCTGCAAATGTGTCTTAGGCTGTGGTGTACTCTCTGTTTATGCTTTTTAGCTGGCACCGCCCAGAAGTTCTAGCCTGACTCTGACTTCGTGCAGATCCCTCTGTATATGAGGGGTCAGATTCTAAACCTTGTCCAAGATCCCCTCATTGAGTCAGTTTTGTAAACTATTTTACTGACTATAGTCCTTACCTCGGCGTGCTGGAGCTGGGAGGGGAAGACCACATACTCTAGTGGGCTTTGCATTTTCCTACAGAGTACAGGAGTTTTGTATACTTGAACAGGAAAATAGAAACACTAGCTGCAACAATATGTTTCTTTATAGACAGCCACGTAAATTTAATCCTGTTAGCAAAGACTTTGTGTTGAGTGGTAAATGCAGTACTAATTAGCCACGTGTTAGCCCTTAATCAGCCCAGCTTGCTTGGTGTAAGCTTTGTCAGTGTGAGTTCTGTTAATGCAAAAATACATGAACGTCACGTGGCAGCTTTTTGGGGTGTGTGTGTGTGTGTGTGTGTGTGTGTGTGTGTGTGTGTGTGTGTGTGTGAGATCTCAGGGCTAAGTTTGATTGCTTTTCAGCCTTTGTACTGGCTAGTTTTGTGTGTCAACTTGACACAGCTGGAGTTATCACAGAGAAAGGAGCTTCAGTTGGGGAAATGCCTCCATGAGATCCAGCTGTGGGGCATTTTCTCAATTAGTGATCAAGGGGGAGAGGCCCCTTGTGGGTGGGACCATCTCTNATTTTTTTTTTTTTTTGGTTTTTCGAGACAGGGTTTCTCTGTGTAGTCCTGGCTGTGCTGGAACTCACTTTGTAGACCAGGCTGGCCTCGAACTCAGAAATCCGCCTGCCTCTGCCTCCCAAGTGCTGAGATTAAAGGTGTGCGCCACCACGCCCGGCTCTCCCTTTAAATTATTATTATTATTATTATTATTATTATTATTATTATTATTAGTGCGTAATATGTATACATGGGCACAGCACACGTGGAGGTCAGAGGACAGCTTGTGGAGTTACTTCTCTCACTTGTATGTAGGATCTGGGAATCAAACTCAGGCTGTCAGGCTTTTCTTGAGGGCATGTCTGGTGGAAACTGTTCCTGTTCACTCAACAGAGGTTACCTGGGCACCTCACCTCTCTCTCTCACCTCTCTAGACTTTGCTCCTCAAAGCCATCGTCACCTCCGTGAGGTGGGAAGGGTTAAAGAAGCCATACAGAATTCCCAGCACTGCACCTGACAAATTGCAAGGACTCAAGGGATGTGATTTAAAATAGTGAGCGGGGTACTGCCGCAGAAACAGAATGCTCTCCAGCTCTTCCGGAGCTGACAGTTGTGTGTGGGAGGCAGGCATGGAAGGGGTGATTTCTCCCTATGTGCCAAGAAGGATTCACCAAGTGTTGTGAGAGTGAAGAGGCAGGGGGTAAGCAGCTGGGAAGGAGTGAACGAGGGGCTGGCAGGGAAGAGAGTTTTGCCATTATTTTTAGGTTTCCGTGTATGAGTGTTTTTTGCCTGCATGTGTGTATGTGCACCACTTGCATGTATGTATGGGCACACCTGCCTTCTCAGGGTACTGGGAGGTCAGAAGAGGCACTGGATCCCCTGGAGCTGGAACTATGGGTAATTTCTGGGAACCAGATCTTCTGGAAGAGCAGAAAATGTTCTAATCATGGATGCATCTCAACACCCCTGGGGAAGAGAGATCTGATTTGGTGTTTAAGGACCAGGGGGTTCAGCAAGGATGGCAGAGGAGAGGGTGAAGAGATTTGGAGAAGGACATTGTCAGAGGTCCCTTGGCCTGGGGATGGGAGGCCGAGGAGTCCAAAGGTAAGGTTAGGCATGTGGATCTGAGGGCAGATGTGTGGTTGAGCACAGGCGTGTGCCTAAGGTGCCTGAGAGGCTGTGGTGGCAAGTCCAGTAGCTCCCGCGTACCTGATTGAAGGGCTCTATGGAGCATGCTGAGGGATTGGACTATTCTACACTAGCAGGTATTTCCCTTGTTCGCCCAGCTTCCTTTCTTTGTGTATGTGTTCATGAGTGTGTGCATGCGGTGCACGCATGTATATGGAGCCAGAATTTGACATGGGTGTCTTCTTCTTTACTTTGCATTCAATCTTGTTCTTATTTATTTATTTATTTATTTTTATCTTGTATGCATTTATGTTTTGCCTACGTGTATATCTGTGTGAGGGTATCAGATCCAACGGAGCTGGAGTTACAGACAGGTGTGAGCTGCCATGTTGGTGCTGGAAATTGAACCCGGGTCCTCCTGCAGAGCAGCAAGTACTCTTAATCACTGAGCCAACTCTCCAGCCCTGCCCCCTTTAAAGATTTGTTTATTTTATTATTTTATGTGTATGGATGGTTTGCCTGCATGTGTGTCTGTGCAACACGTGGATACCTGATGCCTTCAGAGGACAGAAGAGGGTGCTGTATCCCCTGGATGTGGTTACAGGTGGTTGTTAGCCTCCATGGGGATGCTGGGAGTTGACTCTGGGTCCTCTGCAAGAGCAACAAGTGCTCTTAACGGCAGAGCCAGCTCTCCAGGCCCTTCTCTCTTGCTTTTTCGAAGCAGTGTCTTACTGAACCTTATTGAGCAGTGTCATGGATTGTAGATGCATGCTTGCCACTTCCTAGACGAGTGCTGGTGGTAACACCTAGGTCCTCATTCTTACAACCGAGCTATCTTCTCAGCTCCCAAGGTGCCATCTTCGAGTATCCGTCCATCCATCCATCCATCCATCCATCCATCCATCTCTTGCGTGTATGTGTGAGTGCACACACAGCTATCTGGGGAGATGGACTGTGTATGTGGAGGGGTACATATGTGCCATGTACTGTGTGGACGTCAGAGGATGGCTTTCAGGAGTCGGTTCTCTCCTTTCACTGCAGGTTCTAGGGATCGAGCTCGGGTTGTTAAGCTTGGTGACAGTGCCTTTACTGGCAGAGCTATTTTTGATTTGTTTGTTTTTTTAATCAACCACTTGTGAAAATACAGTGGCTTTGTCAGTTTACCAGAGATGCTTCAAAATGCTCTGTTCCCCAGGCCCTGACGTCGTTCTTCTGTGCTCCCAGGGATACCTCTTAGCTACCTCTTGGCTAAGATGACCTAGCCCTCTTACTTCCCACACAGAGTTCAGGGATGTGCAGTCCTCTCAGTTGGGGTAGGGCTTTAACCCTTAGCAGAATGGTAGCCGAGGAAGTGCATGTGCCTCTGTCTCCTGGGTTCAGTGTGTATTCTGCAGCCAGCATCTAACAGAAGGCTCATTAAGACCACGGCAAGTTGGAACCTGTCAGCAGTGAGTTCTTTACAGAAACCTCACTTCAAAGCCTGGAGCCTTCACACTCCCTGACTTAACATTTCCAAATAGCAGTGAGAGAAGCTTTGGGCAGGTTTATGGCATCCCTAAGCATTCAGATTCTGGGAGCCTCTGCTGAGGCCCCAGAGTGAAGTCCTTCAACACACCAGAACAGGTGACCCAAACAATTCATACTCCATAGTCCCCAGACCCTAAATGTAGCCCAAGTCCAGGGTAGAAGTTCTTTTACCCTGCACTTGAAGCCCTGTATGTCCTGCTCTATGCTACAAGCTCAGGAAAGAGAAGAACTGGGATTGGGGGTCTTTGGCAGGAGACACATCCATTCCCTATGAACTCGGTCTGCACAACTGCATTGTCTGGAAGAAGGAACTGGAAGGAAGTGCAGAGGCTCAGCTTTGGGCTGGTACAACACGCATGACTGCTGTCAGTGCAGATTCCCAGGCTGGTGTGGCCCATCTTTTAACCTCTAGCAGGATAGGGCCAGGGAAGCCAGCTGCCCTCAGGGGGAAGAGCTGTGGCCACCACTGCAGGATCCTGCTGCCCTCTTGAGAAGGGAGTGACTTTTCCACTAAGAGGACAAACAGCAGACGAAGGTTTGTACCATGGTTCTTGTCTGTCTCTGCTGTGAGCAAGCTGTGGTCCCAAGAGGCCAGTTGTGCCTGAACACATGTAGCATCCCACGAGGCCAAATTGACAAGGAACCAGCTTTTGCAGGACTCCTGATCCTGCTTAGGTACCTTTGGAGCCATAGTCCAACCTTCTGCAGAGTTCAAACTGCCCTTCAGTACAGCTGGGGCAGCACTTGGGGGCCTAATCTCTTCCACCCAAATTTGTTGTCTCAACTGCCCCTCCCCAGTCTCTTTGCTGTCATTCATGATCAGAGAGTTCCAGACACCCATAGATGGTTTTTAGCCTATTCCCTTCTCAGACATGGATCTTCAATTTGTAAATCTGGTAATGTCTGACTGTCTAGCCTCTTTCCCTGAGCAGGCATCTATTGTATTGTCCCTTGGTAACTGAAGCAATATCAGAATCACCTGGGAAATTCCTTAAAAAAATCCACGCACCTGCCATCTGTCTCATCTCTCCCTTCTTCCCTCTCCTCTTAGAGGCCAAGTTCTTGGGTGTGGGGGGACATGTGTTGGGAAAGATGGACAGTAGTCAGTTATGTGTGTTGTGACACCAGAAAGGAGGTGTCTATGTAAAGGCAGGAGGATCTGCTATGGATGTCAGAAAGAACCCTAGTGATTCTCAGCATTAGGAGGAGTAATGATGATTTTATACTATAGAGACTTATTCATGTTCAGCTTGGTGGCTTGATCAGAAAAGCATTTTGAGCCCTAGAGTTCTCATTTTGGGGGTGGGGGCAGGATCTCACTCTGTAGCCCAGGCTGGCCTTGATCTTATAGATATTGGCCTGCCTCTGCCTTCTCAGCGCTGGGATTAAAGGCATGCACTGTGACACCCAGCTAGAGCCCTTTGAAAACGCCAGCCTCAAGCATGGCAGAGGAAATGTAGTATCTAAGAATGTTTGTGAGAGCGAATCAGTGCTCAGTTAATACTGCCTGTGGTTGTGGCAGTTATTATCTGAGGAGATCTTTCCTCCAGGATCCTTGGAGGCAGTGACTGTGCAGTAGAGTCTCCGCATGCGTTCAGAGTTTTACAGTCCTGTGTGCAGTATCATGCCTGAGCATGAGCAGAGTGTTATTTTACTTTAGTCCCAGGTGGGAGGACTCCTGGGAGATAAGGTACATTGTATTTTAAGTGTTTTTAAAATTATCTTTTATTGGCACATATTCTTTGTACATGGTGATAAGTTTCATAAAGGCATTTTCATACAAATGCATCAGGTACTCTGCCCACCCCACGCCCCACAATGCTGTCCCCCTTCTTCTAGGGCAGTGGTCCTCAACCTTCCTAATACTGTGACCTTTTAATACAGTTCCTCATGTTGTGGTGACCCCCAACCATAAAATTATTTTTGTTGCTACTACATAATTATAATTTTGCTACTATTATGAATTGTAATGTAAATACTTTTGGAGATAGAAGTTTGCCGAAGCGGTTGTGATTTACAGGTTGAGAACAGCTGTTCTAGACAGTTTTGTATTCATATCATATATATAAATTATTTTTTGTCTATATAAATCTAGAGTCCACAAATTAGAGAAAACATGATATCTGTCCCTCTGAATCTGACTTATTTCACCTTTTTTGTTAATAGTTTTTGAGACAGAGTCTCAAAACTATATATATCTATAAATCTTCCAGGCTAGTCCAAAACTCGTGATTTTCCTGCATTAACCTACCAGGTGATGGGAATTCCCCCCCACCCCACCAAAAAAAAAAAAAAAAAAAAAAAAAAAAAAAAAAAAAAAAAAAAAAACCAAGAAGAGAGAAAAGGTATTTTGGGCTAAAGAAGTTATTTTACCTGTTAAGAGCACTGGCTGTTCTTCCAGAGGACCTGTGTTCAATTCTCAGCACCCACTTGGTGGCTCACAACTGTGTAACTCCAGCCCCAGGTGATCTAACACCTTCTTCTGGCCTCTGAAAGCACCAGGCACAAATGTGGTGCACAGACGCATGCAGGCAAAACACCCACACACATACAACAAAATAAAGAAATATTTTTATCATTTGCAAGATCATTTCATGTAGTCTCTTTCCAAACAGAGACTGTATTGGAATCAGCAGGGAAATGTCTTTTAAAAACCAGCTTTTTTATATTTTGTTAGGCTGGAGTGTGTACTTGTTTAGAGACAGGGTCTCCTGTCGCCTCCTTAGCCTAGAACTTGCAGTGCCGGGAAGGATGACCTTGAACCTTCAGATCCTCCCATCCTGCCCCTCCCATGTTCTGAGATGACAGGCACTTGCCACCTCCTGCAGCTTATCAGTGCATATTTTTTTTTTTTAAGATTTATTTTATTTATTATATGTAAGTACACTGTAGCTGTCTTCCGACGCTCCAGAAGAGGGCACCAGATCTCGTTACGGATGGTTGTGAGCCACCATGTGGATGCTGGGATTTGAACTTATCACCTTCGGAAGAGCAGTCGGGTGCTCTTACCCGCTGAGCCATCTCACCAGCCCATCAGTGCATATTTTAAATGTCTTCAGGTATGCTTTTGTAGCTGTTTGGGATACCTGGACTCTAAGGCTACTGGATTGGTCCTTGCTGTTTAAGGGTCACTGAGTGTGGGCGTCTGATGAGAACTAGGGTGTAAGCAGCTTGCCCATGCAGCCTCTGAACACGGACACAATCAGAGCCATCACACCATAGCTTTTATCTTTTAAGCCTGCAGTTGATTTGAAAGGATTTATGTTGTAAAATAGGGAGTGAGAGCCAGAGCTTTGGCTCAGCAGCAAATTCTTGATGTTCAAAATCCTCTGATTTGGGAGTTTGGGGATGTGGCTCAGTTGCTTAGCATGCGTTGAGAACAATCCTACATCTATAATTCTATTACTCAAAAGAGATGGAAGGAGGAGAATCGCAAGTTCAGGCCAGCCTGGGCTACAAGAGACTCTACCTTTACAAAAAGTAGTGACACAAGCTTTTAACCCCAGCACTCAGGAAACAAAGGCAGGCGGATCTCTGTGAGTTCCAGGACAGCTAGGACTACATAGGAGAAACCCTGTCTTAAAAAAACAAACCAAATAAACAAATAAATANACCCACCAGGTCTCCAGGGTTTCAGGTTGTGCTTGACTGAGACCAGGCTGTCTTTGCACAGTTCACTACCCCACAACTAGCCTCAGAGTGGCCATGATCACTAGAGTTCAAATGGTCTGGATTAAGATGTGTTATGAATGTGAACTAGCACCCTAGATTCCGGAGACTCAACATCTAAAACAAACAAACAAACAAACAAGTAACTAACTAACTAACTAAATAAATAAAATAAAGTATCTCAATTGTGTTCTGATCATATGTTGAAAATGATAGTGCTTTTAATATGTTGGCTCAAGTAAAATACATTAAATTAATTACATTTTTGTGTTGAAAATGTGGCTCCTTACAGATCTATGACATTCTGTTTTGTCACATAGCCAGGTTGGTTCCTTAAATCAGTTTGAGGAACCAGCTTAAAAAGTCAACAGTAGGGCTGGAGAGAGATGGCTCAGCTCTTAAGAGCACTTGCTATTCTTACAGAATATTCAACGTGGAGTCCGAGCACCCAGAATGGGAGGCTGTCAACTGTCTGTAATTCCAGTTCCAGGGGATCCAACATCTCAGGCTTTTGTGGGTACATGCCTTCACATGCCCATACATATTCACTCACACACACACACACACACACACACAGCTAAAAAGCAAATCTTTTTTGTTTTGAGACAAAGTCTCTCTGTGTAGCTCTTTCTGTCCTAGAACTTACTATGTAGACCAGACAAACCTTGAATTCATAGAAATCCTCCTGCCTCTGTCCCTGGAATGCTGGGATTAAAGGTGCGCACCACCACAATTGGCAACTGTAGTGTTTGCCGTTGTTCCCCTGGCGCTGCTGAGGCTCTTGCTCTGGAGGACTGCGTTGGAGAGGCAGGTTCTGAACTTGAGGCAGGCGTCCAGAGCAGCTGTTCTGAGTCATTTAACTTGACCTTGAACATCCACAGGGCCATTATCCCCGGCACTTTCTGTGAAGTGGGATTTTATGATTTAAGGGTATTGAGTAGTTTCTCCTATTTTAAATGTCTCTGGGAGGGACAGGAAGAAAATTGCCTAAGTGGAGAAATTGCTTTGCTTGGATGGAAGCTTTATCTCAGCACTGTAGAGCCTTTTCAGAATTCATTTTGACTTTATGTTTGTGGGTGTTTTGTCCACCTATTTATGGTTACGCACCATGCACTGTTTCTCTTGGAATCTAGAAGAGGGTGTGAGATCCCTGGGGACTGTAGCTCCAGCCCGTTGTGAGCCACCCTATGGATGCTGTGAACCCCAGCTTCTAGTCATTGTTCTTGTCTGAGGAGACCTCTCTCCATGCCCCAGAGTCATTTTAAAAACTGTGGCTTGGGGTAAAACTGCTGCGAATTTCTGACGACACCCTTTGTTCCTGTGCTCCAGTGTCCTGTGTCCCACCCAGTCGTCTGCCCCTGCCCTTTCCCCTTTGGCTGCCTCTCTGGTATTCTGCTGCTCTCTCATTCCCTGTCTTGGGATTACAATGGGAATGACAACTGCCAACTGCCCCCTCCCAGCAGGACAAGAAGAGCCCATTCAGTACTTAAGGGTTGGCTGTGCAGTGGGTGCCACCGTCCTGTCTTGTCAGGTGCCCAGCCTTCAAGCATTCTTCAAAGTGGCCACCTGTTACGTGCTTGAAGCAAGTTGGGAAGAATAAGAGAAATAAAAGGGATGGTGAAGCCGGGTGTGGTGACGCACGCCTTTAATCCCAGCACTTGGGATTTCTGAGTTCGAGGTCAGCATGGTCTACAAAGTGAGTTCCAGGACATCCAGGACTATACAGAGAAGCCCTGTCTCGAAGAAAAAAAAAGATGGTGGAAGTGGAGAAACTGTGACCGTAGGAGCTAGGCTGAAGATCACTAGCTGTCATTAGCTGTTTATATGTCCTTACATGATGTTTTAGTTAGGGTTTTACTGCTGTGAACAGACACCGTGACCAAGGCAATTTTTTTTGGGGGGGGAGACAGGGTTTTTCTGTGTAGCCCTGGCTGTCCTGGAACTCACTCTGTAGACCAGACTGGCCTCGAACTCAGAAATCCACCTGCCTCTACCTCCCAAGTGCTGGGATTAAAGGTGTGCGTCACCACTGCCCGCTAAGGCAACGTGTATTATAAAGGACAAGACCAAGGCAACTCTTATTATAAAGGAAAACATTTAATTGGGGCTATCTTACAGGTTCAGAGGTTCAGTCCATTATCATCAAGGCGGGAACATGGCAGCATCCAGGCAGGCATGGTACAGGAGAAGCTGAGAGTTCTACATCTTCATCTGAAGGCTGCTAGCAGAATACTGGCTTCCAGACAGCTAGGATGAGGGTCTTAAAGCCCACACCCACAGTGACACACTTACTCCAACAGGGCCAAACCTTCTAATAGTGCCACTCCCTGGGCCAAGCATATACAAGCCATCACACATGAGTCCTGTGGCCTCTGGTCTTCCTCCTGAGATCTGCCTAAAAAATGGATCAGTTCTGAATGATCAGTGAGGTAGAGTCTAAATCCTGGAGTTTGAATTTGAACTCAGCTATGTAACTTTGGGAAAGTCACTTAAGCACTGGGCCTCAATTTTCTCATCTTTAGAATAAGGAAGGTTAATTGAGATACATAATTTTGTTTTTCCTTGTTTTTATTTTGTTTGTTTTGATTTGATTTTGTGTGTGTGTGTGTGTGTGTGTGTGTGTGTGTGTGTGTGTGACAGGATCTCTACATAGCCCAGGCTGTCCTGCAATTCACCATGTAGACCAGGCTTGCTTTGAACTCATGGAGATCTACCTGCATCTACCTCTCAAGTGCTGGTTCTAAAGGCATATCCTATCATACCTGGCCTGTTTTTGTTTTTGTTTTTTTTCTTTTTCCCTTGTTCCGGTCAACCCCGCTCGCTCTGCTCGACCCTGCTCGCTCCGGCCAGCCCCTGTTTTTGTTTTTAACACAGAATCTCATGTAGCCCAGGCTGGCCTCTACCTGTCTCTATAGCCAAAGATGACCTTGAACTTCTTATCCATCTGCCTCTATCTCCTAAGAGCTGAAATTATAGGCATGGACCACCATGCCTGGTTTGTGTGGTATCAGGGCTTTGAGCATGGCAGGCCAGTACTCCACCAGCTGAGCCACATCCACGTGAGACCCTAGAATGCAGAACACCTCTGTAAGCACTGGCTTCCTTCAGGGAGCACAGTTTATCAAGTGTCCTCTGTGCAAGCTGCTGTCACTCAGCACAGCCGTGAACAAAGCTGGACAAAGGTGTTCAAAGCTGCAGAGGCCCTTAGCAGTGGCTCTCAGCCTGTGACTTGAGACCCATTTGGGGCTTCAAGGACTCTTTCACAGGGGGCCTCATATCAGATATCCTGCATATCAAATATTTACATTATGATTCATAGCAGTAGCAAAATTACAGTTAATGGAATAGCAACAAAAATAGTTTTATGGTTGAGGGTCACCCCAGCACTAGGAAGTGTGTTAAAAGGTGGTAGCATTGGAAAGGTGGGGGAACATTGCCTTAGCGAGGCCCATCCATCCTCAGAGGAATCATAGACTCTGCTTTTGGCCTTTCACCGCTGTGGGTGTTTTTTATATATTAGGCTTTGATAGATTTCTTTTTTTGTTGTAAGATTGTACTGCTAAACAGACCAAGGACAGAAGTGTTATTTTGTGTGTTTGTATGCATGTGTTTGTGTGTGTGAATATCTTCCTCAATTGCTCTCTGTGTTATCTCTCCATCCGACCCCAGGACGGGATTTCTCTGTCCTGTCTGGGAACGTGCACTGTAGTCCAGGCTCGCCTCTGCCTTCTTAGTGCAGGAATTAAAGGAGTGCACCACCACAGTAACTCAGAAGTTATCCTTCCCCTTTTCTCTTTTCAAAGATTTATTTATTTATTTTATGTATGTGAGTACACTGTAGCTGTACAGATGGTTGTGAGCTTTCATGTGGTTGTTAGGAATTGAATGTTTTAGGATCTCTGCTTGCTTCGGTCAACCCTGCTCGCCCAGTCCCTGCTTGCTCCGGCCCAAAGATTTATTTATTATTATTATTATTATTATTATACATAAGTACACTGTAGCTGACTTCAGACGTACCAGAAAAGAGCATCAGATCTCATTATGGGTGGTTGTGAGCCACCGTGTGGTTGCTGGGATTTGAACTCGACCTTCGGAAGAGCAGTCAGTGCTCTTACCCACCGAGCCGTCTCGCCAGCCCGGAAGTTATTCTTCTAAGTCAGGGTCTCTCGTTGATCTTGGCACAGGCTTGTGGATTGGCTGGGCTGGTTGGCAGGCAAACCCTTGGCCCTTCTGTCTCTGTCTCCCCGCACTGGGATCACAGGTGTTCACGGGGACGCCCCACCCCCCTCACATTGGTGTTGGGGATGCTAGCTCAGGGACTCAGGCTTGCACACCCTCAAACCCCGGTCACACGCATAATTTACCCCTCTTTCCTGTACCTCCTTAAGCACATGCCCTAGAGCTCAGAGGCCGCCTTGCTTCGTGCATAAAGAGGCAGTCAGTAATATTGTGCAAAGGAGAGTGAGAGCTAAATGCTGTGCTAAAGGAGCTGACACCCTGTAAGCCCTCGCACAGCACACACTCGGCTCAGAGCACTAGTGCTCTTAAATCCTAGCTGCTAGCCTCACTTCCAGGTCCAGAGACTCTGAGTCCACGGCCCCAAGCTGGAAGTGCCACAGGCTGCTGGGAGGAGGACCTTAGCGGCTCCATCTCTCCATCTCTCCACCTTCTTCAGAGGAAGACAGTAGAGACCTACATCAGGATATGTGGGCTTTCCCGAGGATGCAAGACTCTAATCAGTGAGAGCATCCCAACTGGACCTCAGTGTGGGGTCCTACAGAGGATGAGCCTGTTCTGAAGGCTGCATCCCACTCTGATGGTGGATGGATGTTAGCATTTAACCCAGCTGTGGAAAGGCCTCTTGTGGGGTGCCCATTTCTGATGGGACCACATGTGTTCAGGATGTACAGATGTAGACAGGGTGCCTGTTCTGAAGGGCACCTGCAATCTCAGAGGCATGTGTGTCACTTTGGCCTTGCTCCTGAGGCAAGCCCCCCCCCCCAACCCTCCGTGTCTTTTTTCTTTTTTTAATTGTTTCTTTTTTTTTTTTTTTGAAAGATTTATTTTATTTATTATATGTAAGTACACTGAAGCTGTCTTCAGGCATTCCAGAAGAGGGCGCCAGATCTCATTAAGGATGGTTGTGAGCCACCATGTGGTTGCTGGGATTTGAACTTATCACCTTCGGAAGAGCAGTCGGGTGCTCTTACCCGCTGAGCCATCTCACCAGCCCTTTTAATTGTTTCTTGGTTAGTTGGTATCATTATACCATGTCCATACATGTGTCTCATGAACGGTGGACTTTGCTCATGTCCCTGACACACTTCTGGGCTCCTTCTTTCATTTTGTTTTTGAGTCTCCTGGGCTGACCTTGAACTCTGGATCCTCCGGTTTCAACCTCCTGAGCTGGGATTACAGGCACTCCCCACTCTATCCAGCCTTAGTGGATCTGGGCAGCTACTTCTTTGT
The DNA here is from genome assembly GCA_902729485.2 of Mus minutoides. Classification (NCBI taxonomy): domain Eukaryota; kingdom Metazoa; phylum Chordata; class Mammalia; order Rodentia; family Muridae; genus Mus; species Mus minutoides. The sequence goes on along the minus strand of LR749682.1, from coordinate 2,107,263 downwards.
GCGATGCTTCCTTTACCCAGAAGGTAACTGGCCGCTGGTGCCTCTGAACTTCCTTTCTTGAAAGGAGCGCAGGTTCATGAAGGAGCCAGCAAGCTAGAGCTTTGGGAGCCGCAGAGGGCTTTTAATTCTGCTTCAGTCAAGTTGACCACCTTGGACTCAACTCTAAGAAGTGAAGAATACTGGATTCCTTTATTCATTTTCCTCTCTCTCTCTCCCTCTTCCTCTCTCTCTCTCCCCCCTCCCTTCTTCCCTCTCTCTCCCTCCCTCCCTCCCTTCCTCCCTCCCTCCCTCCCTCCCTCCCTCCCTCTGGTGCTAGGGATCAAACTTCGGGCCTTGGCAACGCACTAAGTAATAAATACTAGGTAATACTAGTCCTAGGTAAGCAGTCTACTACTGAACTAGATCCCCGGCCCAAGCTATCTTAAAGATGGTAATGATTTTACTTTATTTTATTTTTATTTTTTTCTAAGATTTATTTATTTATTTATTTATTTATTTATTTATTTATTTATTTATTATATGTAAGTACACTGTAGCTGTCTTCAAACACTCCAGAAGAGGGCATCAGATTTCCTTACGAATGGTTGTGAGCCACCATGTGGTTGCTGGGATTTGAATTTGGGACTTTCAGAAGAGCAGTTGGCGCTCTTAACCACTGAGCCATCTTGCCAGCCCTTTATTTATTTATTTTTTAAAATCATGTTCTACACTTTATTTATTTATTTATTTATTTATTTATTTATTTATTTAGTTTTTCGAGACAGGCTTTCTCTGTGTAGCCCTGGCTATCCTGGAACTTACTCTGTAGACCAGGCTGGCCTCGAACTCAGAAATCCGCCTGTCTCTGCCTCCCAAGTGCTGGGATTAAAGGCGTGGGACACCGCGCCCGGCCCATGTTCTACATTTTAATTTATTTATTATATGTAAGTACACTGTAGCTGTCTTGTGACACTCCAGAAGAGGGAGTCAGATCTCATTAGGGATGTTTGTGAGCCACCATGTGGTTGCTGGAATTTGAACTCAGGACCTTTGGAAGAGCAGTCAGTGCTCTTAACTGCTGAGCTATCTCTCCAGCCCCATGATTTTTTTTTTAAACATGTAATAATGTCAGGCTTTTTGCTTTTGAAGAGTGCCTGCAGATACAATGCCTCTGATAGTCAGCAGAGGGCGGGAGAGAAGAGATTCTTCTGTCCAAAGCAGTGGCGCACCCCCCCCCCCCATCACACCTCCATGTGCTTCCTGTGTGCCAGACACTCTGCTGAAGCCAAAGGCACAGACTGCCCCACAGAGGAAAGCAACGGAGGTTGATGAAGAAGACAGACTCACCCAGATGATTTTCCTGTGGTCCTGCCCTCAGTTCTCCCTGCCCAGCCTGTGTTTGGCTGGGAGCACTGGGGGCCTGTCTGTAATCTCTCCCTTTCCAATTCACTTCCTCGGCCTTATCTGGGCGACAGCAGGTCTGGGTGCTAGTGTAGTGTCGCTGGTCTTTACTGGTCCCCACAGTCAAGTTACCTCCATCCTCTTAGGGATGAAGACCTCCCTTTGTAGACTTCCTTTGCTTTGTGTGACCAGATCCCATGTGACTGTAAGACCTCAGTGACTGATTCTTGTCCTGTCTTCTCAGAGAGTCAAGGGCTATTCAAGGGCACATACTCCCACTTGCCAGAGGACTTTATCCTGCTTCCAGCTCATTTTACTCCCGGTGCCCTTCATAGCGTGTTCATAGCAATGTCGACTTCAGGGGGAGGTGGTGCACTTGCAGATGGCCCTGTCCTGGGGTGGAGCATGCTGTGCCACAGGTGGGGAGGCTGAGTCTCTCTGCCTGCTGCTCCTGAGCCTGAGCCTGAGCTGTCCCCTGGCTATCAGTGGCTCAGCAGGGCTTTTCTGGTAAATTCATGGCTGTTTCTGACAGCTGCTGAGTTCCAGCCTCTCTCCAGTGTCAGGAGAAGAAAGCCCACACCCGGGGCTGGCAGAGTCCTCAGAACATGTTCTCCCTGGTCTCTGCACACGGAGGATGTGTTTATTGTACTAGACGCAGCGTCTCCTGAAGTGCAGGCACATTAAAGATGGGTATTACTTTCATAGAAGCCACTGGGGAAAAGGGAGAGGAGAGACAGAGTTTGGGCATCTGAAGGCATAATTGGATTTATCCAGTAATTGTGGCAAGCGACAAGGAGCCAGGAAGTGCGCTGGATGGGCTTCTGGGTATGGATTTGTCAGGCATGTGTTTTTAATTACTTTGTCTCTGTTGTCATTATTTTAATAGAGACCTAATTTTGAGAATGGGGTTCATTATTTAATTAAGCTTCAGCAGGATTGGCAAATGAGCCGGTCTGTGGCTCAGTGCTGCCCTCTAGTGTGTGCTTCACGGATTGTCAAGCTTCAAAAAATACTTGGCAATAAAATATATTTCACTACTGCACCAAGCATCAGTAGATGCTTCTATAAGGTTGGCAGTACTGGGGACAAACATAAGCATCTGTCGTCACCGTGTGCTCAAGGATTCACAGATGACAGGCAAAAATCATCTCTGTTCTTTGCTCCCTGGAGAATGTGCCTCATCGCAAACACATGTGGCCATCACATGGGATTGGGAGTGATTGCTGCCTTTGGGTTTGTTGGAGAGGATGGTCCCCGAGGAAGGGCCCTGGTGGTGTTTGTAAACAAGATGAGGCGTTTGGTTCTATCTTTGGCTTGCTAGGCTCAAGAAGGGTTTTGGCTAGAGACAGTATTGAGAAAATGTCATAATTTTTATGTCTGCAAAGTTGTGCTTCTGGGCTGCTGTTTGCCTCTCGTCTGCCAGCTTGTGTCTGTGCTCAGAAGGACTCTTGGGAAGAGCAGCAGACTCCAGAAGAGGATGGGCAGAACCCGGATTTACCCATGAAGTATTCACACTGAGTCTGGGCTTGCTCCCCTGCGTGGCTTTGACAGGTCTCGCTGGAAGATGAAGTAGCTGGTGTTGAACTGGTGACCTTGTGTGAATGGCACCAACCACACAAGAGTCACCATGCACATACAGTGTCTTAGTGTTTACCTCTTCCCTCTAGACTACTGTCGCATTAATTAAGGGGAGGGAAGAAATAAGAACACGGGTGCTAAGTATAAACTGATTTATTGTTTTATTTTGAGACCTGGCCTTACTGTGTAGACCAGGCTGGCCTCCAGCTCTCAGATCTGTCTGCCTCTGTTTCCCAAGTGCTGGGATTGAAGGTGCCTGCCACCACACCCCATACCAGACCTGTATTTTCTTCTCAAACATAAAGAGATCAAAGTATTAGAGCATTTTACTTGATAATTACGGAATTCCCTCCTTCTGATCTTTAATTACTCTCTGCATAGCACCTTTATTGATGAAGTGGTTCTGACAGCCTGACAGCCGGGGTCTGTGACAGCTGAGCACTTTCTGTTTATTTATTTCTTCATCCCGTTTCACAGTGGATCCTAAGCAGCTTGTGGGAGGGACAAAAATGGCTACACACACACACACACACACACACACACACACACACACACACAGGAATACACGAATGCACGTCCAGTTAGGAGAGGAAGCCCCAGCAGACAGGAGAGGACGGAGCAGAACCTTTGGCTGGAGCATACACAGTTCCTGAAGGCCGAGTGAAAACATGGCTGCCTGATGTGTCCCACAGTCCAGCTGCGTCTCAGAAATGCGCTCCTCACAACCTCTTCCCAACCTCCAGCACACTCTCTCTTCCTGAGAGCCTAGGTGTCAAGATGAAATTGTTTTATCATGCTGTGACCCTGTGGCAGCTGGGGATTTGGAAGGGGCCACTGTAGGGAGCTTATTTTAGGAAACCTTTTATTGTCTTGACTTGTGGGCTTTCCAAGTGGCTCCAGGGCCTCCCACTCTGGTGGGCTGCAGTGATAAGGGGACTGAAAAAGGGAGTGTTGAAGGGAGGGATGCTGGGTGATTGATAACCTTGTGCTCGGGCGGGGTGAGTTCTGGAGATCATCAGGAAGCTTGGTGGTGCCTAGGCTCCTGGGAAGCTGCTCAGAGCACTGAGCTGAGATGTAGGCTGGGGGCTGCAGAGATGGCTCAGAGGTTAAGAGCATTGGATGCTCTTCCCGAGGATCTGAGTTCAATTTCCAGCAACCACATGGTGACTCACAACCATCTACAGTGTAATCTTCTGGTCTGCAAGCAGAACATTATATACATAATAAATAAACAAACAAACAAACAAACAAATACATCTTTTTTAGCTTGTTTGGTTTTTTTTGTTTTTCCGAGAGAGGGTTTCTCTGTATAGTTCTGGCTGTTCTGAAACTCACTTTGTAGACCAGGCTGGCCTCGAACTCAGAAATCTGCCTGCCTCTGCCTCCCAAGTGCTGGGATTAAAGCTGTGTGCCACCACCGCTGCAAGCTTATGACAGCAAACAGACATAGCCAGGAGAGCTGTCTCCTCATCTTCCCACTGTCACCCAGCAACTGCTGCTGCCACTCACTGCCTTGTGATTTCTACTCCCACATCTGCTAGACTCATCCAATTCATATGGATTTGAACTCTTCCCCACCTCCCATCTTCTCAGGACATAAAACTGGCCTCTGTTTCTCAGTCAGAAACCTGGAAGTAGCCTTGGCGTTCCTTTGCTTTGTCCCTGTAAAATCTACCCATGAGCCTTGGTTTTAGCTTCAGGCTGTTGAGCCAGCTCCCACCCTGTCCCCCTGCACTGCTGCAGAGCCTCTTCACCTCTGCTCCCTTTCCCTTATTTGTATGTTGTCATTAGCGCTGCCCTCATAGACTAGCAGGGATGGGTTCATTGCCTATTTCACTAGGTCTTGGTTTCACTGTCTGCAAAATCAGGGCAGCAATGGGGCTCATACCAAAAAGCTTTTAGGGGGATTAAAGTCCTTCACGGGGCTGGTGAGATGGCTCAGCAGGTAAGAGCACCCGACTGCCCTTACGAAGGTGATAAATTCAAATCCCAGCATGTACATGGTGGTTCACAACCATCCGTAACGAGATCTGGCGCCCTCTTCTGGAGTGTCTGAAGACAGCTACAGTGTACTTACATATAATAAATAAATAATCTTAAAAAAAAAAGTCCTTCACATGCACACACACACACGCGCGCGCGCGCACACACACACACACACACACACGCACACACACACACACACACACACACACACACACACACACGCATACACTTCTTAGCATAGCACACAGCTAAGCACTGAATAAACACTGGAGCTTTACTTGCTGCCTCTGACTTCCAGGCCATCCTCTGTACAGAAGCTACAGAAACCTTTGCAAAAAACAAAATTGATCTTGTCTCTTGCAGCCCATCCCCTGGTTTGGAAGAGAGCTGAGTTCCCATAAGGTATTATTGCATGGCCATAGGTACCCTCCACTAATGTATCTGCCAGTCTTATCTTTTAGTCCCTTCCCACAGGCTGTCAGGTTCCCCACACATGGTATCTCATTTCCAGGGAGACCCTCAGTTTCTTTCCTCCTGTCTTCATGCGGGACCGATGATCTTCTTCAGAGCTCAGCTGGAGCTCCACAGCTTAGGCCTTTGCTGCTGCCTCCCTGACCTCACTTCTCCCAGCTTCCCAGCCTTTACCTGCTTCCCTCTATCCCGTCACTATCCCCTGTGCTCGCTGTGCCTTCTGCAGAGAAGCCCTAATTGGCACTTACCAAATGATCGAATAACATCAGCACTTCTTTCTTTCCCTAGATTTTATTTTAGTATTTTATGTGTATGAGTGTTTTCCCTGTATATATGTCTGTATACCACATGCATGCCTGGTGCCCGAGGAGGTGGTGAGCCTACATGTGGGTACTGGGAATTGAACTCAGGTCCTTTGCAAAAACAAGTGCTCTTAACTGAGCTAACTCTCCAGCCCCAGTGACACTATCGCTTTTCGTTTCCTGTGTTGCATATACTTACCTGGTTCTGTTAGCCAAGCCTTATAACCCCACAGTGGGGGTATGTATTTAAGCCTTGTTTTAAGAGTTGAAGACATGAGACTCCAGGGACAAACAACTGATGCCAGGTCACCCAGCTGTGACAAGAATGAGCATAGACTTTGCTCAGGTCCAAGTCTGTGGGCTTTTTAGATACCAGCTGTAGTCAGGTGAGAGAGTTCTTTCCTGGCTACGGGTGCTGGTGGAGACTGCCAGTGTCAGGGGCAAACTAGCTCCATTTGAAAGCCAGTAGTCTTCCATACCTGAGTTTTTTGGGCATCCATCATGCTATAGTCTTGTATGGGGTGAGAGTTCATAAGAGGTACTCATTAGATTCTGTTTAGCTTTGATTATGAATTGGTCCCAGACTACCTAGGTGATCACTGCTAAGGGTGATCTATGCGTTATACTAATTTTTTTTTTTTTTTTTTTTTTTTTTTGGTTTTTCAAGGCAGGGTTTTTCTGTATAGCCCTGGCTGTCCTGGAACTCACTCTGTAGACCAGGCTGGCCTCGAACTCAGAAATCCGCCTGCCTCTGCCTCCCGAGTGCTGGGATTAAAGGCGTGCGCCACCACGCCCGGCTATACTAATTTTTTTTTAAGCTTAGAAAGTCTCATACTTGGGCTCTAAACTGCAAGTAGCCAAATCACTGGAAAACTAGCCTACGCCTGCTGGGGACAACTCTAAGCTGTTGACTGCAGCCTATACAAGGTCCTGGATTTGAGCTTCTGCACCACCATATACATGTACAAGCAAGCAACTAAACAACACATGAACAGAACAAGTGTTGGACTCTGGACTGACTCTAGACCTTTTATTTTATTTTATCTGAGGGTGGTGGGTGGTAAGTCCCTTAGACCTACATTTTTAACCTGTCGCAACCCCAATCTCTATCCAGGAGAGATTGGGAATAAACGACACTCACGCCAAGGCAGGTTCAGAGCAGCTGCAGCCGCTTCTCTTTATTTGGAGGTTTTTCGCAGCTTTCCCAGCTTTCTCCTTCTTCATCGATCATCCTCCAGTCATCCTCAATCATTAATCCTCAATCCTTTAACCCTCTGGGACTGCCCACAGCTTATCCTCTTCCACTCACTCAAGTCACCTCACACCACCCAATCATAGACGCACATGTCCAAGGCAGCATGCAGGATTGGCTGGTAGAATGTTATCTCGAGATGTTGCACTAACCTCTCCAACGAGTTACACACGCTGCTTTTACTGTGCATGATTGAGATTGAGGTAAACAAGCGAGGTCACAGGGCTTAGCATAGAGCCAGGCGCCATCTTTGGCCCATGCGGCCGCGCCGCTCCCCACATCTCCCCTTTTTGTTTAAATAAGAGCTCCGGGACCGCATCTGCCTTAGGTTGTCCTGATTGGAACTCCCTCTTTTACCTCCAGGACCGCATCTGCCTTAGGTTGTCCTGACAAAGGGTTCCCCCTTACCCGTCGCCAAGACCCATGCAGCTTTTATGGCACAGGCCTCTTGTCTTAGGTTGGTGGGACCCTTGCAGAATCTTACCCGTTACTGATTAATAGTCCAGCATAGGTTGGTAGGGTTTCCATCAGAATCTTACCCGTCTCTGATTAACGGTCCAGCATATTGAGCCAAATTTTGGGGTGAGCCTCCAGTCTCTATAGCTGCCATCGCTTGTATCAGCACATGTTGTTAGCTTGCCTTCACATGCACACCATCCATCAAATCATTTCTACACACACACACACACACACACACACACACACACACCAATCACACAGAATGCCCAGAATGCCATCCCACCCCAGTTCTTTATTATGCTGGAGGTTCCACGAGCCATCTCTGACCACTGCTGCGCTATGGCAACGTCGACTCGGGTATTATTCACGGTGGTGATCGATGCCCTTTGTCGAGATCATGACTCCAATTCCTCAGCAGCATCTTTCAGGCTTGAAAGACAAATTGGCTGTATATGAGAGATTATGAGACTGCACAGAAGTTATACAAACCCCAAACATATAACTTAAAGGGATCCGAAGTAACCAACTAATGAGAATTCTTATAAGTCTCAAAAAGTTATCATAGATATTTCAAGAAAAAAAAAAAGGTAACACTATAGAAGAACAAAGGCTACCTCTCAAAGATACATTAAACAAAACATTCCATTTCTATGACTGTGGATGACAATTGCAAAGATTTTAAAATTGTAGCATCCACACTAAAGGGTACTAGAAGCGGAAGAGCCTTAACAGCACCCCACAAATCCACTTCTTAGGAGCTAATCATCATTGGAAGTATACCTATCACCATCATCAGTAGATGAGTTATCCTTTCCATCTTGTTGGCACGGTGTTCTCTACTGTCGAACTAATCGTTCAGGCACCCAGATGGGATTTTCTTGATCCTGTGGAAAGACACACACTGCTCCCTGCGCCCAGACCAATACATGATCTGGGCCCTTCCATTGACCCGTGAGGACATCTTTCCACACACAGAGATAGCCCTCTGGGCACGTGGCGAACAGTGCCTATCCGCAGCACTACAGCCATGCAAATCCAATTTTATCTTTGGGGGACTGGAATTGTGCCCCTATTCCCCCTTTTTTGTTTAAATAAGAGCTTGTTTAAGGCTAGCATTGGCACATTCTACTATGCCTTGGCCCCGAGGATTGTAAGGCAATCCATGATGTACATGTATAAAAAATAGCCTGACAAAAATTCATAAATTTTTTGGAAGTATAAGCAGGACCATTATCTGTTTTATATTGCTTTGGAAGGCTCCCGGCTGCAAAAGCCTGGAGGCAATGTCTAACATGTTGTGCTTTTTCCCTGCATGTGCTGATGCAAAAATTACTCCAGAACAGGTATCAATGGAAACATGTACATACTTTAAAGTTCCAAACTCAGGGACATGTGCCACATCCATCTGCCAAATCATTAAGGGTTTTAACCCTCGAGGATTAACTCCATTACTCCGTTGTGGCAACAATGGAACACAATGGCCACATTGGAGGACAATTTCTCAGGCCTGTTCTTTTGTAATTCCAAACTTATGCCGGAGAGTCATGGCATTAACATGGAATTTATTATGAAAATCCTGGGCAAGTTGCACTGGTGAGCTTGTTAGAAACGCAAATACAGTCTGGGTAAATTTTATCTGCAATAGCATTGCCCTCTGTCAATGGACCTGGAAGTCCTGTGTGAGCTCTGCTATGAACAATACTAAAGGGGTTCTTATGGTCCCATATACACTTTTGTATTGCAATTAATAGTTCAAAAACAGCAGATGTCTTTTTTATCAAACCCACATTTTCTAATCGCTGTACAGCTTGAACCACATACTGACTGTCTGATATTAAATTAAAAGATTCTTCTACTTCTAGAAACACTTGCAAGACTGCATTCAGCTCAGCTGCTTGTGCTGATACATATGGAAAAAGATAAATTTTGGGGGGAGAACCTTCCCTATATATCACCCCAGTGTCTGTAAATACATTAACGGCACCTGCAATCGGCTGCAGCCTTGTGATCTTAGGAAAAAAAATCACAGGATTTCTTAAAACAAACTGAATCCAGGAGCTAGAGGGGTAATGATTATCAAAATCACCTGTCATACTTGTTTGTTTACCAAAAGCTCAAGGGCGTACTCTAGATATGCAGCTTTCCAATTCAAATAGGCTCCTCCCATCAGGACTGCCTTACTGAGATTCATCCAATCAAAAGGAGTCATACATGCCCAACCACTCTTGCCTCTTGAGTCTCTGAACCATTGGCTTTATTGTGGACCTGGGTTCAAGCAGGAGAAAAGCTATTGGCTTTAAGTTTGGAGTGTGACTAAAACTGGTTTTGGAAGCAAGATGATTACAGCTGCAGAGAGAAAGTATATTAACATTAGGAAGAGGTTAGACCAGCTGGGCTACCGCCAGACCCTGTCAGTGGATAGTCTGCCTTTGGTAGAAAACCTTTTAAGTGACCTCATTCATATGACAGAAAGCCTCCAGCAGTGCAGGTTGTCCTCAGGAAAGGCGAAAAAGGAAAGTGCCAATCTGGATTTTGTTTTGAAACCTTAAAAACTTGAAAATAAAAGATTGAATAAGGGGAATAATGAATTGTATCTGGAGTTAATGAAGCTCAGAGAATACTCAGACAAGCACATTAAAGACTTAAAAACTACACTGAAGAAATGTTCGCGTGAGAAAGCTGATCTGAAGTTTCTGAATAACCAGTATGTTCGCAAGGTCAAACTCCTGGAGAAAGAGAGCAAAGCCAAGGATGAAAAAAATCCAGCAGTTTCAAGAGAAGAATCTACACGCTGTAGTGCAGACCCCTGGTGGCAGGAAAAGAAACATTGCATTTAGGCACCAGCGGATGCAAATTGATGAACCAGCCCCACCCCCAGAAGCTCATACCTGGTTCCTCAACCAGAAGACCTGTTCATTGCAGACCTCCTGCAAGTGGCTGACAACAGGATTCAGGAGTTGCAGGAGGAGGCCTAGCAGCTGCAGGAGAAGCTAGCACAGATGAAGAAAAGAGTGCAGGACCACAGCAAGCAGTTTGCGCTGATCGATCGTGGTGACTAGAGTTGTCTTCTACTTGATATTACAGATTCCTAGTTTTAAGTGCAGCCTTTTTCTTTTCCAAAAAGCTTGTTAGTTGAGTTAATAGGTGGAGTAGCTCTCCATTACTGGTCCATTTCCTTATTATTCATTGAGGTGAGCAGTAATTTTAGTTTTAGTTTCTTTTATTTAAAGCATCTCTCTCCCTAAAAAAAATTTCCCCAAATAAAAATTATAAGTGTTAAAAAAATACATTTTTAACCCAAAGTTATTCCCATCAAAGTAGAAGGTAATGCTTAGTGGCAGTGTGTGCTGTAGCTAATTAGATGTCTTGGGTCTTTTTATCTTCAGCTTAAAATATATATGTATATGTTTGTCTCCACTGTGTGTATGTCGTGTGAGTACAGGTGCCTACTATAGAGTCTAGAAGAGGGTGTCAGATCCCCTGGAGCTAGAGTTACAGGCGGTTTTGAACCCACTAACATGGGACCTGGGAAACAAACTTGAATCTTTGCATGAAAGAGCAGTTAAGTGCTCTTGAGCACTGAAACATCTCTCCAGCCCCCTTAATAATTAATTTTTGTCAGAGCTCGTTGTCTGTGAGGCTTTTGGTCTCTGACCGCGGGGCAGGAAGCCCTTTCCCCCCAGGATCCATACCTCATGCACAACTGCTTCCTTGGTTACTTTGTCCGTCGGATCTTCTCACCTGCCCTGGAGTCAGCTTTCTGACCAGACTGAAGCTACATTCAAGATTTAGTGTTGGCTTGTGTTTTGATACAGGCTCTCTGTGTATTACAGCCCAGGCTGGTCTGGAGCAGCTCCTCCCAGAGTGCGGGGACCACAGGCTTCAGCCAGCACAGCCTGATGGTGAGGTTTGTTTTCGTCAACTTCCTTCCCAGAAACAGTTCTGAGCTAATCAGAGCCCTGAGCCTTAATGGCCATGCTTTCCTCTGCTCCGCTCTCTTTCTAAACAAAGGCCTCGTGTTTTAATAGGCACAATAACAGTAAAATTAGCTTGATAGGCTCCAGGTGGATTTAAAGTGTATCCTAATGGCAACTCTGCCTGGCTTGGAAGCCGTGCGTTTTGTTTTGTGCACAGGATGTGAGTGTCACAGTGACTCGGGCCATGAAAGGACGATTGAAAAAAGTGGCCATCTGTAGATCCCGCCTCATAGTTTCTAACCTATTACAATCTGAGAAACTGGAGCCAGGTCCACCTGCCTTCTGTCCTTGGTGTGTTAAGTTATACCACAGTGTTAGCACAGCACTTCCCACTTCTGCTTACCCCTCTGGGAACCTTCTGGGAGCGTGGAGATCTCAGAACCTGGAGGCAGGGCCTCTGAGATGGCTCAGCAGGCCATGATACCTGCTGCTGCCTCCCAACAGCTGGAGTACAATCCCTAGGACCCACACGGTGGCAGGAGAGAACCTGTTCCTGCAGGTTTCCTCTAGCTTCTTCATGAACATCTTACCACACATGCCCTTCTCTCAGATAAATGTGATTTTTAAAAAAAAAATTATAACTGGACATCTTTCACTGAAAACCACAGCTAGAGGCTCCCTAATTTACCTGAAAGTGGACGTGTCTGATTTCATTAACTAGCAAAGTCCATGCCGGGGTGCTAGCTACTCTGCCCAAGTGCTTTTGCATCTCCCCCTAAAAGGGAACCCTGGCCACTAGTAGGCTTTCTAGTAAGAGGAAGCAGAGGCACAGAGCACCCGCCTACTCATCAACTGAGCCTAGTTTAATGTGTGACTTGCTAATTAGTCTTTATCTGTGTGCTTGGTGGCCCACAAAGTCCTTAAAAAAGTGAGATTTTTGTTTTCTCCTTTGCATCAAGGTATATGTTATAATTCCCTGAGCTCACTAAGAACCAGGAATATCAAACCTAGTATTTGAATAATATAATAATTAGCATATAATGGTAACATTTGGAAGCAGGGGACAAATCCTCTGGTCATGGCTGCTGCATTTTGGAACCTTTGCTAAGTTTCTGGGCGTTCTTATAAGGACAGCCCAGGAGATTAAATATAAAAATAATTTTCTTGCCAGTTTTTCTGTGTGGTATCCTAGCGACGATGGAGTGTCTGTCCTTGGGTATAGGGGCACCAGCTGGGACAGTGTCAGCGCTCACCAAAAGGAGGAATGTGAAGGGCACAGGCAAAGTGGCCTTTTAAAAGTCAATGCAGGGGCTGGAAAAATCGCTCAGTGGTTAAGAGCACTTACTGGGTCTCACTCTGTAGCCCAGGCTGATCTTGAACTCATAGTGATCCTCCTGCCTCAGCCTCCCAAGCACTACAGGAACACACTACCCACATCTGGATTTTGAACAGTTTCCTAAACTCAGTTATTTTTAGCAGCATTTTAAGATCTGATCATCAAAGTCATATATATTTATTGTCAGACAAGTTAGCCAATTCAGAAAATCTCAAGGAAGGAGATAAAACCCCAGCAGAGTTCAGCCATTGTTCATATTGGCAGGTAGTGCATTGTCTGCCTTACTGAACTGTACACTGGTTAGTTTCCAGAGTCAGGGTACAAGGTTAAAAAAAGTCATAATAAAAACCAGACAGACCCCATACCACCCTGGACAGGAATTCGTGTGTAATGAAGTCTAAGTACCTGTGAGCCAGAAGAATAGCTGACAAATCTCTACATGAAGGCCTGAGGCAAAATGATTTCCCCTTTAAGACAAAGATCCAGTTGCAGTGGCGAGTGTGTTCCTGTTTGCCTGGAAGGTTTACTCCATCCGACGTTAATATTAGGACTTGATAGCTCTAGTATGGGCTAATAGAGGTCCTTGTGCCATTGCAGAACATGTCTGCTGCAGGACATGGGTAAGGTCAGCTCTGAACAAAAAGGAACATCAGGCAGCTCCATGGGAAGTGCTTTCCACCCACCCCACCCACACGGCACACAGTCAGGATCGCTGGTCTTAGAACCTTTTGCTTACTCTACAGTAAATATTATATATGTATATTATATATGTATATCTTTTTTTAAAGACAAGGTCTCACTACATAGACCAGGCTGACCCTGAACTCACAGAGCTCTGCCTGCCTCTGCCTCCTGAGTTCTAGGGTTAAAGGTGTGTTCTACTACACCCGGCCCCCAAGTCTATCATTTAAAGCTTGGACATGTTTCACTGTAAGGATGTTCCATAGTGTATTAGCCAGCCTCTTGTGTGTTTAGGTCATTATAATTATGTGCTGTTGCACAAATGGTGACACTAGTGAACCCTAGGGGATCTCTCTGTTCACCCAGAAGTGTGTTTTGTGGATAAATACTTAACTGTGAAACAGTTAAGTATTTAACTGGTTCACAGGAGCTGAGTGTTTTGAAGGCTTTTATCTCATACTGACAAATTATCCCCAGGAACATTTTACACTTCCTACAATGGGTCTATTTCCCTGATTAAACTGGAAATTACTCAAAAGAATCTTCCACAGCATTCCTGTTCTTTATTGCCTGGCCAATTTGCTCTCCACCTTCTATATACAGGTAGCATCTCTCACTGAACTGGGAGGTTACTCTAGCTAGCCAGCTTGCCTCTAGAACCTCTTCACCTCTCTAGCCCTGGGGTTAAACGCAGACCACAACACCCACCCAGCATTACAGAGGTGCTGGGGATTGGAACTTAGTTCCCACTGAGCTGGCCCTTCAGTATGGTTTGTGATTTGGAAAATAATTGATTGCTGTCTTGTATTGGAGAGGCTACAGAATGAGAATGGCGTTTGTATATTTTTCCAAAGGAGCTGAGTTAAATAAATCTTTGTAGAGGTATTGTCCTCACCCATCCGTACCCTGTAGTTAGAACACAGAGACCAGAGGCACATTTACGGGCCATGCAGAAAGATGGCTGTGACACTGGATCTATGAGTGAAGGTCCTAACTCCGAATTTGCTCATTGAGGTGAGACAGCCGTGAGTCAGGCCGACACAAGAGAGCATTTGAGGGCCTCTGGACACATGGGTAAGCTGTTTTGCTGGGCCTGTGGGCTGCCCCACACCCCTTCTGGACAAAAGCTGACTCTCAGGCATGGAGGCCCCCGTCTGCCATCTCCACCTGTTGATGGGAACCCTAATTACCAGGGTACACCCTCAGCAAGCCTCTGCAGCTGTGTGGCTTCCTCAAGGAAGACTTCTTGTTTACTGAGTCAGTTTGGGGTCCCTGGCATAGCTGCCTCTGTACTTCTGCGACCACTGTAATAGTTTGTTCTGTGTTTAAGCGCTCATCCTGACTAGACTCCCGGGGCTGTGAGTGCAGGCACTTTATCCTCTATGTGTAGCTGCAGGCACATTCTGAGCCTTATTTTTATTTGAATATTTAGAAGCTAATGAATGAATTAGAAGTGTGTGTGGGTTGTTGGGCGGTTCTGTTTCCAACTGCTTGCAGGAGCAGAAGCAAAGTCCCTTTTTACCAAGGACACTGAAAGAAGAAAAACACAGTTGGCGCTGCCAAAGCCAGAGGGGTATGGTCTGTTTTGCTGGGGCCTGTCATACTCTTAGGGTATGGGGGTCAGCAGCCATATCTAACCAAGCATTCTTTCTTGACTTACCAGAATCAGCCGGGCAGTTCCCTAGGGATTGTTAAAGTGGAGCTTCCAGAAACATTGTGTGGAAGAGAATTCAAGGTCAGGGCTCTCAAGGTTTTTGGCGGTGCATGGATATCACACCTCGTCACCTACAGCCTGGTCTTCACTGTTGATGGGTGCTCGCTGCAAGGGCTTGGCAGGGCTCTTTATTGGTGGCTGGCTGGGCGCCAGAGCGCCGCAGTGGTGAGGCCGCAGGTCCTGCCCTCCCCGCGCGCTTGCCTCCCTCCCCTCCTCCATCTCAGCCTCCTCCAGTTTGCAGCATCCTCTGCGAGGAAAGGAATGTGCCAGTCCGGGACGCGCCGTCCTGGCCGCGCGGCAGCACCTAGGGCGCCCTCTGGACTGCCAGGGGCCAGCGTCTGGCGCTGCGCGGCGCGCTTGGGTCGGCGCTGATGTCAAGTGGGTGTGGGCTCTTCGCAAAGGCCCCGGCGAGGACGAGAAGGGCGCGCGATGCTCCGCGGGCGCGTGGAGGCCCGGGCACGTTCCGTGGCCCAAAGCTGTTGACCGGTGGCCCACTGGGACCGGAGCGGGCGCATGGAACCTTGGCGCTGCCCGCCCCGGGATGCGCGCCCCGCCGCCCTGGGGTTCTGGGGAGAGCCACTGGCAGTCTGCAGGTGTGTGCACGCACGAACTTTGTCGGGCAGGACTCTGTGATCGTGGGCTGCGGTCTGGTGCTTTGTGTCTGGGTGCGGTGGGTTGGGAGAGGATTCAGCCGGTCACTGGTTAATCTACCCTTGGGAAGGGCGCGCCGGTAGCTGCCTAGTAGGGTTAAGAATCGCGTCTCCAAGTCCTGCCTGTGTTCATGGTAACAGGATTCTCTGTCTGCAGACCGCACGGCTTTCCAAAATCGCCAGTGGTGCGTGGGAACTGAGAGGCCCCAGAGGCGTGGGAGCTGCGGGTCGGAGGCTGGTTCCAAAGGAGGCGGGAGGTGGCCAGCGGTTCTGCACCGGGTCGGCCAATCCCACCCCCACCCCACCCCCACCTTGGACCCTTTCCTTGCACACTTTCGGAGAGCTGAAAGCCCGAAGCTGGATATGGAAAGGTCAAGGGTCAGCCTCTCTTGAATGACATCTCAGGTGTCCTGGAGGAAGGCAGGGCTTTGTTCCAGGCTCCCTTTGCGCCCAAAACTCTGAAACCTGGGGGGGGGGGTCTAGGGCTGGGGCTCCAGTGCTGTCACTAGTCTTTCTTAGCAACAGCAGCTCTTGGTAGGCAGGTTAATTATTAATATGTATCGGCTGGTGACAGAGACTTGAAATGAGATTGGTGGCTCTCAGATTTCTCTCTCTCTCTCTCTCTCTCTCTCTCTCTCTCTCTCTCTCTCCTTGCCACTTTAGTCCATCATACTGCAGTGTGTTTCCAGGGAGAATGTGGGCATTCTCCCAGGGAACTGGGACTCGGGAGGAACCCCCTTTTCCTGTCTGTGAGACAGCCAGACTCTCTGGGGAAGACAGCAAGACAATGTCCTTTCGTTTTTTTATCTTTTTAACAGTATGTACCTGTTTTCTTTGCCTTTGGAAACCAACTGCACACTAACACCAGACTGAGCTCTTTCAGTCTGGAGTTTGAACTGTAAATGCTACCTGCAATTCTACATTCTACAAGTACCTCTGATGTCGCTTTGAGGACCTGGGTCTGTAGAAATTCTGGCAGGACCCTGACAGGTGATACCCAACCTGTGTCTCCTGCAGAGTGGAAGACAGGCCCAGATGTGGAACTATAGGGGCAGAGTGGAGTGGAGCCCACCCCCTAGGAGGTTTCAGTTTCCTTTCTTGTCTTGACAGAGCATAGAGTCTATCACCAGGCACTAGGTGTGCTATATGTACAGCTGGGGTATCTATACCTGGGTCCCAAGAAACAGAACGGAAGGAGAAGATTCCAGGCTGCTGAGGGCATGGATGAGAACAGGCTTTGGGGAGAAGTGGAAGCAGTGAGGGCTGACACCTTTAGCCTTCTTCCTAGCAGTGTTGGGTCTTGAGTCTCAGCAAGCTGTTTGCCCAGCCTACGACCGAGTGCTCAGACTGGTCATTGAAGGGCCCTCTGATTGGTGCAGAAGTGTGAGGGGCCTTACAGAAGACGTGGGAGCAGAGGGCAAGGAAGCTGATGCTAACTCTGCCCGTGGCTGCCTGTCACGTGACAGAGGCCCTGAAACAGGCCTGGTGTCCTTTATGTCCTAGCTTTCTGAAAACTTCTGCGGGCACTTGTCTCCATAGGTGCCTCTCCCTTTCCACTCCTGCTCTGTGGGCTGGCCACTCCAATGGCTGCGTTCCCCTAAGGTAGTAAGTTGGGGGAACAGTCCCATGGGTTTCTTCAGCAGGGCCTGCTGGTCTGTACACTCTGGATGCCACTCCCAGCACCTAGCTATGTTGTCTTCTCCGGTGGTGGCCCAAAGCTATCGGTGCTGTATGGAGGGCTTGGAGGCAGCTCTGATTGTGAACCAGTTTTCCTCTGCTATAGGAAGATAGCCCAAACCTGACATCTAACAATGTCTGCTCATCTTTTGGTTTGCCGTCATGTCCCAGTATTCACTGACAGTGGCCCTATCCCTGCCTGGTGAAGCCACCCAAGGGGATTCCATAAAGAGCCAGTGACTGATAGAGTTCCTTAAGCAGTGTGAGTTGAATAGGAAGGGATTGGAGGATTTCAGGGGAAAGTAAAGCAGTTTTCATGGAGACTTTGGAATTATGGGATGGGTAATGGGGACAGAGGGTGGGGTGTGGCTGTTTGGATTGTGTCATGTCCCGTGTTCCATCCCGTGGTCACGCAGTCACGGTGTATCTTTGTCTACTCCGAGGCCTCTGCTAGGCACTGACTCCAGGGAGCCTTGTCTCAGGGCAAGAGAGGAATTCTTTGAAGGTTTGTCTGAATCGGGAGGTCGGGAGAAGATAGACAAGACCCAGCAGCCTTGTTTGCAAAAACACAAAGATCCTCCTGGGAGTTGGGCTGTCTCTTGTGAGGGTCAAAAGGGACCACTATTGTAGGCCATCATGCTGTGGGAATGCAGAAACTGAAGGAGAGAGCATGAGGGGTTGGCAGAGGCAGGGTGTGTGTGTGTGTGTGTGTGTGTGTGTGTGTGTGTGATATTTTTCTCTTTGGACTTGGCTTTGAACTCAATCTCTGCTTTGTGTCCTTGAGGCAGAGTCAGTTTCTTCACTTGTGAAATAGGGATAAGGAAACCCCACCCTAGCCCCATACTTGGGAGGATTATAGGAGGTGTTGGGAGAGGATTTAGCACTGTGCTGACTAATTGGCAGATAGAAGATCATTGGGATGTCGGCTAGGGGAGCTGCTTTTCTCACGAGGAAATAAGTATGTTAGAAATCATGTCTGGGCTCCTAGGGATCAGGTGGGACAGCTCTCCTGAAGGGGTTTAATCACGCTTGAACATCACACTTGGCTTCCAGCCTCTGAAAGAGGTCTTTGGAGCCTCAGATGCCGGCCGGGGCCACTGAAAGGTGTCCCAACAGGATCCTGCGTGGGGGCGTGGCGTGGCATTCTGGTCTGACAGGCTGTGTGCCAGGGGCTGTTGGACACCCTTGTTGTGTGTGTCATTGAATTCTGGACAATTTTAGGGCAGATACTATTGTTTACATTTTATTGATGAGGCAGTTGAGCTGTTAGGAATTATTTTGATTTTGTTTGCCTCTTGGAAACCACCGTTTGAGAGCCTCTAAATTCAAGTTTCCGCAAATATGTTTGTGTACCCTTCTTCATTGGCCCGTTCTGCTGTTGTAGGGGAAATAAGGTATAAGCTGTAGGATGTTCTTATTAATGTCCCTTGTTCAGATCCACCATGGGGCTCAGCACTTGAAAAGGTTGGTCCCAGCTCTCTGACTCTCCTCAGGTGAGCTCTTCTGTCTCGTTGCTGTTGCTTCCCATGACCCAGTGTGCACTGAGGTCTGAAGTTCCCCAAATGTTAGAGAGGGAAAAAAAAAATGTCAGCAGGACAAAAGGAACAGAACACCCGGGGAAGACAACAGCTCATGGCTGGTAGTGTTTTCAACTTGGAGTTGCTCATTAACAGAGTTATGCTCATAGCCTCCAATTCATTTTTGTTAGTTTGGAAGTGTGCTCTTAAGAAAAGGCTGCCGCCTTGTGGGCTATTCTCTTTTAACGATACAAGCAACAGTATAAAGGTGTGACTCGAAGCAATGTATTCTGAGTTGGAAGGAAAAGTAACAACAACTGGTGGGCCTCCAGGCATGGGAAGTTAGGAGCTCTGGAAGGATGGAGATTCCACAGCCTGCTGTTGGGTCTTCACCTCATAGCAGCCTGATGATGTCATCAGATCGGGTGCCGGTCCTTCACCTTACAGCAGGGTGCAGTGACTTAAGTGTGTCCAGATCTGTGCTGGTGACACATGAGCAGTGTCTGGCTCAGCAGCAGGTAATCTTGTTTAATTTTTTTTCAATTATATGTTGTAAAACTTAAATACTACAAAAGGAGATGAAGAGGGAGAACTGTGGATAAGCGTACAGATAAGCACTTTGCATTTCGGTGGAGTGTTTTAAACTTTTTTTCTCTTGAGGAAGATGGGAACATTTGTTTTTGTTGGGGGAGATTGGGTTGTTATCCATCTCTGGGCAGCTATAGTTTTGTAAGCCTTTCTTCCTTACGAAGTCAGATCTCTCTTGACTCAGCACTGTGGGCAGAGAGGAAGGTGAGCAAGAGATTCAGAGCTGAGTCTGTGTGCGCTTTGCCAGTGACTGCTGCAGACACACAGTGTGCATTGGCTGATTTTTAGGTGTCAACTTGACACAAGCTTGAGAGGAAGGAGCCTCAGTTGAGGAAATGCCTCCACGAGATCCAGCTTTAAGGCGTTTTCTCAATTAGTAATCAATGGGGAGGGCCCAGCCCATTGTGGGTAGGGTCACCCTTGGGCTAGTGACCATAAGAAAGCAGGCTGAGCAAGCCTTGGGGATCAAGCCAGTAAACAGCATCCCTCCACGGCCTCTGCATCAGCTCCTGCCTCCATGTTCCAGCCCTGCTTGAATTCCTGTCCTGATTCCCTCCAATGAAGCCGAGTAAGCCCTTTCTTCCCCAACTTGCTTTTTTGATCATGGTATTTTGTTGCAGCAATAGAAACCCACACTAAGGCACAGTGACAGCCATTATCCACTTCTCACCTCTGCTTCAGGTGCTCCATGGATGGCCCACATGCTGTCCCTGGTTGGCCTTGCCAACTGGCCATTGCCCGTTTTATAATTGTAGGTACCCAGAGATTTAATGCCTTGCCTAAGGTGATAAACCCAAGCTGACATTCAAGTCTAGATTGTCTCATTACAGATTCAACTAGATACCTTCCCCAGTGACTCCAACTGTAGCAAAGCCCAGAGCTCTCAAATCGCATGGTCTTTGAGACTGAAGGAGCTGACATTCATCCTTCCATATTTTTCCTCTTTGGT
This sequence comes from Mus minutoides, assembly GCA_902729485.2. Lineage (NCBI taxonomy): Eukaryota > Metazoa > Chordata > Mammalia > Rodentia > Muridae > Mus > Mus minutoides. The sequence goes on along the minus strand of LR749682.1, from coordinate 2,086,806 downwards.
GTTAATTCTAGTTGCCTACATGTCTGTGGCGTCTCCATATAACCTTCTCAATTGCACATAGAAAATATTTGGAAAGTATCATTTATCCAGAGCATGTATAGACACCTCCCCCATACTTGTTATCCCCTGAAAAGTACAGTATAGCAAGTTTACACATTGTTTCCATTGTAGAACTATTTAAAGCAATCTATAGGTAGATTAAAGCATATGGGAAGAATGGGAGGGGCTGATATTGTGCCGTTTCATGTAGGTGGTTGCCTCAGGAGGTCCTGGAGCCAATCCTTGAGACACTGAGGGGCAACTAAACTATGTCGGGTGACATTCAGGTCTTTTTTTCTTGGTTTTCAAGACTGGGTTTCCTTGTGTAGCCCTGGCTGTCTGGAACCCACTCTGTCAACCAGGTTGGCCTCAAACACACAAGAGGTCCACCTGGAATTAAAGACGTGGGCCACTGCGCCCCACTGACATTTGTCTTTTTAAAGATATCCTCAGCTTGGCTTATTCTGCTTGTTTGGGTCACTCAATAATACCAGACTCTCAGAACTGGAAGGGATGGACAAGTTTGGACTATTTGTGGGGAAACTGAGTTTCAGAACTGACAGAGCATACAGAACCATCTCTAGTTGATCTGGGACCAGAACTTAGGCTCCCCCTCCTATCCGTGTCTCAGGGGTGTCTGTCATACAGGGCACATACTTTAATTTTAGGGATATTTTTCACATGGGTTTGAAGAACAACACAGCTAAAACTTTAAGCTCCTCATCTGTCATTTATTATTGCTTTGGATGTGGTTAGAGTCTATACTGTCTGTTTAGAGAAAAAAGTGGAAGTACGGGTTGGACAGGGCCTTGGCTGAGATTTCAGAGGCAGTGTGTGGGTGAGCTGTGTGTGGTAAGTGCTCTCCCAGTGAGGGACTTACTTGCCCAGCTGTCTTTAGTGTTTCAGGCACTGGAAGAAGGAAGTGGCCCCAGTGAACATATCCTGCTTCCTGGGTGTCTTACCCACGAGTCAGTGAATGAGAGTGGGCTCATTGTGTGTGTTCAGAAAGCCCAAGGTCAGAGAGCAAGGGGAGATGGTGTTGGGGTTCAGGTCTCAGCTTGCTCTCATTTTCCACAGGTTGTGTGCTGGGGAGCCCGCCATCCTCTAGGCTCTGAAGTCTTTTAGGACCTGACTGTTCTGTTGCCTGGCTCAGGTGGCAACGGAGGAGGCTGGGTTGCTAGGCTGCCATCATAGCCTGTTAGTTTAAAGCTTCCTTTTGATAGACTTTCAAAGACTGGAATTTATCAAATCTGACTCATGCAGTTAAGCGATAGAGAGCACTTATCCTTGCTGCCATTTGGCTGGCGTTCACATTGTGTGGTGACGCCACAAGGCTCCAGGAAGACATGGTCTGTGCCTGTCAGTTTCTTTAAAGGGCATTTGTCACATGCATTTTGAGACCCAGTCATATGCCTGCATTTTCAGCATTCAGAGAATCTAGCCTATGCACCTAGAGCAGCAGAGGGAGGAAGAAGAGGAGGAGGAGGAAGCAGAAGAGTGAGCTGCTGCCTCCTTAGCTGAAGAGACCCAGAGCTGTAGACTGTAGAGGGAAATAACCATCAGGGTCTGCTTTGGGGATGCAGGCCAGAACAATGGGTCTAAGGTTTGTCCCCTTCTTAGCCCTGCCAAGAAAGTGCTGCCACTTACGGGTGTAGTGGCACTGACCAGAGTGTGCCGTACTTATCCTTGTTGGCGTAGTGTTTCACTGACCAGAGTGTACCTTATCACAATGATTAGCCCGCATCACCAGCACAGATTAAATGGTTTCACTGTGATGTTTCCATAGTGCCTGTCACCTTGCTCTCATTGTCTTAATGAAGCATCACTGTCTGTGTGCCACACATAGGTGCTGTGACAGCTGGACCAAAATGGCCCCAAGACGTCCAGGTTCTAGTCCCAGAACCCATGGGCGTGCTGTCTGTCTAGGTAATGTGGAAGGTAAGGGCTTTGGATTGCCTGATGCCCAGAGAGCTAGAGCCTCAGGAGAAGAGGTGTGTCAGGTGGTGGAGGGATGTGGGCTGTGGCTCTGGGAACATGGGCAGCCTCTGTGGGGTGACAGAGGTCAGGGATGATTTTTGTCCTCACCCTTCTGATAGCCTGTCAGTGGAGCAGACTTCATATTTGTGATCTCTGGAGCTTTACACGCATGAGCATGGATATTCCGGGTATGTTTGTGTGGACGAGTTTTAGTTACTCTTCTACTGGTGGACCTTTACGTATACTTATTCGTTCATAGAGGAAGTCAGGCTTGTTTATGAGAAAAATAAGGTATGCAGTAAATTGTCTTTTTTGTAAGAATAAAAATTTAAATTTAGTAAAATTTAAACCTGTTTTGTTTTATTCGAGACAGGGTTTCTCTGTATAGCCCTGGCTGGCCTTGAACTCAGAAATCCGCCTGCCTCTGCCTCCCGAGTGTTGGGATTAAAGGCATGCGCCACCACCGCCCGGCTAAATTATTGTTACTATTATTTTGAGATAGAGTCTTAGTATATGGCCCAGGTTGGCCTCAAACTCACACTTCTCGCCCAGTGGTTCTCAACCTGTGGGTAGAGACCCCTTTGGGAAGATTGTTGAACAACCTTTTCACAAGGGTAGCACATCAGACATCCTGCATAGCAGATATTTACTCTATTGTTCATAACAGTAGCAAGATTACAGTTATGAAGTAGCGGAGGAATAATTTTATGGTTGTGGGTGACCACACGTGAGGAACTGTATTAAAGGGTCACAGCATTAGGAAGGTGAGAAACACTGCTCTAGCCTCTGCCTCCCAAGAACCAGAATTACATGCTTAGCTTATTATCTATTAAAATGCTTGCTACTTAATTAATTTGTTGTGTGTTGTTTTACTCATGTGCAACAGTACCCTTGTGTAGGCCAGAAGACAACCTGTTTATTTCCTCTGACCCTGTAGGTCTCAGGGATGGAATTCAAGTTGTCAGGCTTAGTGTCCCTGTGCCTTTACCACTGCGCCAGTCGCCTCTCCAGCCAGCCCTTTATTTTTTGGTTTTTAAACTTTAGTGTGAATGTATAGACGTCTACCTTATTTAGTTTAACTTCTGTAGTCTTATTTACCAGTTCTCCTATTGTGTCCTTTTTGTTGTTTTGTTTTGTTTTTGTTTCTCTGTGCAGCCCTGACTGTCCTGGAACTCAGCCTGTAGCCCAGGCTGGCCTGGAACTCACAGAGATCCACCTGTCTCTGTGTCCTGAGTGCTGGGATTAAAGGTGCACCACCACCACCACTGACTCCATTTTTCTTTTCTTTTTCTTTCCTTTTCTTTTCTTTTCTTTCCTTTTCTTTTCTTTTCTTAGATTTATTATTATTATTATTATTATTATTATTATTATTATTTAATGTATGTGAGTACACTGTAGCTGTACCGATGGTTGTGAGCCATCATGTGGTTGCTGGGTATTGAATTTTTAGTACCTCTGCTCACTCTGGTCAACCCCACCTGCTCTGGTTGTTTCACGCCAGTGAACTCGGCTCGCTCAGTCCCTGCTTGCTTTAACCCAAAGATTTATTTATTATACATAAATACATTGTAGCTGATTTCAGACACACCAGAAGAGGGCATCAGATCTCATTATGGGTGGTTGTGAACCACCATGTGGTTGCTGGGATTTGAACTCAGGACGGCTGGATGAGCAGTCAGTGATCTTAACCACTAAGCCATCTCTCCAGCCTTCCATTTTTTCTTTTAAACAATAAAAACAATCATACATTTCTCTTCTCTCTCTTGAGGAAAGATTTCATACCCACACTGGCCTGGGCAGGCTTTGAACTCATGGCAGTCTCCTCCTTCAGCTTCCTAAGTGCTGGGATCACAGACATGAGCTCTGTGATCAGCTATACTTAAACTTGTAATAAACAAAAAACAATTATTATTTAAGATTCTCTCTTTCTGTGTGTGTGTGTGTGTGTGTGTGTGTGTGTGTGTGTATGTACATGTGTGTGAATACATATGTCTGTGGTGGCCAGAGGCATTGGTTACTGGTAGAGCCAGGGTTATAGGTGCCTGTGAGCCAACTACCCAGACTGGGTTGATGATGGAAACAAACCACACTCACGTCCTCTGTAAGAGCAGGACTGGCTGTTAGCCTCACAGCCATCTCCAGCCTTGCAAATGCTTTTTGTCACATTGATTTCTACATTCTGGTAAATAGACCTCCCAACCGAAAAAGTGAATTGTTTTGTGTGAGGGTGGTGGTGGTGGTGGTGGTGGTGGTGGTGGTATGTGTGTGTATGGCCTCCACATGACATGGTTATATGTAGATCAGAGGACATCTTGTGTGAGTTGAATCTGTCGTTCCATCATGTAGGCCCTGGTCTAAGAACTCAGGTTGGGGTTGTTGGTGAGTGCCTTTGCCTACTGAACTATCTTCCTAGCTTATCCCTCTGTTTGTATATTGCAGACTCCTATCCTCGTGTGACATTTAACACAATTTATAAGAAACTATGTTATTGACTTAGTATGTTTGTGGGTTTTTTCACTTATGTGTTTTTTAGACATGGTTATACTACACATTCCTGGCTGGCTTGGTGCTAGCTATATAGCTGGCCTTGAATTTTCTGCAGTTTGCTTGCTTCAGCTACCAGAGTGCTGGGATGATGGGTGTATGTCACAGTGCTGGTCTGGTCTGGTTTAGGTTTTTTGGGGGGTGGGGTGGGGTGGGGGGTGCAGTTCTGAGACAGGGTTTCTCTATGTAGCCATGGCTGTCCTGGAACTCACTCTGTAGACTCAGAAATCCACCTGCCTCTGCCTCCCAAGTGCTGGGATTAAAGGTGTGTGCCACCACGCCCGGCCCGGTTTGGTTTTGTAAGGCTTCCTACTTCACTAGACGGTGCCATTTGTGCTGTCTTCAGTCAGTTTGTAGTAGCTTGACATGAAGCAATATAGACAGATATTGAGCATACAACAGTCAAACACACAGCCAGCCCCTGTGGTCAAGAGAGGCAGACAGGTGGGCAGCCCGGTTACATATTGTGGTGAGGCCCCAGGTGGACTGGATATACAGGGTTTTAGGAGCCCTGCAGGATGGTTGGAAAGGAGGTGGGAAGATCCTTACTGCTACAGGACGAGTGTGTTCAAGGTCCTCTAAGTAAGATCTGAAGGCAGAGTGGGGCTACCGGCCACTTCACACAGACAGAGACACTTCCTCCTAGGCTAATATGGTCCATCTCCCACCTTCTGGCTGAAGTCCCATTTTCAGATCAATACCTGTGGCCCTTCATTGGTAGGAAACACTGGGCCTGAGATTTGAACCCAGGCCTAGAACCCAAATTCTGAACATGCCTCTGTGGAAAGATCATGGCACCCAAATGTCAGAGAGTAGAGTATGACCCTTGGACACCCAGCTTTGTCAAGAGCAGCTGGGGCTATTTATAGGGCTCTCCAAGAGGTCAGACGTGTTGATACTGACCCTTCCTCTTAGAAGAAGGGGGCGAGAAGCATCAATGGCCCCTCACCCGAGATCCCAGACGGTCCCTCCTGGACCTTCTGACTATTTGTATGTAATTCTACTTAAATTGTAGCCCATGTTCTCAGGCCGTGCTTAGAGTAAAATTGGAGACTAGCTGAAGGGAGGCTCTGTCTTCACAGCTATGGGGAGGTGGTCATCCACTCTGGGGTGGCACACTACACGGGGTGCAGCTGCTTCGCTGTCACTTGTGCTCCTGTAAGTAAACCCCTCAGCCACACCTGTGAGCCAGCCCAGTAAACTCATTGCCCCTCTAAGTTGGACTTTGGAAGACCTGAATTTGGTTTGGAGTTGGGGCCCTATGAGGAGGGGACAGACACTTGTCATAACTTTTCAGGGAAAGAATTCCAAAGTTATCTCAATTCTAGTCTTTGGTCTGCTTCTTTGTACATTCAGAGATAGCCAACCTCTTCAGCCTCAGTTTCCCCATCTGTAGAAAGACTGGAGGTCTGTCTGCTTCATATATGCAGTGAATAGAAAGGGAATCCTGTAAACTTATTCTGTGAGCCCCAGGACACATGTACCTGCAGAGAGGATGCTCACAGGGAGCCTCACCTCTTATTCATTATTTATTTATTTATTTATTTATTTATTTATTTATTATTGTTATTTGTTTTTGTTTTTCGAGACAGGGTTTCTCTGTATAGCCCTGGCTGTCCTGGAACTCACTTTGTAGACCAGGCTGGCCTCGAACTCAGAAATCCGCCTGCCTCTGCCTCCCGAGTGCTGAGATTAAAGGTGTGTGCCACCACCGCCCCAGCTGGAGCCTCACCTCTTGATGGCTCAGTATCCTTCAGTATCCCTGAGGAGGGCTGGGAAACTTGGCCACAGTGAGCCATTGAGGCCTTCAAGGACAGTGGCAGCAGGCAGTGGGGTGTAAGTTTAGGAATATGTCATGCTGTCTGCATGGATGCCAATGCTAGAGGTGGCTGAGGAGAACACCTTTCCTGCCGTGGGGGGGAGGGGGGGGGGCGTGATCAGGATGTTGTCCCAGCCCTGCCACTTAATTTCCTTTGGTGTGACTTGAGGCAGTTGGCCTGAATTTTGGACTCACCTTTTATTTTATGGAACGAAGACAACAGTTTCTACTTTGCAGACCATATGAATGAAGCTTGACCAGACCCTGGCTACACTGGACAAGCAGTTGGCAGGGCTGGCTCTGACTCTGGCACAATCTCTGGGTTGCTCCAGGAAGGCCCTGTTTGACAGGCTCCTCCTCCTGCTGCTGTTCACCCTCAGTCTGGGCGAGATGTATATGAAGGTCTGGACAAGAATTGGGAACCCCGGACGGACCCTTTGGAGGAGTCCCTTGCCTCCGAGTGGAGCTGCGCTGTGTGCTTTCCAGGTGCTTCAGCGGGCATGCCAGGCTGTTTTGGAAGGTACTCTGTATCTGCCTTGCCAAATGTGGGATCAAGTGTCAGCGTTTTGCTTTCTGGGAATAATGGCTGTGCAGATGAGGTGGACTCATGTCGGAGCTTCATCAGACACCAGGCTCTCCTCTTTCTTTGCTTTCTCTCAACCTTGTGAATGCTTTCTGGTTATTCTTATTTAAAACATTTGGAAAACAGCCCCCAAAAGAAGAAAATAAGAATGTATACCCTTACATTCAGAGATAGTTATCACTAATTAAGGTGAATATTTCTCCCTGCCCCTCCCTTTGAGGGGTGTGGTGCTTTGGGGGTCACTCACACTCTTACAAGTAATCTCTCATCCATGCTCAGTAAGTCAGCACAGTAAACTCATCGGTGCCTCCAGCTGGAGTTTAGTGGACACTCCTGTGTCATGTAATCCAGGCTGTCCTTGAACTCCTCTCTGGTCTTGCTGTCTGGCTGAGTGCTGGGCTAATGGTGCTGGCAGTGGCAGTGGGCACTGACAAGGCCATGGCTTTGACCCTACCGCTGGAGACGGAGCTCTGGGCCTCTTGCATGCTGGGTGGGTGGGTACTCTAGCACAGGCCTGCATTGCAGCGCCTCTGGGTTTTGTTGTTTGTTTCTGAAATGTACAGGTATCTCATTGGCAGAGCACAACTTTGATGTGTCTCACACACGTGGTCACACTCACAGCCAGACCCTTGAAGCCTTGCAACATTTTTATCCGCTTTGTAAACGGTTACTGGTGTTCCCTGTTCAGTAGACCCTTCCTCCCAAAATGCATAGAATATTTGACTTTTTCCTTCTATTTTCTTCAATTCCTTGAACTTGATTTTCTAGTTCAGAGATAAGCGTATTCTGGTGCATGTCAATGGTGAGGTGGCTTTTGGCAGTCAGGGTGAGTCCCCTGCCTCTGACCATTGTGCACTGACGCTGCCTCCTCATTACTTACCCCCCAGTCCTGGCGGACAGTACAATCAGCCTCTTGTGGCTCGCCAGTGAAATTTAAGTAATGGGTCAGCCTTTCCAGTGCTTCCCTCTTAGTCAGGAAGTTCGCCCGTGAATCTAACCTAAATCTCATCGGCTGCATTTTAAATCCTCACCTGCTGCTGGTCCTCTCAGTGGGGTTGAGCGGAGCAGAACTGCACACCGTCTTCGAACCTCACAGCTCGGCTCCGGCCACCAGCCTTATGTTACCCTGGAGGAAACTTGAGGGGCTCTGGCTAATGCTATCACGGCTGGGAGGGCGATCTCCGCATCAAGTTGCCACTGATAATGCCAGGTAGGGTTTCTGCATCCTAGAGAGGCCATCCTGTGGAGGCCAGTATCTAGACCTCCCCTGCCCTCTACAGAGCCTGTGGGGCAATTATCATGCAGAGTGGTGCTTGACACCGTGGGTCTATCAGATTCGCTCTCTGGGAAAAGATGTGCTTGGGCCAGCGGGATGATTTGCCTCCCAAGCTAGTTGGCTGAGCTATTGATGTGCGTTGAGGAAGGGTGCTCCCCGAGGGGAGGGGTGTCATTATTCTGGTCTCAGAGCAACTCTTGAAAATGCAGGAGGCCAGGGGGTCCTAATCCAGCCACCCACCCTTGCTAAACAGAAGCTGGGAATATCCTGGGCCACCTTTCTTAGCCAGTGTCCTTCATCAGGAGACCCTAGCTGTATATCCAGAGAGGAACATGCTAATTTGGAAGAGAGATGAAATGCAGAGGGCTGCAACTTTGAGGACAGCAAGAGGGCCCTTTGTCGCTCACTCCCCGCTCACTCTGTTGGGTTATTTTAGAGTCTGGCATCAGCCCCATCAGGGTGGAGCCAGCCTCCTAGGATAGAGCCCAGTCCTGGGGGCCTCTTTACTGTAGGAGATGGAACTAGTGTCCTCGGGGGACCTGGCCCAGGCTGGCTGGCCTCCCCTGGTTACGTTCTGCTCTTCCCTTCCTCAGCACCAGCAGATCCCACCTCCTGTGAATGCATGGAGGCTGTGTTTGGGCAGATATTCCTAAAAGGAAGTGCCTAGTCCTTACAGAGTGTGGTTCTCTCTCAGTGTAATGCTGGGCTGAAATAGAACGAGCACCTCAGAGGCAAGCTGGTGTCTTGTGCACAGGGTGAAGAAGCTCTCTGTTAGCTGGGCACACCTTTAATCCCAGCCTTGGGGAGGCAGAGGCAGGCAGATTTCTGAGTTTGAGTCCAGCCTGGTCTACAAAGTGAGTTCCAGGACAGCCAGGGCTATACAGAGAAACCCTGTCTAGAAAAAATAAAACAAAACAACAAAAGAAGCTCTCTGGTGGTCACTTCCCACTTTAACCAGCCAGGCCAGTCTGCCACTCCTCCTTTGGAGAAGTACCTTTCTGTCCACCTTCATTGCCAGCCTGGATTCTCTTTGATGTTGAATGTCCCTGGTACTTAGTTTACCAAGTTGGAGCCCAAGATACCCCCCTTCAAGGTCTGCCTCTCATAAGTGCTGTCTCTGTCTATGCTTAGACCCTGGGTTGGATGCGTGGGATTGGTGCAGAGGCTCTGATTTCTGTTCTGGATTGGGGCATTGTTTTTACAAAACGTTGCACAGGTGGTCCTTACGCTTACTGATTCTCAGAAAGCATCAGTTTTCTACCTGTGGGTCATGACCCCTTTATGTCAAATGTCCCTTTCACAAGGGTCGAATATCAGATATCCTACGTATCAAATATTTACATTAAGATTTATTTATTTATTTATTTATTTGTTTATTTATTTGTTTGTTTGTTTGTTTGTGTTTCGAGACAGGGTTTCTCTATGTAGCCCTGGCTGTCCTGGAACTCACTTTGTAGACCAGGCTGGCCTCGAACTCAGAAATCCACCTGCCTCTGCCTCCCAAGTGCTGGGATTAAAGGCGTGCGCCACCACGCCCGGCTACATTACGATTTATAACAGTAGCAAAATTACAGTTGTGAACTAACAACGAAAATAATTTTGTGGTTAGGGGTCTCCACAATGTGAGGAACTGTATTAAAGGGTCACAGCATTAGGAAAGGAAGGTGTGCTTACCACATCCCGTCAGCACTGTGCCTTATGGAAGGACGAGTATTGGGAGCCCGGATGCCTGTAACAGAAGTGTGCTCCATATTGTCTTGGGAACCAAAAGGGAGAATGACAGGTGAGAGCATATGCCGGACTTTCCTGAGCTGGGTCAGCTTGCTGGGACACCGCAGTGGAGATCCTCTGTGGGCAGACCCCTCGGCGGGCAGGCCCCTCGGCAGGCCGACCCCTCTGCGGGCCGACCCCTCTGCGGGCCGACCCCTTTGCGGGCCGCCGACCCCTCTGCGGGCCGCCGACCCCTCTGCGGGCAGACTGTGCTTTAGCTGTGTCTCACCGCCTGCTGATTGAGCAGGTGGTGTGGGCAGGATGAAGATGCTTGGTTCAGGTCAAAAGATGAAAGGGGAGAAGTAGCATGTTCATTTGCCTATGTGTGGTTCTTCTGCCAGGGTCTGGAAACTCCTCTCCCCCCCCCCTTTTCTTTTCTTTCTTTTTGTTTGTTTGTTTGTTTGTTTTTGGTTTTTCGAGACAGGGTTTCTCTGTATAGCCCTGGCTGACCTGGAACTCACTTTGTAGACCAGGCTGCCCTCGAACTCAGAAATCCGCCTGCCTCTGCCTCCCAAGTGCTGGGATTAAAGGCGTGCGCCCTGCCTTTTCTTTCTTTTTAACCCTGGAGGGGCAGGGGGTAAGGCTGTGAATACCAGACCTTAGGTTTTCCAATTTGTGCCTTAGGGAAAAGACAAGTCAAAGGATCAGGTGTGGGCTGGAGAGTTGGCTCAGATGTTAAGAGCGCTGACTGCTTTTCCGAAGGCCCTGAGTTCAAATCCCAGCAACCACATGGTGGCTCACAACCATCCTTAATGAGATCTGATGCCCTCTTCTGGTGTGTCTGAAGACAGCTACAGTGTACTTACATATAATAAATTAAAAAAAAAAAAAGGATCAAGGTGCCTACACAGTGTCCCACAATCCCTGAGGCCCAGGGCAGCCAGCTTCCTGGAAAATGTTGGGGGTACCTTTCCTCAAAGAATTAATGAGGGCATGTCATTGCCTGGTAGAATGAAAGCCCCTTTATCATTTGTTTGTCCAAAGTGTCTTTCTGTGATGAGCATGGCTGCTCTCCATGGCTGGGGCATCCGTGCCCACCTTCCTCAGGGTGCTGGTGGGTGCAGCTTTGCTCTGAGAGCCTCACTTTCATCTGCTGGGCTGCCTCTAGCCTGCTCAGCATTGCAGAAGCCAGCACTCCCTGGAGAAAGCCCCTCTAGGCTAGCAGTGGGGTTGTGGTGTTCCCTAGATTGCAAATTTTGCTTAGTACGATTAGGAGTCGGTGTCTCCCCACCCCACCCCCACCCCGACCCCACTCTGTGCCCTTCAGACTGCAGTCTGCCAGTCACCTGCAACAGACGCTCAGGGCAGTGGTAACAACTGCAGAATTTCTAGGAATAGATTTTTATATTTTAGTGAGACTCCAAGGCCAGTGTCTAGGTACTAGAATTTTTGAGAATTACTATGTCACACTGCCCCCATCTTGTTTTATAGTAGAGACATGCACTGTGTTTAACTTGCCCAAGGACCTGGAAGGCTAACACCATCACATCAAATCTGCAGAGTTCATACCTTTGTGGACCTTGGTCCAGCTTTCTGCTGCTCCAGTGTGCTGCAATCATTGTCTGGAAGTAGATTATTCCTTGTTGTGGGGAGTTGTCCTCTGTACCAAGAAACGGAGTGTGTGTGTGTGTGTGTGTGTGTGTGTGTGTGTGTGTGTAGCTCCTCCTACTTGTAAGTATGAAAAATGTTTCTAGTGTTGCCAAACATCTTGTGGATGCAAAATCATTCCAGTCAAGACTGCTGGTTTCATAGGAGAAGCTGTGTCCAGAGCTGTTCCCCGATAGCTTTATGTCTGGGGATTTTACTTTTATAATTTGCATAATTGGCTTCTCCCCAGCTTGGCTAATGTGCAGGGTTGCACTCATAAATAGAAGTCACAGTGCATATAAGTTCTCCTCTCATCTGCATCTTGGCCCGTGGAGGAAGGCATAAATCAATTTGAAAAGACCACTTGCTTTGGATTCTATTCTGTGGCTTCTCTGCCAGCCCTGTGCTTCCCAGCTGTGCGATCTCCAGCAAGTTGCTTAACCTTCTCCGGTGCCTTGTCCTGGCTGATTATGATGGAAAGAAATGTTTGTTGTCAGTGAGAATGAAATGACACCTTGCATGTGGAAATGTTGATAAAACATTACTCATCTATTAAGTGCCAATGATAAGATTCAGGTCTAATTACCACCACTTGAGATTCCTCAGAGTGGAAAGTGCAGATCTCAGTTCGGTGGTTCTAGTGTGTTTGGCCAAGTACATTACCCTTCATTTCTGCCCATAGAGTTTTAAGCATCCTGCTTCTCACCTTAGATTTAATCTGCAAGACTAATCAGTAAGTTTTCCCTTCGCCTGCCAGAAGCCAGTTTTTTGTGTGCTATATTTGTTTGTTTGTCTTTTTTTTTTTTTTTTTACAGTGAGTTTCTGAAGGGCTGTCAAATCTTTTATGAAAACCAAGCCACAGACACCTTTTTTCCCATGTTGCTGGCTTTCACAGAGTTAGGTGAGAAGCCAGTACTAGCCTGCAGAGAAGCTCCTAGGTGCACTTGGAGCAGAGCCAGCTAGTGTGTAGTCTTCCCAGAGGCGCAGGATATCTGAGACGTCACAGGGCAGAGCGAGAAGGGCCCAGGCGCTCCAGGTTCTAAGGCTCTGGTGTGTGACATCTCCACCTTTCAGCTGCTGTGTTTGAGGGTGGGGTGGGTCAGGAAGGACATGGGGGCTGCTGCAGCTGCTCTGTAGGTCTTGGGAACCAGTCTTGCTCTCAGTAACTTATGGGTGGAGTTTTACCAGAGTACACACAACACACGTGTGATTGTCTTTGATTCCTAGAACAACTCAAGGGGGAAAAGGCAAGGACATAAAAGGGCCCCAGTTCTTTTGTGGAGGGAGGCCTGGCAAAAGGAATGGCCAGAGAAGCTGGAATCTCCTTTTCCTTTTTACCATGTCCTCAAACTCTGTCCCTGTTGCTTCGATGAAGCCCCATGACCACAAACAATGTGTAGAGAGTAGGTTTATTTGGCTTACGTATCCTGAATACACAGTCTGTCGAGGGAAGCCAAAGCAGGGATTCAAACCTGGCAGGAACCTGGAGGCAGGAGCTGGAGAGAGGAGTGCTGCTTACTGGCTTACTCACCCTGATTTCTAATCAAACCTAGAACTTTCATCCCAGGGATGGCACCAGTCACAACAGGCTAGATACCCCCACAGCAATCATTAATTTAAAAAATGCCCCGCAGTCTTACCATATGCCCAGTCTTATGGAGGCGTTTTTTCTCTCTCTTTTATTTTTTTATTTTTTATTTATTTTTTTTTTTTTGGTTTTTCAAGACAGGGTTTCTCTGTATAGCCCTGGCTGACCTGGAACTCACTTTGTAGACCAGGCTGGCCTCGTACTCAGAAATCCGCCTGCCTCTGCCTCCCGAGTGCTGGGATTAAAGGCGTTTTCTCAACTGAGGATCCCTTCTCTCAGATGACTCTAGCTGGGTCAAGTTGACATAAAAACTAGCCAGCACATTTGGCCAGTTACTTCTACTTAGACTTGCTCTGATAATGTGGCTCTGCATATTAATGAGTAGTATAACTGCTGCTTATTGTTGAGTGCACCCTGCGTCTCATTTACCCAGACACCTCACAGAGAAGGCACCGTGCTTTCTCCATTTTGGAAGTGAGCAAACAGGTCGAATGGAATACTCGGTCACACAGTAGGAGACATGAGAATTAGATCGTCCACATTCCTGTTCACAAAGCCTAAATGGCCCCTTTCCTGCCCTGCAATCACAGTGTGCCCACCTGCAGCTCTGCCCGACTCCAGCCAGTAGATGCTTACAGCCTCCTATGTTACTGTTCTTGGTCTGCTGACACAAAATGTTGGCTGGCTTAAGCAACAGAAATGTATATTCTTGGCCTGTAGCTAGTAGTTAAGATGTCAGTGTGTTTGGCTTTCTTAGAGACTCGTGTCTGGCTTGTAGCCTGTCTTTTAATTGTCAGCACTTTATCTTATAAGAGCCCTGTCATCCCCATTCAGACTGGTTTGCTCTGAGACAGTCTTTGCAATCCTGGCTGATCTGAACCTCCCCAACCCAAGCATTCTGCCATGCTCCAGTCTCAAGCAGCAGGGACTTAAGGTGTCATTGTCATGCATAATCCAGGGTTCAAATTCGACCACCTTTTGAACGATCTGACCTCTAAATATGACTATATTCTTAAGTTCTGTTGGGGAGGAAATCAAGCATGAATTTTGTTGAGGGATGTGGGTCAGCCCACAGGAGTCCTGTTTGTCAGGTGACCATTTTGATGGGTGGTACCCAGCTTGCTAAGCTGCTCTTTGACCCCTGGCAGTGCTAAGAATGGGCTGCTGCTGATTCCAGGAGCCTGAAGGCTGCCTGTTGATGGGAATCACACCTTCATCCTTGAGGTCTACATCTGCCTGGAAGCTGTCACCTTCTAGAACCTCACCCTCCCTGGCATGGAGTAGAAGTCAGGCCTGCCTCAGACAGATGAAATGCTTCATATCAAAAGGGCTGAGGCTGGAGGCCAGGCATGGTAGAGCCTGCCTATAATCCCAGCACTCAGAAGGCAGAGGCACCTTGATCTCTGTGTGTTCAAGACCAACCTGGTCTACATAGTGAGTTCCAGGACAGCCAGAGCCACATTTTAAGACCCTGTGTGGGAGGGAGGGACTGTAAGCTCTGAGCTCATATGGGACTAACTTACACCCATGCTTGTCTATAACTCCCAGTGTTCTGAGGAGATAGAGCTGGAGCCTGGGGAATAACATAGACTTGGGTAAAGCCCACCATTTAGGATTGGCCCTTTCATCCAGTTTGGGGGCGGTGGTATTTCTGCTTCTTCTCTGTTTGCCTGGGGGACATACTCAAAGGAGCTAGCAGCTGTTTCCTGCAGATCCAGAGGGCTGTGTCCTGCTGTCCCTCCAGACAGCCCCAGGGCTGCAGGAAGCACAAGGAAGCGCCTAAGCGGATGCTTTGGGTTACGGTGACTTTGAGAAAAGTAGTTTAAAGATTTCCCTAGGATAGAAATATTACTTCAGAGCCGGGCGTGGTGGCACACGCCTTTAATCCCAGCACTCGGGAGGCAGAGGCAGGCGGATTTCTGAGTTCGAGGCCAGCCTAGTCTACAAAGTGAGTTTCAGGACAGCCAGGGCTATACAGAGAAACCCTGTCTCGAACCCCCCCCCCCAAAAAAAATATATATATTACTTCAGTGAGCAAGATGTTGGAGAATGAGGAAATGGGGGGCTGGAGCAGTGTCTCAGTGCTCAAGGATACTTGCTCTTCTTGCAGAGGATCCAAGTTCAGTTCCCAGCACCACACGGCAGCTCACTGCTATCTGTAACTCCAGTCCCAGGCCGGGGGGGGGGGGAGGGTTCCTGACACCCCCTTGCAGTCTCTGTAGGTATCAGATATGCAGGCAAAATATTTATACATATAGACAAAGTAAGCTGAGAGAGAGAGAGAGAGGAAGAGAGGGAGTGTTGGGGCACTGGAATGGTCACTCCATGATTAACAGTGAGCACTGTTCTTTCTTTTAAAGGATTGTTTTTTAAATTTTATTTTTACGTGAATTGGTGTTTTGCCTGCATGTATGCATGTGTGTGGGTTTCAGATCCTGGAGCTGCAGTAGCAGACAGGTGTGAGGTGCCATGTAGGTGGTGGAGATTAAACCCAGGTCCTTTAGAAGAGCAGCCAGTGCCCTTAACTGCTCAGCCAACTCTCCAGCCCTGAATACTGTTCTTTCTTACAGAGCACCCGTATCAGGTGGCTTACAGCCATTTTTAACTACAGCTCCAAGGGACAACATGCTTTCTTCTGGAGTCCATGTGTACCTGAACGCACCCCCACACACATATACACAGCATAGAGAAAATCTTGGGTGTTTTGTTTTTTGTTTCTTTGTTTTAAAGAAGGAGACCAGACTTGGTGACATACTCTTAGAACCTAAGAGGCTGAGGCAGGAGAATTGCTATGAATACCATGTCAGCCAGGGCTACATATCAAGGCCCTGGCTCAAAATAATAAAATAATTAAATAAATAAACAGGTGAAACTTTCATTCTGTGTGTCTTCTGGAGCTCCAGGCAAAGGCTCAGAAGGTGACCTGTTTTGAGCAGGTACACCCACTATGGTGTGGTAGCACAGGATGCACTACATGAAGAGGGAGTTACAGTCAGCCTTCCCAGACATACTGTTTCTATGCTTTCCCTTGCTGCACACACACACACACACACACACACACACACACACACACTCATCTAAACATTTCACATCCTCCCCCATTTTAAAGGCCAAAAACCTTTGCAAGCAGAACGTGCAAAATGTACTTATGAATTTTAATTCTTATATAAATAACAGGTGGCAGAACACCAAATTAGTATCAGTGGTTGTGGCTATGGGTAATTTACATTTTTATCCTTCCTCTCCTTTCTTATTCCATTCCTTCTCCTTCTTTTCCTCTCTCCTTCTCTCCTTCCCCAGAACCCCGAGTGTCCCAGGCTGACCTCAAGCTCCTGTGTAACTGAGGATGACCTTGAACCTCCGATTCTTCTGCCTCCACTTTACTGGTGCTGGTATTACGGTGTGCACACCTGCCACACCTGCCGTAGTGGTGCTGGGGATCAAGCCCAGGGCCTCAGACTTGCTAAGCAAACATTCTGCTACCTGAGCCCCAGCCCCAGCCCCAGCCCCAGCCCCAGCTCCAACCTGCTTATTTTCTGAATTTTCCTCAGTGAGCCAAGATATTCACAGAAGCAGGCAGACGAGATATTACCCGTAATGTTGGAATTTTAGAATTAATATCCTTGATCTGCTTTAATTCATTCATTTCTCATATTGAGGTTGTATGTGTGTTTGTGTGTGTGCATATGGATACACATGCATGTGCATTTTTTTTTTTCCGAGACAGGGTTTCTCTGTGTAGCCCTGGCTGCCCTGGAACTCACTCTGAAGACCAGGTTGGCCTCGAACTCAGAAATCCGCCTGCCTCTGCCTCCCGAGTGCTGGGATTAAAGGAGTGTGCCTCCACGCCCGGCGCGTGTGCATTTTTAATTACTGACAATTTCATTCATGTACATGATACATATTGATTATATTTACCCCCTTTTCCCTTTTTTATCTGTCCCCCCCACCCCTTCTTTCCAAGAAGCTTTACCACTACTTTCATGTCTTTTATTTATTTTGTATGATTCATGGAGTTTACTCAGAGCTGCTTGTGTGAGCATGAGTCTGGGGTGATTTATGGGAGCAAGGACAACTCACTAGTGGCCATACTACTGATAAAGATGACCCCCCTCCCAACAGCCATTAACTGCCAGTTGAGCCTCATTTGGGAGCAGGGCCTGAGAGCGTCTCTCTCCTCTCTAGGCTGGAATGTTGGCAGGCTTGATCCTGAGCTGTGAATTCCTGAGTTTAACTCCATGTTCATTCAGTCCAGGCAGTATTGCATAGCATTCTTCCCCAGCCTCCAGCTCTTAACGTCTTTTATCTCCTCTTCTAGGGTGTCCATGTGTATGTGCAAGAGGGAGAGAGGAAGAGGGGGAGGTGTCCTGTTTCAGGTCAGCACTCAGCAGTCGGTTCTTCTCAGTACTTTGTCTTGTTATGAGTCATGATCCACTCCAAAGAGAAGTCCCTCTGACCAGAGTTCAAAGCCTGAACAATCTCTACAAACAAGCATTTAGAAGGCAGTTTAATAATAGCGCCATAGTAGTTGGCTCCCCTCTTGCTGTCGTGGTTTATAGAGCCAGGCATGAATTCCCCCCTGGGAGCAGACTCAAATCTATTCTGAAAGTGGTTGGTTATCCCCATAGCAACCATGCCACTAATGCACCAGTGGATACATCTTGCCTGGCTGGTTGGTAGTGTAGCTCACAGATCCACTGCTGGATAATGCCTTCTGGCAAAGGCCAGAAGACGAGGGCATTATGTCCCTGGAACTAGAATTACAGATGTTTGTTAGCAACTATGTGGGTGCTGGGAACTGAACCCAGGTTCTCTGCAAGAACAAGTATTCTTTTTTTTTTTTTTTTTTTTGGTTTTTCGAGACAGGGTTTCTCTGTCTAGCCCTGGCTGTCCTGGAACTCAGCTTGTAGACCAGGCTGGCCTCGAACTCAGAAATCCGCCTGCCTCTGCCTCCCGAGTGCTGGGATTAAAGGCGTGCGCCACCACGCCCGGATAAGAACAAGTATTCTTAATTGCTGAGCTATCTCTCGAGCTCCCAAAACAAGGGGGATTATTTTAAGCCAATGAAGGCCTCTGCCTAGAAGGACCTCAGAAAAAATTGAAAATGCAAGCCTGTCCCACATTGATCTCTTCAAGGCCTTGGGGAAGGGTCTCCGGTTTCATCTGTGAAGGACACCAAGGGTGATAGTGATCTGCACAGAGTTTGCTCTGACTCTGGACCTTGCAGAAACGGCCAAGTGGCAGCAATAGCTTTTGGGTTTCTGACAGGGGACATGGCAGGGAGAACAGAAGCCAGAAGGGCTGATTGCTCTCAGACCATGCACTGCCCAAGTAAATGCTTCTGCAGCCATGTCAATGTGTGGGAGGCCAGGAGGTTTCTTTTTTTTCTTCCCATTTTGGCTCAACTCTTCTTTTGGTGTTGAGTGGCACACAGAATTTCTCTGTGAAGTGACTCTTCTTATTCTGACCTGTGGCGTGCTATGACTTGGACTTTCTCAGACAGCCCGCTTTTACTCTGAATTTGGAGCTACTACTGTCCCCCCCTTTCTGCTCTGAGCTCTTGTAAAAAAGGGTTTTCTCCTCCTCCTTACTCACAACTTCAAAGCAGTGTCCTCTAGGACCCGGAATTCTTGAGTGTTAGCTGAAAGAGGAGAGAGAGAGATGGAGATCTATGGCGTGCAGTGGAGTTGGAGGGTTGTGGAAAGCTTGGCTGCCAGCCCTTGGCCGCTCTCAGCCTTACCCAGTAGCCTCTAAGGGAGGGTCTCCTCCTTCCCAGCATGAGACATGTCCAAACATGCTCTGGTTGTCTACTCCTCCTGACTCGTTCTTCAATACATTATCAATCACTTGACAGCTATCCTGATACCCAATGACTAAGACCTGACTCCTCCTGTTCACAGTAGGGTAACAGGTTTAGCACAAATGATTCTAAAACAATTTGTATTATTACATTTATTTATTTGTACACATGGGGGTTGTGACACAGTATGTATGTGGAGGTCAGTGGACTACTTGCAGAAGTCAGTTCTCTTATTGTGTGGGCTCTAGGGATTGAGCTCGGATCATCATGTTTGGTGGCAAGTGTCCATACCCACTGAGCCATCTTGCCAGCCACTCAGGCTATTCTCAGCCGAATTCAGAGCTTAAGTCAGTGAGTGCTTGAGTGGGGGAAGAGCAAGTTCAAAACTGCCTTTGGCATTGATAGCTAAAAGAAGACTGGAAACGGTCTCTTCTAAGGACAGACTTATCCTTCTGCTCATCCTCCTACCTCTTAGCTCCCCCTGCCCTGTGCTCTCAACCTCTCTTCTGCTAGCCTTAGTAGCATCTCCCTGAGGGTTGAACTCTTTCAAATTGATAGATTACAAAGTGTTACCATAAGGTTGGCTGTTAGTAATTGTTGCATCCTGGGCCTGTGTGCCCTGCTGTGTGTTAAGCACACTGTATCCCAGTCCCCTACTCTCTGGGAGTTAGATTACTATATACATGTAAATCAGAAATGTCAAACTCATCAAAGGTGACTTCCCAGGATGATTCAACTATAAGGGACATTTGAATCCAGATATTGGCCCTGATCAGAGGACTTGCTATAAATTAAAAAAAAAAAAGATTTATTTATTTTTGTTTTATGTGTTTGGGTAGCATGTGTGTACAGTGCCCTTAGAGGCCTGAAGAGGGTGTTGGTTCCCTGGGATTAGAGTTAACTTACAGCTGGTTGTGAGCCACCATGTAGTTGCGAAGAAGCCATGTCCTCTGGAAGAGCAGCCAGTGCTCTTAACTGCTATGCAATATCTCCATCCCTTAGGGCTCCCCCTCTCCCCCTTTTTAAGCTTAGTTGAGCTAAATAAGATATATAACTGTTTACTGAGCACATGGGAAGATACTCAACGAATGCCATTAGCCATTGAGGAAAGCACGGGATGACTTCACACACGATGTCTCTGCTGGGATGTGTCTGCAGGCTCCAGTGCTACCTTAAATCACAGATGGTACTCCCCCTCCCCCATCCCCCACTTAGGGATGGTGAACTCAGCAGCCCAGTGTTTCTCCCCTAGTGCTCTGCAGTTCCACCACACAGCACCAAAGCCTGTCTCTCCTCCCATACTTGCTGCCCCTTTCCAGTCACTACCTCTATGGGTTTTCCTAGAGCAGGGTCTCTCTGTAGCCTAGGCTGACCTGGAGACTGTGATGCTCCCCCCTCAGCCTCAGCTAGGGATTATGAGTATTTGTATTGTACTACTGTGTCCAACTTTGCAGCACATTTTCTGCCATTTGTGACTGTTATTAAGTAGAATGCAGGTTAGTTGAGTATATATTACATTATGATGCTGAGATAGTTTGATAACCAAGATGATGCCAGGTGATAAATGAGCAGGTCCCATTAGTAGCCTGATATGATGGACAAAGGATGGTTCACATCTGGGGCAGGATGAAGCAGACTTGCAAGATTTTTATTATATGACTCAGAACAGCACATGACTTCAAACTCAGGAATCATTTATTTTCCATTTAAGGTTTTGGGGTCTTGGTTGAGAGTTAATGCTGGAACCATGGAAGGTGAGAACTCTGATTGGGGGCGTTCTGCATTTTAGTGATGAATGGTTAACTAGGGTTGGTGCATGTTGGGGAGCCACTGAGGGAGCCAGTCTGATGCTTCTCAGAAGTTTAAATGTAGAATTTCCATAAATCTGATGAATTCTACTCCCAGGAGAAATGAGAACATAAGTTCCCATACATTGTCCACAGCAGCATTATCTATGATATCCTAAAGGTGAATATAGTCTGACCCAGATGTCCACCAACTGAGTGAAAAAAAAAATAGTGATATATGTCTACAATGGAATATTATCTGGCAATGAAAAGGAACAAAATATTGATAATGTCACAAGGATGAACCTTAAAAGATTTATTTTAAGTGAAGGAAGCTAGTCACAAAAGGTGACCCAATATATTACCCTGCTAATATTCAGAGGAGGAAACGTTCGTGAAGATAGAAAATAGATTAATTGTTGCCCAGAGATGGAGTGGGCATGGTGGTGATGGCGGCTAGAAGATTGGATAGAGGAGCAAGTAGTGACTGATTTGTGAACTGTGTCTCCATAAAGCTGTCCTCCATGTTCTTTCCACCCCAGCAGACATGCTGGGAAGACCAACACTCACCCTAACAAATGAGTTCCTGATGGTAGAGTTGCAAAGAGAGTGGCAGACTTCTACACAATTTTTTTTTTTGAAACGTTGGCTTTTATTAGTTCATCTTCAATTGAACCTACAGGGGAAACGGGCTTGCTTTAGCACAAAATTAATTATTTAGCTCTCAGACGAGAGTGCCGGTGGACCTAGAAGTGATATTCGCCCTCAGCATTTCTCCTGTTCTGGGTTTACTTATTTATTTTTTATTTTTGCTAAGGGCTGCATATTATTACTTTTTGTAAATAACAAGCAAAAAATAAACTTTCATGCTGCACATATTCCTCTGGGTTATACATGGCTTCCATGTGCTGAGCAGCTTAAAAATTAAATTTAGAGTTTCTATTCTAGGAAAATAGGGTTTTGTTTGTTTGGTTTTTTGTTTGTTTTGGGTTTTTTGGGGGGCTGGGAGGGAGCAAAAGTGACTGGTCTCATAGGTGACGACCTGACAAACCCAGCAAGGAGCCTTTGCTTGGAGCCTCCTGCTTTTTATCTTCTTTCTTCCTGGCCTGCCAGACCACTAAGGATGTGACCAATTCTCATCATTTTGATGTGTATAAATGTGCAAGAACTTCGTGACAAGGAGATTATCCTGATGGTGGTGGGGCTGAGCCATCAGGCCAGTGGAAGTCGAGCTGTAACAAGACACCCAGGAGTCCAGGGAAGACAGGTCACAGTGTCTGTGCTCCTAAGACCTCTGTTTCACTGTGTCGTCCCGGCATGCGAGCCGACCAGCACTGCATGTGCTGCATGTGCTGCATGTGCTGCATGTGCTGCATGTGCTGCATGTGCTGCATGTGCTGCATGCTTGAGAGAAGAAGGTGCAGCCACACAGTCAGATCCAGCGAGGGCTCCCAGCTGTGAGAGCTGAACTATGCATAGTTCCTCCCTACCACTCAGACACTGGCAGCATGCAGTGTGACCTGCATTCCTAGGGCTTACAGATGCATCTCTGGGCCTTCAAAGCCTTTCTGTTCAGAACATGCAGGGACATCTGTCTGCGTGTGAGGTCTCTCTGCCACGATGGAGGCAAATGAAAGGCAGTTCCACGGAGTTCCACGGAGTGCCTGCTCCAGGCACCCCACCTGCTTTCCTGCCTGCCCACAGCCCTGTGGCTCCCTGTTCCACCCAGGTCCGCAAAGCAAGATTCCAGTCCTGCTGTTAGACTTAGGAAGGGTCTTTGCCCTTGACAAACCACCCTTCCTGAGATTTCCTTTCTCATTAAAAACCATATGTATCTGAGTGTGTATTTGTGTATGCATGTATTACTGTGCACATGTGGAGGTAAGAGAACAACCTTCCAAAGTTAATAAACTCCTTTCATGTGAGTTCTTCGATGTCGGTCTTGCCAGCAAGGCCTTTATCAGCTAAACCATCTCACTAGTCAACATTATTTTCTAGCTCCCCATTTATTTCAGAGGCCTTTAGAGTAAGAATGTTTTCCAGTAAAACCCAGTGTTTCCTCCCACCCCCCATATCCTGAAAATCGCATTGGAAGTTCGTATAGAGAAGAGTGAACAGTTGATTGGTCATGAGGACTAGGAACTGTGCAAAAAGGTCTAGAAGCAAAGAGCTTAGGTAGGAGATGTTAGGATAATGCAAGTGAGTGATACAGAACCTGGGTTTAGGATAGAGACAGGAGAGAAGCCAGTGTATTCTAGACATATTTCATAGGAAGGCAGAACCAGGGCTCCTTTGTTACTTGGGGCAAAATAATGATGACTTTGTTTCATTATTCTAATTGACAGCTCACAGTGCATATGTATAAAATGATCACTACTGCTTCTTACTGACATGTTTCACAGTGGTGTTCCTACTCTCTCTTCCAGGTAGGATCTAGAGAAGGTCAAAAGCTAGCCCAGGATCACACAGAGTGCACCACAGGGATCCAGATCTGTCAGCCCAGAGGCCATTGAGCACCGAAGCCTAATGAAAAAGTGTATCAGACCTTTTGAATTTACGACTGAAATAAAAATAGTTAGAACCCTGTTCTCAGTCATAGCCAGAAAATTAAATTGGAATTTACACAGCTTTATGATGTTAGATCAAATATCCAGACAAATCTAAATGTATGAACCCTGTAAACTCTGAGACATTGAGGCAGACTAGGCTTTGGGGATGT
This sequence comes from Mus minutoides, assembly GCA_902729485.2. Taxonomy (NCBI): domain Eukaryota; kingdom Metazoa; phylum Chordata; class Mammalia; order Rodentia; family Muridae; genus Mus; species Mus minutoides. Next base: position 2,063,317 of record LR749682.1, on the reverse strand, counting down.
GGGGATAGGGTCATGTGATTTGTGAAAAGCAGTGAAAATATTACCGAATTCCTAAACTGTTTCTGGTCGTATATTTCTGGATAACATTTCATGGATGTTTTCTTCCAACTGATTAAAAAAAAAAAAAAAAAAAAGAATGGCCTTAATTAAAATGTCTATTGTCTTTGCCACAGAGGAAGGAAGACTTTGGGTGGTTGTCATGGTGATGACTGAATACTCTGGGAGTAGGTAGTGATTGCCATCCAGAGCCCTGAAATGAGCATTTGCCATTTTCCTCACCCCTTGAGCGGCCTTCAGTACCACACTGCATATTTCCTTAATCGCCTTTTAAATTCACATTGAGCCACATGTGTGCCTGCAAGGGCAGGCCCTCCCACGACAGCCGCAGTTGCAGGCATGAAGTCTGAATCCCATTCTAATTGCTCTGTGTCCCCAAAGCAAAAGCAACACATGCAAGGTGCTCGTGAGAACTCCCAGAAGGCGATTAGCAACCAGCAGCCTTTTGGACAGAGGTCCCCGTCCCCACAGCCCTTCCCTGGAATGCACTCAGGAGCCTTGCCCCTGAGGAGATAACTCTGCCACCAGGCCTCTGCCATTGCTGCACAGTTGGGGACTCTACAGCCACCACGCAGGATGCTGACAGAGCCATAGTTGCAGACAGTAAAGGCAGACTAGCTGTGGGGTTTCTGACTGGCTGGCTGTGGTGGAAGGAGGGGAAATGCACAGCTTGGTGTGTGCCTCTGAGTCGGGAGTTGACTTTCCCAGTGAAAGGGAAACCAAGGAAGAGCAAATAAGTTTTCTGCCTTTCTCTTTTGTCTTACTTCTTTCTAACCTCCCCCCCATACCATACAGTGTGCATGTATACAGTGCGTGTGTGTGTGTGTGTGTGTGTGTGTGTGTGTGTGTGTGTGTGTGTGTGTGTGTTAGACTAGAGGATAACCTCGAGTGTCCTTCCTCAGACACTGCCCACTCTGTGCTTGAGGCTTTCACACTGCAACCTGAGGCTCACTGATTTCGTCCAGACTGGCCGGGTGGTCAGTGAGCTCCAAGGATCCCCTGCCTTCCCTTCCCTGGCACTGAGATTACCAGAGCGCCACCACACCTGACCTTCTACATGGATTCTAGGAACAGAACCCTGAACCTCTTGCCTATGCAAACACTTTAGTGACATAGCAACTTTCAGCCCCATCTATTTATTTTTGAAATGAAATCTCATAATATTGTTCAGACTGACCTCAAACTCCTAGGCCCAAGCCATCCTTCCACCCCAGACTCCCCCAGCAGGAGGGACTATAGTGTGTGCTTTTGCACTAATTCACATTTCTCCTTTAGACAGTTTGAGTAAGTTCTCTTATTGGCTCAGCCAGTGCCCAGTAAACCTGGGAAGAGGTAGACTTTTGTTCCTGTCTGTAGATGGCGTTTTTGTTATCTTACTTTGGGACTGGTGGGCCCAACTCCCTCAGAGTACCGTACTGACCGCAGCCCTCTGCCCCTATGCATTAGCCAGGATACTGCTCACAATTCGGTTTCTTCTGCAGTGGCAGATTTTCCCTTGGAGCCCTCTGTTCTTGGTCGACTGATTAATAGACACTCGGGGAATTGCAGGGAGGCATTTAACATGCATCAGATACCACCACGCAGCAGAGAAAGCCATTCACTGAGCAAGCGCTCCGCTGTCTGCGTCCCTTCCTGCCCACACAGTTTGACACTGGGGAACAGAGCCTGTATCAGGAAAGGCTTCATTTCAAGATGTGATTCAGAGGCAGTGATGTGCAGCTGTCTGTAGAGTGGGAGGCGTGAGGAAGGATGCTGTGTGCACTCATTTCTCTGCACAGTCCTCTTGAAAGGCAAGAGGCCTTGCTAGTGAAAGACCACCGGCAAGTTCCAGACTTCATCTGCATGCAGTCCGAATGGCTGGGACTTCCATGGGGAAGTAGAGACTTGGGGTTGTTTCCAGAGGGTGGAGAGTCTAGTAAGAATATTTTCTCCTTCCTTCTTGCCTTGGCAATATAAAGAATTGATTTTTGCCTTGTTGTCTTTTTCCTTTTGGGGGTGGGGACAGGAGCTCATGTAGCTCAGGCTAGCCTCAAACTTCATATGTCACCAAGTGTTACTTTGACATAAGGCAGAAGGAAGAATGCTTTTGCCTTCACCTCCTAAGTGCTTGGATTATGGGGTGAGTGCTGATGTTGTAAGATGTGCCAGGGATGGAGGCCAAGGCCCTGTGCATGATGGTCAGGCACTCTGCAAACTGAGCCACATCCTCAGCCCATGCCTTAATGTCTGATGGAGAATAGTCCAACATTTGCTCCCCCAACCCCTAAGCTGTTAGGTTAGAGGGCCTGGGTTGAACCCTGGCCCCAGCTCTCTCTAGCTGTGTGATCTTCTACAAATCTCTTAGTGGTTCTGACCCTCAGTTTCTTCCTTAATGAAACGAAGAGAATGGTACCTGCCTCCTAGGTCATATCCATGTAGGAGAGGCCTGGAGTAGAGTGATAGAGAGAGTGGTGTGGGGGCTGGGAAGATGGCCCAATAGTTAGGAGCACTTAGCAGTCCTCCAGAGGACCTGGGTACAGTTTTCAGCACCCACATCTGCTTGCAATTCCAGGGAGGCCTAACACCCTCTTTGGCTTTCATGAATACCTGTACTCAAGTGAGTATATCCACATGCAGATACATATAAATACACATAATGAAAAATAAGAAAGTAATGTTTTTAAAGATTTATTATATATATGAATACACTGTAGCTGTCTTCAGACACACCAGAAGAGAGCATCAAATCCCATTACAGATGGTGTGGTTGCTGGGAATTGAACTCAGGACCGCTGGAAGAGCAGCCAGTTCTCTTAACAGCTGAGCCACCTCCTCGGCCCCAAGAAAATAAAATTTTAAAATAAAAGAATGGAATATTCTCACTAGAGTTACTGTTTTTGATACCCATCTTTCATTGGTATTTTTGTGTACCATCAATCTCCAGTTTTGACTACCTGTGGGAGAAGTCCAATACACCAATGTGCTGGGGATGTGGAGCATCTTCAGGATTCCCTCGGGTAGGGTGGGGTAGACCCCAATAAGAAACCTTGTGGTCACCTTGCTGCCAGGCATCACATAATGGAGAAGCTTTCTATAAAGTGTCCACATTGCTGGGTGGAACTGAAGTTTGAGCCCAGTTCTGGCTTCAGACTCACTCTCTTCCACTGACTGATGTGTCTCTCTCACCCATTCCTCTCCCCTGCCCCAGTTAATGCTTGAAAATCAAAAGGAAAAAGAAAAGAAAAATCCCAGAATAAAGCTAGAAGATTCTGTCTGGGTGTTGCCAGTGTGGTCATGGTGTGTACAGTGGAAACTCTGGGTTCTTGGGGTTGCTGTGGGTCAGGCCTCATCTTCCTGCTGTGTTCCTCAAACAGGACTCCCTTCCTGAATGGACACAATTGGGAAATGAAACAGGAAACTGTTTAGGTGGGGGTTTCCGAAGCCATCCCATTCCACCCTCTCCTGAGGTAAGGTAGGCAGGGAGCCTCTCCCTGCTTGGATGTCTGGAGTCTGAGTCCTTAGTTCTGAGGTAGAGTGGGGGTCCTCCTTCCCTGAGTCCTGCATAGATACTGGACCAAGGAAAGCACTGTTCTTCAGGTCGCCTCTGGAGTCTCCAGAACGGTTAACTCTATGGCTAGAAGTCCCTTGCAATGGATGTATGGTAAATGGTAGGCTTAGCCAGGCAGGAGGTCCTGGCTAACCTGATCCCGGGGGACCAGATAGGGTACAACCCTGAAGCTACTACAGGAGGCTCCTCCCATTGGAATGTGGCTGGGTTGCCTCTGACTACCTGATAAACAAAGGCCCCGTGCTTTAATTCCTGGAGATGTTCCGTGGGCACAGTGAGCCTTCAGATCAGTGACTCTCAACCTGTGAGTCCCAACCCCTTGGTAGGTGGGGCTCAAATGACCCTTTCACAGGGGGGCCACCTAGGACCATCGAAAAATTGTAATGTAAACATCTTACAATTCAAAAGAGTAGCAAGATAACAGTTATGAAGTAGCAATAAAAAGTTATTTCGGGCTAGTGAGATGGCTCAGCGGGTAAGAGCACTAACTACTCTTCTGAAGGTCCTGAATTCAAATCCCAGCAACCACATGGTGGCTCACCACTACCTGTAATGAGATCTGACGCCCTCTTCTGGTGTGTCTGAAGACAGCTACAGTGTACTTATATAATAATAAATAAATTTAAAGTTATTTTATAGTTTGGGTCATGATGACATGAGGCACTGAATTAAAGGTTTGCAGCACTAGGAAGGTTGACAATCACTGCCTCAGATCTGTGTGTTGATTTTCCCTAGCCCAGCCTGCACTTGACAGAGTGAAGGGCCAACGGTCAGGATGTAGTGGGTTACTGAGTAAGGTAACGTGGATACCCCTGCTTCTTATTGGTTTCCTCATTACGATGCTGCTCCTACCTGCAAGGCTTTGGGCTGTTTCCTGGGGTCTAGAGAGACACCACTTCCCTGCCAGCAATTTCTCTGGTCCAATAATGTGGAGGAAATCCTAGGGGAAAAAAAGGAATGAATAAATTTCTAGATTTATTTCTCTTATGTTTTATGTGTATGAATATTTTGCCTGCGTATATGTGTGTACACCACATGCATGTCTGATGACCAAAGAGTCCAGAAGAGGGTATCAGCTTCCTTGCACCAAAGTTACAGACAATTGTGAGCTGCCATGTGGCAAGTTTACACACATGCATGCATGTACTTGCACGTGTGCACTTTCACAGGAACACATAGAAATAGATAAGAACATTTGATGTAAGAATGGTATGAAACCCAGCTTTCTGGGAGCTGGCCAGGTGTTATCACTGTAGCCCTGCACTGGGTCTTGGTTCTGCTTCCTGACAAGTATCACTGTGTGCTCAGAAAGTCACACGTTGCAGAGATGGCTCAACTTAGATGATCACTAAACAGTGTATTGTCATAGAGTCAAAGGATCCCAGAGCTAGAGAGTACAAAGTGGTCACCTTAGCTCATGGCAGGACTGGGCTCTCCATTCTTTCAATTCTAAGGTACTTGGTAAGTGTTTTTTGGGGTGGGAGGTAGGGCTTGAAAATGCACAATAGAGGCATGTAGCGAGTGATAGTCAGAGGCCATTCTGACATTATTGTCACTCAGTTCTTTGAAGACTCTATCTCCCTGGATCCCCATCCACATATCCTATTTCAACAGTCTTGGACCCCAGGGAACAAAACAGATTATCCCTACTCTTTTATTTTATTTTATTTTTATTTTAGCCCTCTAGAGTTAAGGATTGGAATCCAGGGCCTTATGATTGTTAGGCAAATCAACCACTGAGCTATCCAAACCCCCAAACCACACAGAACATTTTTGTTTTGTTTTTTGAGACAGGGTTTCTCTGTATAGCCCTGGCTTTCCTGGAACTCACTTTGTAGACCAGGCTGGCCTCGAACTCAGAAATCCACCTGCCTCTGCCTCCCAAGTGCTGGGATTAAAGGTGTGTGCCACCACGCCCAGCTAACACAGAACATTTTTTAAAAGTTTAGTTGTACCATAACAAGAATACCACCTGTCAGCCCTACTTCTTGATAGTCCTTCCAGCTGTCTTAGTTACTATTGATGTAATCAGATACCATTACTAAAAGCAACCTGGGAGGAAAGGGTTAATTTGGTTTATATTTCATGTCACTGTTCATCATCAAAGGACATCAGGACAGGAACTCACCCAAGGCAGGAACCTGGAGGCAGGAGCCCTTGCAGAGGCCATGGAGGGGTGCTGCTTACTGCCTTGCTCTCCATGGCTTGCTTAGTTTGCTTTCTTTCAGAACCAGGACCACCAGCCCAGGAGTGACCCCACCCACAATGGGCTGGGCCCTCCTACCCCAATCACTTAGAAAATGCCTTACAGGATTGCCCCTCAATTGAGGTTTCCTCCCTTACAGATGACTCTGGCTTGTATCAAGTTGCCAGCCATTTGTCCAGAGTCTTCCCAGGTCCCCCCAAATTCCAGCTCCTTCAGTGATAGGGGCCTGTTTGAATCCTTCACAGTCCTGGTCCCGATCGTCTGTGCTCGCTCCAGCTTTCCCACCTGGCTGATAGGTGTGGATCCTGAGATGGGCATAATATTTGATGGGCTCTGACCAGTTAAAAATGTAAGACTAGCTGGCGGGGTGGGGGTGGGGTGGGAGTGGGGATGGGGCGGGGCACGTGTCTTTAATCCCCACACTTGGGAGGCAGAGGCAGGAGGGTCTCTGAGTTTGAACCCAGCTTGGTCTACAGATCAAGTTCCAGGACAGCCAAGGCTACACAGAGAAACCCTGTCTCTAAAAACAAAAAATAAAACTGTAAGAATATTTAATCTTGTTTGTTTTGGACTCTGTTCTAGTGTTAAGTGAGTACAAATGTCTAGTGGTCCTCCTGTAGCTTTTCCACACTGGACTAATTGGATCTACAGTTTTCTAGAACCTTAGGACTAAGACAGATTTTGTTCTCTGGGCTATCAGAACAAAGGCCCATAAATCCAATGCCTTCAAACAACAGAGTTTTATTCCTTTATTGTCTTAAGATTCTGGAGGTCAGAAGTCAGTATGTCAGCAGGCTTGGTTCTCTCCCATACTTCTGATTCTTGCTATATCTGATGGCAGAAGTTGACCTCTCTCTGCATTCCTTGGCTCTGGATGTGTAACCTCTGTCCTCATGTGACTTCTCTCCTATGTGCACTTATGTGCACTTAGAGGGCCCTCAAACCCAGATCTACCTTTTTCAGGTTCTTATGAAGTCCTGAGACTAGACATAGGGATTCCCACTTCTGAAATGTCTTTTTCATGTTTGGGAGTGGAAATGAGTCACTGGAAGATGGATTTTGTTTAAGGCAGGAAATTAATTAAAAACGAAGTAGGATGGGCTTCCCTCCAATCCTGTTTTCAGGAACTGCTGTTGGCGTGCGTGGTTCCATAATTCCTGTGACCTCCAGCCATTCTCTTCACCTTCCTAGGCCTGTTTCCTTATCTACAGAGCAGAGACTAGATGAGGTCAGTCTGAGTAGATTTCAGCTCTAAAATCTTTTGTCTTTTAAAAAATTAAATTAAAGTTTTAGAGTTTATTTTGTGTGTGTGCAGGCTTGTCATTCCAGGCCTGCATATAGATGCCAGAGAACCACTTGCAGGAGTTGCTTCTTCCTCTACCTGTGCGGGTTCAAGGAGTGTGTAAACCCACTAAGCCATCTCTCTGGCCCTCTAAACTTTGAATACTGTGATTTCTGGAAAACAGGGGCTATCCTACTAAGAAAACAAGTCACCCTAATATGACTTCATCAATGGGGAATTTGCTGCTCTTGACTAAGACAGGTTATCATTTGTGGAGATCTAAACAGCTTTCCTGTTGATCCCCTTTGGTAGGATATAAGGTCTGAGCTTATATTCCTGACTCCATTATATGTTGAGATGAGGAGAAACACAGGGTTGGAAAGTAGGTGGCTCTCAGATATTTACGTATTGAGTGAATAAATGATGTGTATACGCTGGTTCCAGTCATTGCGAACAGCATCTTTCAGGTCTTGTCACCTGGTAAGAGCCTTTTAAGATTCTTCCTGAATGCACACTAGTAGTGGCAGCTTTTTTGTGTGACTTTCTGGACCTGGGACCAAGCTGTCAAGGGCTACATTCTGACCTGAGGTCTAAATGCCACATTCAGTGTTAGGGGAGGTGAGTGGTCTTATCCAGGGAGTACCCGGCTTCAAAGATGCTTTTCTGTTCCCAGCGTCCATGTTGGCGGTCTGTGGGGACTTTTGGTGTCTGTCATCCGAGTGGCATCCACTACAACCTCTAGGGATGATGCTGGTGGCAATTTGCTGTGTGCTCTTTGTTGGAGAAGGGCACAGTGGTCTGGATTTAGCTGTGCTGTCGCCCAGGCATGGAAGATTAAGGGCAAGTTCCCAGTAGCCACTAAGATTCTTCCACAATATGACAGATGGCATAAGTTAATTGATTTGTTCGCTTGATAAGAAAGAAAATTTCTAGCCAACTTTTGCTGTCTTCCTTTGGTTCTTACTCTCATGCAAGATTCTTCTAAACATATTTGCTAAAGGAAAGCCTCCAGTTGTCAGTACTGGTACTGTGTGCCCCAGCCCCAGCAGGTGCACCCAGCCCGAGGTCCAAGGCGTATGGCCAAGGACAGCTATGAAGTTGGCCTAGCACAGAGTTGTAAACTTAAGTAAAACTCGATTAGGTTATTTTTCAAAGACTCCATTGTGAACTTTGTAGGTGACAGCACAGCCTTGTGTCGCAAGTTCAGAGGGTAGGGCTCGCCGAGCAGCTCTAGCTCGGGTGTTTGTGCACTCACTCGTTTCTTAACAACTCACACCAAGGCTTTGTCTTTTGTTTCCCCATCGTGGCTGAGCCATGGATATAAAGAGGTTAGTGTGAGAAAACTGGGAGTGTGCAAGTGATGACAGATGGGTTCCCAGGTCAACCCCGGGAGCAGAGGGTGTGGTAGCGACCACAGCGACCATAGCGAGCTGAAGGTGGGTCTGCTTGGCAGCCTTACAACAGTGCTTGCTTTTCCAAGGTGACCTGGATTTTATATATATATATATATATATATGACATTTTTGGCTTTTAAAATTCCACTGGATTTTTAACCTCCTTGGAACTCAAATAAAACTTGTCCTGGGGACATAGTAGTTCATAGTCATCAGTTTGCAATGCCTGCTATGTGTCTGGGTAGGTTAGCATATGGGATGGTTCCAGGGTTATCTCTGTATAAAGGGTGCTGAGGGCCCTGGGAGGTATATGGAGGCGGTGCTATGTCTGTTTTTTGCTGTGGACATGGAGGAGTCCGTGTTATTATATAAAGTATAAAAAACCTGGAGAACATACATAGTATTGTATGTATATGTATATACATATATATTTATGTGTATGTGTGTGTATATGATATGTGTGTGTAGGGGAGTCCATGTACTTTCTACAGCACACAGGTGGAAGTGAGAGGAAGAAACAAGGGAGTTGGTTCTCTTCTTCCACAATGTGGGTTTTAGGGAATTAAACTCAGGTTATCAGGCTTAGCAGCAAATGCCTTTACACAGTCAGCCATCTTGTTGACCTTTGACATTTTTCAGAAATCGTGTGTGTGTGTGTGTGTGTGTGTGGTAGATATGTAGGTAGGTAGGTCTGGGAACAACTTATGAGAATCAGTTCTCTTCTTCTATGGGGTCCTAAGGGTTGGATTTAGGTAGTCAGGCTCAGAGGTGAGGACCTTTACTGTTGAGCTATTTCACTGACCAGCTAAAATTTTAAGTACCTAAGGATTCCATAAATGCAAACAGCAATAATGACACAAGGATTTCTCTGGCACGAGTATTTGCCAGATTGGACAGTGGGTTGGAGGCAGGAAAGAGTTTTGGTTCAGACCCTTCTGGAATGTACAGCTCTTGAGTCTGGTTTGAAAAGCAATAAGAGGGCTGGTGAGATGGCTCAGCACCCCAAAATGAATGTTCTTCCTCCACCTGCTGTCTGTCAGTAGTGGCTCCACATATAAACTACATGACTACTTTGTGGTGTGGTTGTGGGGGTGGATTATATTGTAGACATGAAAGACAGAGAACAGCCAGAGGCACCTGGAAGAGTCCAGAGCAGAGAGAGAGAGAGAGAGAGTTCAGAGCAGAGGACATGGCCAGGGCTGCCTGTTAGAGAGTAGGGAAGAGCAAGGGAGAGAGAATAGAGAAACCTTGTCTCAAAAAACAAAACAACAAACAAACAAAACTATTATGAAAAAAAAAGACAACAACCTGGATTTCAGGACCAAAGCTTTTAAAATGGTAACAGATACAAATGTTAGAAAAATTGTCACTCTAAACAGATTGAGAACAAAATCCCCTTTATTTTTTCTCAGTAATTATTTCTTGATCTCCTACTGTGTGCCAGCATGTGGCAATCTCTAGAGGGCAACCTTGTAACAGTCTGCAACCCCCTCTCCCCTTTAACCTGGTGGAGCTATCTCACCTACCCTGTGATCAGTAGATCTCTGTAGGATACAACGAAACAGCTACTATTGGTCTGTGACCTACCTCAGTATCAGTTTCCCTTTCTGTCTCCTCCTACTTCTTTTGGGAGCAAAAGCTTCCTGGTTAAGATTTGTCCTGAAGGAGCCGTAGCCATTCCCAGGAAGTTCTGAAAGAACCTTGGAGCTTTTCCAGGCAGGTAGGTGGACGTGGTAGCAGTGTTCTCCACCAAGAATAGGCTTGGTTTTAGGGCTGATTTTAGCCCCATGCTGAATGGAGGAAACTCACTGGATGGTTCTTTCCGACTAGAGACTAGAGACGTTAGGCTATATCTAGATGCTAGAGGGAGCCAGCCTCACGGGCTCCAAGAACACTTTGGGTCCCATAGCCCACAGCGCTTGCCTGGCTGTGCACAGCCAGACATCCTCATTCCCTTTGGCCACAGAGGGTGGAGTCTCAGAGCTGAAGCTGTGTTCCTGCCTGGTATCTGGTTTTGCTGGGGCGTGGAGAGGCAGGAGAATGAATGAGCAGGACTAGAGTGACTGCTGGATTGTAACACCTGGGAGCAGCCCTGGAGAGGTGAAACGGAGGAGAGAGAGAGAGAGAGAGAGAGAGAGTAGGCAGTGGGGAGCCTTCCTCTCAGTCGGCCCTGAGCTGAGAAGGCAGTTTCATCAGACTACCACCAGGAAAGACGCAGTTCTGAACATGGGGCTCAGAGCGAGTGCGGGCCTGTCTGCAAGAGAACAGGTGGGTCCCGTACGGGTCTGTAAGGATTTAGTGTGCGATATATTTTGGTTCCTGAAGTTTTAAATGACCCAGGAGTGCCTCTGCTCAGCAAGAATGCCATTTAATTAGGAAAAAGTAGGACAAAGGTGTCCTGAACTCTTATCTACCTCATGTTCTTCCGAACAGTATCCTGTTGGCAGAAGAGAAGGGGACAGTCCTTTGTGTTTTAAGTTACCTGTACTGTTGGTGAACTTCAGTCTGGGTTTGGGCGGATGGCAGGAGTTTGAGAAGAACCCCAGTCATCTAAAATGTCCTCATTGCCTGGGAGATTCTTATAACACCTGGTCCTGTCTTCTCAAGTGGCTGCCAAGTCACCGGCCTAGGAAAGCATTGAATGGAATTATAAATGGGTGTCCTGAGGTTGAAAATGTCTCCCTTGTAATCTCAGTACTCCCGTAGGCTCTGTGTCTCTGGTGGTCGGTCGGGGAGCTGGATTTTCTTGGCCTGTAGTTTCTGCACCATGGAGACAGACCCTCTGAGGGACAAGGGTGTGTCTGCTGATCTGAAACCACTTTGTCTGGCAGGCGAGTTCTTTAAATAGATGTTAACAGTGATCTGGGGGTTGTATGTGCCTTAACTCAAAGGAGGAAAGCATGTGCTTAGGTCTATGACTTTGCAGGCTTCTCCTGCTGGAGTTGCTGCACAGAGCAATACCTCTAGAGCAGTTCTCAGCAAAGAAAAAGCTCAGCAGGCTCCAAATGCGGAAGTGTTTCCTGGGGCCCGACCTGCCGGCCTCCTCATAACCTTGCAGAGTTGGTTTATCTCCTCCGTCTACAGATAAGCCCAGCCCTTATCCACTCATCCCAGGCCATGCATGCATGGGGCAGAGCTAAGGTTTGAACTCTGGGCTGTGTCCAATCTGATCTGCCTGGGTGGCCTCTGCTGATGGGGAGCCCAGGGTGAGGAAACCGGAGCCCTGAGCGGTTGTGAGGAGTTACTGCTAACAAGGCTGATACCAGCTTCTATTACCTTGTTTCTCTGAAAACTTCCTTCCAAAAGGGGACGGGCTGTCTGCATTTGATTTCCTCATTCTAGTAGGAGTTTGCCTTTAATCTTTTCATTCATGATCATAGGAAGCCAAAATGAAAACTCCCTATTCAGCAGGTGGAATTCTAGGTATGCAGCCCTTTGTGGGATCTGGGATGCAGGCAGGCTTCAGTCAGCCAGGTGGCTTGCTTGGCTTGGGAGAGGTTTACAAATGGAGTGGCCACTGAGAGGATCTGAAAACCTATAGCCAGAGAGAGAGAGAGCGTGCACGCAAGCTTTCGAAACCTATAGCCAGAGAGAAAGAGAGAGCGCACGCAAGCTTTCTAGATCATACTAAAAGTTATCACTCTACTCTGTGTAGGAGATGAGGAAGACAGAAATACCTCTTTCCAAGGTTGGCAGTCACCATGTGAGTCTCTTAGACTCTCTCAGTTCCTTTTGGCACCCCTCAGGACTCAAGTTCCACCTAGTTTGGGGTGGGTATGAAGGAGATGGGGACAATGTGGGTCCTAGGAGCCCAGCACTGCGGTATCTCTGGTCCCCAGGGCTGGTGGGTATTTCCAGCACTGGCAGAGGACCCTGGCCCGCTGGCCCGTCCCTGGGACTTTATGAGATCTTGATAGACTCTACACAGCCTCTTGCTGAAGGTGGCTGGTGCTCATTCCCAGGCTGTTGAAGTAATAGTTTAGGTGCCTTCCCCATGAGCATCCCTCCTCCCATGCTCTGGGACTGGCAGGAAGTGAAGAGCAGAGGATATACTGGTGGAGGGAGCCGAGAACAAAGCAAGAGCCTTCATAGCTGTCCCTGAGCTGAGCCCAGCCCCACATTCTGTCTCATTCATGAAAGAGAGACAGAGGCCATGTGCTCCCACCTCGAGTGTCCTTAGCCGCTCGGTAGTTTCCTCTTAGGCATTGGATTCATGCCTTTCTGCCCTGAGGGCATTAACCATCACCTTGGGCCCGAGGGGGCTTCTGCTGTGTAAGTGTCTCTTTATTCTGCCTGTAGAAGGCTCCTACATCCTGATGGCCAATATCTGTTAGGTTCTTGTCTCTTACTTGAGTCCGGGTTTCTGCAGGCTCAGACAGCTCATTTATTTGAAGGTTCACTTGAAGATCAGAATCCACTCCTCACCCCTTTTTCCTCATCTATTGAGTTGAGAAATACTTCTGAGTACCTCCTGGGTGCCAGACACCCCTACTGGCTGGCACATAAGTGAGAAACATTACAGCTGTTAATAACTGAAATTGGCTGTGTATGTGTGAAGTGACAGTGAGACGGGCCCAGAGGTGATAGCCCTGCCCAGGTCTAAAGGACAAGGCGCTAGCTCCATGGACACAGGCAAGGAGCGTGCTGATTGCGAGGACACAGGGTGCCAAATAAGAAAGGCCTGAGTGTTGAGGAAATGAGGTGGGCAGGGACAGAAGAGTATTTGAAGAGGCTGCTGCTAGCCTGGGTTTGGTGTGGTGTGGTGTGGTTTGGTTTGAGACAGATTCTCATAATTGAGGAGGATCTTGAATTTCTGATTTTCTGTTCTACCTACTGTGTGCCACAGAGCCAGTTTATATGGTATTAAAGATGGAACCCAGGGCTTGGTGGGTGTTGGGCAAGCACTATGCCAACTGAGCTATAGCCCTAGCCTGCCTTCTAAGGTCTTATAAGAAGACAAGGAGTGTATTTTCACTGTGCATGGTGTAGTGAGGCTGTCACAATCTCTCTTCTCTTACCTTACAAGACCCGAGAGCTTCCGGTGAAGTCACAGAAGCTGAGACAGAAAGAAGCAAAAGATATGCCTAGGAGCTGTTACCAAAACTAACCAGGAGATAAAAGATGAGCCTGCTGTTACAAGGCTGGAATCACAGTGTACTTTAGAAGCTGAGGCAGGAGGATCTCAAGTGCAAGGTCTGCCTGGAGCACAGAGTGAGTTCAAGGGCAACCTTGGCAACTTAGTGAGACCCTGTCTCAAAGTAGAAAGTAAAAAGCAGGCTGGAGACACTGTTTTTTATGACAGAGTACTTGCTTCGAGTTCCCAAGGCCCTAGGGTCAATCCCCTGTGGGGGATGGGCTGGGGCTGCTGCGTGTATGTGGGTCAGAGGCAAGCAGACGGAGAAGGTGAGGGGGATTGCAGAACATCTTTGAGAAGAAGCCAGTAATGCTCACATGTGCACCACAAGTGGAAGTTAAGGTATAGAAAGGAACGGAGAACGACTCCGGTGTTTGAGGACATTGCTACTGGAAAAGAACTTGCTTTGGAGCGAAGAGGGCTTATTCTCCTTTTCTTAAAACTTGGATGTCTGTTTATTGTTACCATAGTCAAGCCTCAGTCAGGTTAAGCATTGAGGGCCTTCTGTACGCTAAGCGTTTATGCCCCTTTATTTTAACCCTTCTTTAACTTTCATGGGAACATTTTAGAATCCCACTTATAAGCCAGAACCAAGGCTCAGACGAGGTGAGGAAGCTTGCTTTAATTTGAACCCCACTTCAGTTCCAACTGTCTGGACTGAGTGGTTCCCAGGCATGTGTTAAAAGAGATGGGTTAGGGCTGAGTGATAGCTTCCCCTTGGGGGACAGGATGGGACCGTATACTGGCTCATTCAGGATCTCCTGGCTATAGGGAGAGGGGCTATCAGAGGAGTGGCTGTATGCGGAGAGCTGTTGTCAACTGTGGCATATTTAAAATTCTGCAAACTTGAAACACCATTCTGCCACATTATGGTGACACTTTCTATTAAGTGAATAAATTAGTAAAAGTGTTAAGCAAAATAAACCAAAGGAGCTTAGGAAATGCAAAGGAGACACGTCTCATCTAGCCCAGGCTGGCCTAGAACTCATAACACTGCGGCTGAGGATCGCATGGAACTGCTCTACCTCCTGGGCGCTGGGATGATGGGTGTGGGCCTCTAGCTTGTTTATGGGGCTGGGGATTGAACTCACAGCCTAGTGCTTGCTAGGCGAGCACTCTCCCAACTGAGCTGCACCCTCAGCCCTTGAAGATAGTTTCTCCTGTTGATTACCACCACCTTTCCATTGAGTAGCCCAGATGAGAGCTGATGTAGTGAAGGCAATTTCTTCTCAGGCTTGGAGTTTCAGTTTTCAGTTTACACATTTACTGAAGCACGGTCCTTAGTTCTGTTGAGACACTGAGGACAAAGATAAAATGTGCCTTAAGAAGCCTGAAGGCAATGCTGAAGTCAGCCTTAGCCTGGGGGTGACTGTTCTACAGTGTCCCAGAGGCACATGGAAGGGTTAGAAGGTTGGGGACAGGGGACTGACAGGCTCTGCTCAGCATGCTTGGTGAGGGCCCCTTTTGACTTTGGCCAGATACTTTCCTTACATTTTAAGCGGTTTCTTCTTTTTATAGCTGGGAACAGAGCTAGTGCCGACAGCACATCTGTCACACTCCACATACCAATGCTACCACCATCAGAAAGCCACACTTACAGTATGCTCTTCCTTCTTCTTAAGCATCTTTCACAGCTTTCAGAGCTCCTTGTGTTAAAAAAAAATCAATAAAAAATAAATGTGCTGATAAATAATTGGAACTTTTGGCTAATTAGAATATTTAACTAATCAAAGTCACTGTTCATTCTTTTTGAGGGGGGATAGAGAGTGAGGTTGTTGAGACAGGCTTTCTCTGTGTTGTCCTGACTACCTCAGAACTTTCTTTGCAGGCCAGGCTGGCCTCGAACTCAGGGACCCTCCTGTCTCAGCCTCCTGAGTTCTGGGATTAAAGATCCCAGTCCTCTGGAGCCAGCTGCAGTCTTTCCCTGCCCAGGGCTTTTGAGATGCGTGCTTATTTACCTGGGTACTCACTCTCCCCTCCGTGCTCCCTGGTGCTCCCTGGTACTCTCCCGGTCACATGGCATATCAGCCCCTTCTGAAAGGCTGTGTCCAGGAGGAAGAGTGAGATTTTAAGAAAGAGGACTAGATTATGTTTTAAATCATTTGGCAGATTGCTTTCTTGCTAGCCTAAAGCAAAGCAGAAACTCCTGCGTGAAGAGTTTCTATTTCCATGAAATCAGCTCCCGGCAGGGCCATGCCTGCAAGGCGGGAAGGTGGGAAGTCGGGTTTCAGAACAGGTATTTCAGGGATGTGTCAGGACAGGCCTGCAAACTGTTTCTTGAGTTAGGGTGATGGGACATGCGACTTTGTGGGCTTTAGAGTCAGGAAACAGACAAAGCAGGACAATGAGTGCAGCAGCGTGAGAGAACTCCAAACTGATTTAACAGACAGCCTTCTTTGGGCAGTGGTGGGCCTGGGGCTGTGTAGGGAGCACAGTGGTTGACTGAGTCTGTAGACAAGTTATCTAGCTCTTGTGGGGCTTGCTTTTCTCCCTAAAGGCCAGGTGACAGCCCTACTGGTACCAGGTTGAATGGCATAGTCTAGGGACCTTACTCCTGCCCTTTTATTCAGAGTGCTGAGCCACAAGCTCTGTCAGAAGCAAGCTGGGTACATTCAGTCAAAACTTATAACCCCAGTATTCAGGACCCATTTATCCCTGCAGGCCTGTCTCCTTTCTCAATGGATATGTCTTCTCTCTCTCTCTCTCTCTCTCTCTCTCTCTCCCTACCCCTCTCCCCCCCTTTCAGATTTATTTATTTTATGTATGCTAGCACATTGTAGCTCTCTTCAGACACACCAGAAGAGGGCATCAGATCCCATTACAGGTGGTTTCTAGTCACAATGTGATTGCTGGGAATTGAACTCAGGACCTCTGGAAGAGTAGCCAGTGCTCTTAACCTCTGAGCCATCTCTCCAACCCCAGCTTCATTTCTCTTATTTGTATTATGGAAATAACATGACCCGTGACCCTGACCTCCTTGGTTATCTGAGAGTATTGGACAGGAATTGAGGAATGAGAGCAGTTGGAAGCTAGAAGGACTGATGCTGCAGCTGGCTATGTTGGCATGGAGGGCAGCATGCATATTACAGAAGGGAGTGTGGGGAGCTGTGCTACGTGTGATCAGGCAACAGCTGTTTTTGTGTGTGTGTGTGTCAACTTAACTCACGTTCCTTCTAATGTCAGGGTGCTTGCACTTTTGATTTCAGCACCAGCATCTTGTAGCTCAGGATTCAGGAGCCTGGAACTCTGAATTACAAGCGATGGCATGAGTTAGGGCGTGAGGAGCAGAGTGGTTGCCCTTAGGGGTGATGTTGTGTTGAAAAAGGTGGTCACTGGCTGCTGGATTTGTTCCAGGCACATAAAAGATTTGCCCTGTGCTCCTGTCTACCAGAGGGTCCGTTGGCTGATCTTATGATAGGACCAGGAGCTGCTTGGGATATACTGATTGCCGTACAAGTATCCTTCGGAACTTTGGCCCTGGGCACAAAGGAGATGGGGATGGGGAGTGAAGGTTGGTACTGTGTTCTGATGCCCTGCCCACAGAGCTTTCTGACCATACTAAGGAAGGAAGCTGCCAGTCTCTAGTTCCTAAGGGAAGAGGGCAACAGGTGATTGTGTAGAAGGCATGGGATTTCCAATCAGAGCCTAGATCCATGCCCTGTCTTAACACTCTTCCCTGAAGTTGTCTTGTACACAGCCCTCACCTCCACCCAGCCTTCTCACTTAGAAAATGAGGAGCTGATATGTTGACAGCTGAGATGTGTGAGCAAATGTTTTGTGGACTCTAAAGTGCTCTGAGCGTCAGATGTGAGGGGTGTTGCTGCTTACTTGCTCCCTCATGAGCAAGACATCCCCCCCTCTAGGTTGAAAATGGGACTGACCCAGAGTTTGTGTTCTCCAGGCTCCTGGTTAAAACAAAAAAAGCTGTGTGCACATAAGGCCCAGCTCTTGGACACGATGCAAGGCTGTCTGAAGCAGGTGTTGCAGGGGCTACATCCTAAACTGGAAAGCTGCTTTTTCGGGAAGCCCAGGCTGCTGCTTGCCTGATGAGGTCATAGGATTCTGTGGGTTGGGTAGGAACAGGAATTGAGAGGCCAGCTGTGCCTCGATGAGTGAAGGCTTGGTAGGGGTGGGTCTGGGGCTGGATCAAGGAACAAGCAGCCTGGCCTGCTGGCCTGTTAGGGGGTGGCTGCTCCAGCTACCACTGCTAAGGTTACTCCGGGCACCAGGACAGAGCAAGAGAAATCTCAGGCTTTTAGACATTGTCTTGCTAACCTTGTGCTGTGCTGATTTACATATACTAATCTCCAGAGAGGCCAGTGCTCAATTAGGGGGTGAAGCTACCATCTTAACCTCACTAAACTGAGATGATCTATTAGCTGTGATGGCAAAGAAAGCACTCTTCATTGCCTGTGTTAAGAGCTTTAGAAAGGGACCGTGCCCTTTGATTTAGTAATTTTACTTGGACGACTTTAAATCAAGGAAATAATTGGAATTGGGGCAAGGGGGCATCTATGCTCAAAGTTGTTGATTATAATGGGAGGGAACCCCCAAAATACTCTGCATCAGAAGAGCGTGAGTCTAAAGAGAAGCCCATGGGGTCGGGGGGAGGGATGCTTTGGTCCCCTGGGCTCCTGCCCCGACAGCAATGCCTCACACACAGGCAAGTTGTATGAAAAAGATTATGTCCATATGTCAGGCTCTGTTACTCAGTAAATTAAATGAAGGCATCAGATAGAAGTGTTTTTCTTACGTCAGATGTGAAGAAATTAAAACCCCAGTGGAAACCTTTACTTTGTATATTGACTTGAAGATTTTTTTTTTTTAAAAAAAGAAAGTTAACATCAAATATTAAAACTGAAAAAGGAACATAGTTTTATATGTAGAAAAATCACTGCCAACTTGGGGTCAGCAAATAAGGGCACTTGCTACCTGATGACCTGAGTTCAATCTCTAGGACCCATCCACATGGTAGGAAAGAAATGACCCCTGAAAGTTGCCCTCTGACCTCCACACGTGTGCTCTAGTACATGCGCCCCCCCCCCCCCAATCCCAAACTACCTTGGAAGGAGATTTCCAGATATATAATGATGCTACTGGTGATTTTTGGTGTGTTTTTTTTTAATATAAAAACTTGAAAGCAACTCTGATTTAGTTCTTGGGAAATCCCTTTTCAATCCATCATATTCTCTTTTGAGAAAGGAGATTCAATTATTTGTGAAACAAGCCAGCAGCCTCCAGAGCCAGCTCCGCATCTTCTGAAGCGCCAGGCAGTTTTTGTCAGAACACAAGACACCTTCACACTGGCCGAGTCTGTCAGCCTAGTATGGAAGGAGCCACTCCTGACTTCAAAAGGGTGATAGAAGCGCCTGTGTGTTGGAACCATGCGGGTTGTGCTGTAGAGACATGCCCATATGTTTATTATCCCTTCAGTGAACTGAAGACATTTGGTAGCACTGAGAGGAATTTTAAGAAGATAGGACTTGCAGGGTGGGTGGTTAATTCTTAGCATTCTCTCCCTGGCGTCCAGTTCGGGGAAGCTGTTGAGAGCGTCGCCTGTTTTTCTTCTTTCTTGTATCAGCTTGTACTATCTTAAGGGCTTTCCCCTCCCCTTCATGTTTCAGTGTATTGGAACTTAGTGAAATATGTCTTTAAGATATTGTATTTTCAAAAAAAAAAAAGATATTGTATTTTCCTGAAATACGGTATTTTCCTGGGTGTGGTGACACACAACTATAATCCCACTACGTACAGGGCAGAAATAGAAGGACTGTCCAAAGTTTGAGGCCAGCCTAGTCTACACTGAAGTTCCAGGGCAGGCAAAAAAATGTAGCTAGACCCTGATTCAGAAAAGAAAACCAGTTGGACACTTTGGTGTCAGAGGCAGGGGGATCAGTATGAGTTTGAGGTCAACCTGGGCTACAGTGTGGTGAGTTCCAGTCAGCGATGCTCCTCCTTTTCTGAGGAATATTTGATGGCCAGGGCCCTGGGTATGCTGACCTTGGTGTCCTTATTGACTTGACTTCTCATCTCTCTCTCTCTCTCCCTCTCTCTCTCTCTAGCCACAACCAGCAGACTACAACATTCAGGCATCCTGTGACTGGACAGTTTTCTTCAGAAAACAGTGAATACATTCTGCGGGAGGAGTAAGTATTTTTTTCTTTTTTTAACCTTCTCCTTACTCATACAGAGTTTGAAAGCTTGAAGATGTGAGCCCAACACCTCGTTTGCTAGGCTGTTTCTGCTGTTTTGGTTTCTTGTTTGTTTTGTGTCAGGTAGAGGGGGCTTGGAGTGGCCGGCTTGATTCCAAGTATAAGAGAGTTTTATTTCTCAGTCTTCACACGTCTGGGGAGAGGATGTGGGCGGGGAGAGAGGCTGCAGGACATTCTGTGGTGGTATGATCAGAGCCTCCTAAAACTCCCTTTCTCCTGAAACATTACCTTGTACACTGGCGTGCTCTGACTACACTCCTCACCTGGTGGGAGGATTATAGAGCTGAGATTGGGGCAGAGGGTCCCTACGGGAATTCATTGCCCTGAATAAGGATTTGGACAGAGATAGTGGATAATAACAGAGGAGTTTATGAAAGGAGAAAAGCTTTTCCAAGGGTGGAAACAGACCAGAGCTGGAAAACGATCCAAGGCTCAGTGGCAGAGATTCTAAACAGAGGATCGGGACTGTATAGTCCAGTGTGGTGGGCTTTGGGGTCTTTGTACAGCCCATAGGTTTTTGTTTTTTTGTTTTTTTTTTTTTTGTTTTTTTTTTCTCTTTTACAAGTCAACCTTCCATTCTTTCACATGCTAATTTTGACTTAATTTCCATCCTACTCTCTTGCTACAATTGAACACATACACATAACCTCTAGGGGCATCAAGTAGGAACCCACAGCTGGGGTATCAAGGAGAGGAAACAGAACCCTGCTTATCTCAGTGATCTTCAGAGAGAAAACCCTAGTCACAGGCTGTGTTCAGTGTGTTGATGGACCATGGTTGCTATTGCATAGAGGTTCTAACGGGTTGATCTGTGGTAACCTTAGGCTTGCTTCAAAGACACCAAGCCTCCTTTCCTGTCTCTTCTGTAGGAACCCTTCTCCAGTACTGTTATAGGGCCTCCCTGCTCACGACGGGTCATCTGTGCTGTTCTTCTGAAGCTCCTTCCTGACGCTTTCTGGTTTTCTTCAGTTATCAGCATGTGTCTGGCCTTTTGTGGCTGTCCTAGTTTTATTCCTGTAGCTGTGGTAAAACATCGTGACAAAAAAGCAACTGGTGAGGGAAAGGGTTTGTTTCAGCCTACAGTTCCAGGTTACAGTCTGTTATCACGGGGGAGTCACAGCACATACAGTCAAGAGCAGAGATAAATTAATGCGTGATGGTTGTTTGCTTGCTTGTGCTCAGCTTGATTTCTCCAGTCTTAACATAGTTCAGGACCTTCTCTGCCTAGAGGATGGTGCTGCCCACAGTGGGCTGGGTTTTCCTGAATCAGTTGACTTAATTAAGAGAGTCCCCAGTAGATATGCCCATAGGCTAACCCAATGTAAACAACTCCTCATCTAGACTCTCCTTGTGATTCTAGGCTGTGTCAAGTTGACAGAACTAATTATCACTGTAGCTAACAGGTCTACCTGCATACAAGGGGCTTGGAAGGGTCAGGAATGTGATTTCCATATCTGATCCTCAAGCACAGGCACATGCTTTCTTCTCCTCAGTGCTAGGGTGTCTCTACAGCTTTGGGGAAGAGGACAGAAACATTCCTGAGCAATGACAGCAGCTGGCTGGCAGCAGGCTGTGTACACCAATCCCCAGATTCTGTAAAGCGATTCATGTGGAGGTGGAGCCTGAGTTGAGTGAGAGTGCACTTGCTTTGGAAGTCCAGAAGCCCACTGTTGTGCTGAGCCATCAACTGCAAGGCATATGGGCTCCCTTGGAGGGTCCCAAGGGGACCCTCGCTGAGCCTTCCCTTCCCTGCATACAGTGATTTCATCTGCTCTCCCATTTTGTCATTTGTGTATTTGGAGAAAGAAAACACTGGTTTGGAATTGCTGATAATATTGTGAGTGTGGTGTTTGAAGACAGCTCTAAAAGAGATCTGAGCTTCCTGAAGGTAGGCGGCCTCTTACTGAACGTTGGCCCCTTTACAGAAGGGGCTCTATATTACAAGTTTCAGGGCTAACTCTTCTGAGACTGGTGCAGATTGTTGGCTTATGTGGGAATCTCCTGCTGCTAAGTAATGCTGTCTCCTGCTGCTCCTCCTGTAGCTACATGTTGGTAAAAGCTGGCAACCAGAGATAAGAGCGAGGAGAGGGCACTCCAGCTCCAGAAGGAAGCCACTCCGTGCTCATCCTTTTGGGCTGTGAGCATCATGTATGTTACCATCAGTGGCTGGTAGAACCAGCACCTTCTCTCAAGACGCTGATAGTCTTGGGCTAGCTTTGCCTGTTGCATTTGGTTGCCATGGCAGCAGAAAAGATGAGGAGAAATGCAAACACCTGGCAAGCAGATGCAGAAACTTGACTGGCTTTCCTCTCTGGATTTTCAGACAACATTTGTGACAGTCACAGGTAAGGGGAGACATAGGGATGGGGGCTCTTAGTTCATTCAGGGCCTAGTGGCAGTTTTTGGTATGGATGTTTTGAAGGGCTTAATATTAGGAATGCAGTCATTGCCACATGACACCCACATCTTTGGCTTTTTTCTGCTGGCCAAATATGTAGCTGTGGTGGCTTTGCTATGTGGAAGGGGAGCTGTTGCTCAAAAACAGAAGTCTGGTTTCTTCCTGCGACTTCTCTTGTCCATTGCTTTTGCCTCCCCCGAGTCTGGGAATTGCTCTGACCCTATTTAACAAATGCTGTAGTTTGGTGAGAGGGTGGCCACTCGGTAGATCAGGCAGGAGGAACCGACAGGCCAGAAGGAGGCGGATTTGAATGGGAGCATCTCAGAGGTCCATGTCTCGCTTTCACCCTGCACAGATAGTCATGGAGTCTGGAGAGGGTAAGAGTCTAGCCCAAGGCAGTCCAGCTTGAGGACTCTAAGGCCAAATTCAGGACAATGCTCTGACAAAGGTTGAGGGCATAGCTATCTGGGCTGTCTTCATGCCAGGTGAGGGGGTGCTGTTGGGCTCTTTTCCAGCTTGTCTTTAAGGAATTGAGGGGGACGGGGAAAGCTCATAGTGAGCTGTGACGGAATGAGGCTGCCTTTGCTGCATTGAGACCCATGTCAGTCAGCCTCCCCCAGGGTGTTGGGAGCTGACGGTAAGCGTCGGCAGCCTGTCTGTTCCTCTTCTGGGAAGAAGGTTATGTAGGTGTCCCTGCCTCATTGGGACAAGAACTAATTCATCCTTCCCATCCCCTCCCATTCATTGTAGATTGTGCTCCTTAAATGCGTGCTTGTGTCTTAGCCCTCCATTCACATCCGCCACTCAGCTGAGTTCTCTTGTCTGTGGAATCCTTGAGGACATAGCCTGAAGTTGGGGGCCCGTTTATCTAGAAATCCATAGGATAACATTAAATGAGGTTTTAAAATTTTTCAATGCTGGAATTCAAACTGAGGGTCTTAAATCATACTAGGCAAGGACACTATCATCCACCCAGCTATATCCCCAGCCCAATAAGGTTTTGTTTATTTGTTTGTTTGTTTGTTTTTTTAATTTAGTAATAGAGTTCTGTTTCCCATTGTCTTCTGACTTCCTGCCGTTGCCTTGACCACTTAAGGGAAAAGCCTGCCATAGTTTTTATACTTTGACTAAAAAAAGTCGCAGGTAAGGCGTTGCTAAGAAACCACTGTGGTCTGAGCTTTCTGGTAATAAAAATAAACTGTGAATGGGATTTAGGTTCTGGGGTCTCCAGTGGAGACAAAGGAATGGTGCTAGTCTCACAGTGAGTGCTTCCTGGTTCTCAGAAAGACATTTTCTTTTTTTGTTTGTTTGTTTTCTTTGTTTGTTTGTTTGTTTTTGGTTTTTCGAGACAGGGTTTCTCTATATAGCCCTGGCTGTCCTGGAACTTACTTTGTAGACCAGGCTGGCCTCGAACTCAGAAATCCGCCTGCCTCTGCCTGCCGAGTGCTGGGATTAAAGACGTGTGCCACCACGCCCGGCTCAGAAAGACATTTTCATGTGCAAGCAGCCTTGTGAAGAGAGAGGTGGTTTTCAGCCCGTTTTACAAAATAGAAACTGAGGCACAGAGAGCTGACTTGTGGAAGAGTCATAACGGCAGAGCCCAACTGAAATGTAGTCATCTCTGCTCTCGCTCTTTCTGCCACCTCAGGCCCTCTTGGTTTGGAGTTGGCCTTGTGGCTGATCTAGCCAAGGTCTATATCTTACAGACCTGGGTGGGAATCTGGCAGACCCATCCAGTTCATTGTTTTTCACCTGTTTTTAATCTTTGCAGCACTAGGAACTTCACCTAGATCTTCCTAGGCAAGCACTCTATTACTAAGCCATAGCCAAGCTCGCCATTACATTGGGAGATGGAATCTCACTACGTTGCTCAGGCTTGCTATGAGTTTACCTTATAGCTTTGAACTTCAATTCCCCTGCCTCAGACACCCGAGTAAGTCCAGGTTTCCCAGCATTCATTGCAGCTATGTTAGGCAAGGCATTAATCTGTCTGGGGCACGTCTACAAAGCAAAGATGATAACCCTGACAAGCTGACCATGTAGCTGAGAAGATACAGGGAAAGCACCTGGCACTTAGCTGTTCAGCTGTCGTCCCACTGCTTGCTGTACTGTGTGCACCTGTCCCTTACAGTTTGTGACAGCAGAAGAGAGGTCCTACTGTGACGGTATGCCAGTGCTCAGAGCAAACAGCTTCCAGAACTTAGAGGGTTTTTTTGCTTTGCCTGTGGGATTATGCACACTTTGTCTTGAGGTGCAGAGAAAGCCATTGTATGGCTAAGGCCAGGGTAGAGTCCAGCCATTTTCCAGTGGGCTTCCTCCCGACTGATTTTTGTCTAGTCTTCATTTCTTTTGTTTGGTACTGACAGGAGGCAGCTGAGCTCAAAGTCTTGCTCACTGTTTTGAACTTCAGCCCACACCCCTGCAGCAAAAGAATCTGCATTCATGTAGCTTAAGTGAAGGAAAGGGAGGTCTTTGTTTCAGCCATCCCACTGCACTGGGAATTCAGACAGCACAGAAACCCGGCAAGCAGGCTTACAGTGAATGGATTTTATGTAAGGATGCTAATAGTCTGAGCATGCAGGTTCTGTGGTCTCCTCTGTGGGGTGCAGTATGCCTGAGGGCAGGCTGATTAGAGAACTGTATGCCTTCTGGGGACATTTCTTGGGTGCAACTTACTATTGGAGTACATTCAGGCTAAGGACTTTAGGGAAGATGAGTCTGCCACACCAGCCTCTTCAGTGAGGAAGATGTCTGTCCAGTGAGCCAAGCTGAAGCAAATGGACCCAAATTCCCTTTGTTGAATGATGCTCTGTGTTCACTCATTTCTGGGTTTCCTGGCTTATCTATTCAGGAGGTTTCATGGATGGTCCTGTTGCTCAAATCAATGGGGTTAAACCTCTCTGGAAGCTTTCATGAGTGTTTCATCCAACTGAGAAAATTGCCTTGATACTTTCTCCTATCTATTTTTGATGTGAAATGGGTTACTGGTTGTAATTCTAGTAAATAGCTTGTGGTCATTTCCAAAGTCATCATTCAATGTCACCCATGGTGAGAGGATCTAGCCAATATCCTTTGAAGGCTAGCCCCGTTTCTTGGACGGGTGGGCCGTGTGTGTGTGTGTGTGTGTGTGTGTGTGTGTGTGTGTGTGTGTCTTGTTCTTTCACAGCTGGGCTGGGGCTGTTGTTTGAGCGGGGATTTGTTTCTGCAGTGTTAGTAGGGACAGCACCGTCACCTCCCTAGGGCAGATTTGGGTTTTCTTTCTTACCCCGCCTCCCACCTCCTCCCTTCGATGTCAGTGCTGTGGCTATAACCAGTCTTTCTCCAGACAAAATCTCTATAGCTGGCTCCTTCAGCAGGAACTCTGTCCTCTTTCTTCTTCCAAACCTGTGGTCGAGTTGTCGTTCTCCTCATGATGTTGGCTGAGAGAACTCCCAGTCAGCTAGCACCTAGGGCAAGGTATAACGTGCAGATTTTTAAAAAATGGCAAAGTGTGCACTCCTTCCGGTTTCCTGTTAGAAATCCAGATAGTCTTTTTCATTGTCCTGTAGAGAAGGCATGGGGGAGCTCTCCATAAAAAGGGTTGTGTTTATTTAAGATGATTTAGACAATCTAAAAGTGATTTTCTAAAAGAAAATCTAAATGTTTATGTTAAAATGTTCCCCAAATCAAAGCAGGCATATCAAGAAGGACAGGCATAAACAAATGTTAAAATGTTTTTGCTTTGGGTAGCAGGACCTCGGGACATTCCCACTCATTCATCTTTTTCATGTATCTCCTTAAATATCCTATAATATACATCTCAAAGGAGAGCTGATTGAACTTGATAAAAATTTCAGATAAACCTCTGTGAGATTGGCTCTTATGTCTTGAATTTATTTATATGTTTATATGTGTTTGTGGGGGCCCACACGTGTGTGTGTGTGTGTGTGTGTGTGTGTGTGGGTGTGGGTGTGGGTGTGGGTGGATGGGTGGGTGTGAGTATATGTGTGTGGGTGTGTGTATGTGAGTGTATATGTGTGTAGGTGTGTGTATGTCTCTCTGTGTGTGTGTGTGTGTGTGTGTGTGTGTGTGTGTGTGTGTGAGAATATGTGTGTGGGTGTGTGTATGTGAGTGTATATGTGTGTAGGTGTGTGTCTGTGTATGTGTGTGTCTGTGTGTGTGGGGGGGTGGGTGGGTGTGTGTTTGTCTGTCTGTCTATCTGTGTAGGTCAGAGGACAGCTAGTGGGAATTGGTTCTCGCTTCTACCACGTAGGTCCCAGGCATTGACCTCCGGTCCTCACTCAGACTTGGAGGAAAGCACCTTCATCCTGTCTCACTCACTGGTGGTGTCTTAGGTTTAGTCTCCTTCCTTGTCCCTTCTTCTGGAAAGCTGGGCAGGACAGGGTCCTGGAAGATGGTTGGTTGTACTGCTTAGAGACAGAGGGAGGACAAGGCAGCTTCACAGAGCCTCTTCCCACTCCCATGCCGTGATCTTTCTGACACAGCCTCTGCCAAGGGAGAGGCTGAGCCTGGTGACATTCCCTATCCAAGCAGGGCTCAGTAACAACATTTTGGCTGGGATGGAAGCCAGGGGCAGGGATTCAGGATGAGCCTGGCTGCTAAGGAGTCAGACAGCTTTCTGCCTTGCGAGAAGCACATCTGCTGCAGCTGAGCACCTCACAGGGCTGGCCCCATTGGGAAGCTGATGCCTGCTCTGGTGGGAAGTAGAGTGGCCACACAACTTCTACAGACAAGTCCCTGCCTGGGGCAGTGTTGGTGCTGTGACTCAGGGCGCTACAAAGTTCCCTGTCCTCTGAGCTGTGGCAGTACCTGAAGGGAGCATGGAATCTCTAGGTGAAGACTAGAATTTTTCTGTCACACCATATTCAAGTAAGTGATACAGGACATTCTGACCAGTTTCGTCTGGCCTGGATCTTCCAGCTTTGTCTTTTCATGGTCCTGGCTAAGTCTTCTGAAGTGATTTCTCTGCAGTATAGTCTGCCTGCTAATCACCTGCCTGGATCCTGATGCTCATTGGAGCAGCAGACAGAATGCAGTCAAGGAAGGCCATGGTTTCTGCTCTCTGCTCTGGGACAGCCTACAGAGTGTGGAGCTAGCTGGGTCTTGCCGTCATGAAGCACGCTGTTCAAAGATAGGTACTGAGCTTGAGTGAAGGCATTGACACTCCCGTGTGGGAAAGACTGGTACAGATATGGGCTCCGTGGAAGGCAGGTGAGAAGTTGTTCTTCCGTATCTCTTTAGAGCAGTGCTCCAAGCCATGGGCCTCCATGTGGCTGGGCTGCTGGTGGGGAAGCTTACGGTGGCTCCACATACACTCCATGGCTTCCTGTTATCCAGGCATGGCACAGGGGGTTAATAGCTCCAATGGCTCTATTTTGGGGCAAATGGAGTGTTCCCAGAATAGGACTCTTAAGTTGAATAGTCTATTTTGGGAGGCAAGCCCCACTGGCGTTTATGTAAGCATTCTCTGTGTATGTCTGGGGGTGTGGATGTGTGCGCAAGTGATTTCTTGTTACTAATTATAAGCAGCTTCTTTGGGGAGTCAGGGAAGTGGAGGTGTATGTGTATAAGGGTGTGATGTCTCCCTCCTTCTGTGAAGAGTATTGTGTGCCTTGAGCAGTTACCACGCACATCCTGCTAGGAGAATGAATGTGGTACCTTAGGACCACAGACAGACAGTGTGGTGTGCACCCTTTTCTCGAATATCTGGCTGTGGTGATATGTCCATCTGTCATCTTTTTGGTGTCCTGAAGCACAGGGACAGGAGGATATTATGGCCTTCAGTCTACAATCTGGGATCAGACGACCTCTAAAAACTGGGACCTGAGTTCTAAGGCCAAGCAACTAGCTTCAAGCTAGAATAGATCGTAGACTTAGCTTCCCACTCTGCAGCTTGGCACGCACTCACTGGATCCCCCTACACCTCCCTGCAGGCCACACCCACATATGTCGAAGCCAGAGAGAAACCAAAGACCGTCCAGCATGGTCAGTGAGACATCCACGGCTGGGACCACGTCCACCCTGGAGGCCAAGCCTGGACCCAAGGTGAGCTCCTGGTCACGGGTTCTTCCTTTCCTTTCTATATTTTTCCAAGCCCCTTTGTAATCAGAAGTCCATTTGATTATCATTAGTTCTGTGGTATGGACCCATAAGAAATCCTCCCCCAGGTACAGATCAAGAAATGAAGGCTGAGAGAGGTGGCCTCTTTCCAAGGAAACAGGTGGTTGCTGATAGACCAGGACTGGCGTCTGGTTCTTGAATGCATTAGTCACTGTTGTGGAGTGTGCTCAGAAAGCAGCACCTCTGTTCACATGTGCATGGTGTTAGATCCCGGCAACTTTCAGTGACAGACAGGCCTGAAGAAAGGAAATGCCCAGAAGTTTCTATGTTCAAAGTATAGGATCACTGACCTAGACAGGTGAACCAGATTGGAGCCAAGTATTAGAAGCTGACAAAGTCAAGGACTGAAAGGTGGGTTCATTCCAGGACACCATAGCAGCAGCTCTTAACTTAATGGAAAATCCTTTAACGTCTCTGTATGAACCAGTTGGAAAGTTTGCTGTGTCTGGGGCTTGCTGTCTGACTGGGAGGGATGCTGTGGCCAACGACATGCACCGATAGGAGGGTGCTGCCGCTTAGAGTCTGGCAGAGGCCACCACACGGCCCTCCTAAGATACAAGCATCTGTGTGCCCCTCCAAGTCCCTGCTGGTAGAACTGAGGTCTGCTTTTCCTAGATCATCAAGACCAGCAGTAAAGTGCACAGCTTCGGGAAGAGGGACCAGGCCATTCGGAGGAACCTTAATGTTCCGGTGGTGGTGAGAGGCTGGCTACACAAGCAGGTGAGGAGGCTGACGTGGCGTGAGGTGGAAGAGTGGGTCTTGCTTGCTTCTCCCTCAGCCTAGGAAGGCCATGAACAGTTAGAGACGTTTCCTGTTCCAGAATTTTCGGCAGGCAGGTTCTGCCCTCTGTGCTCAATAACCTGTTCGGTTTTTGGTTTTTTTTTTTTTGTTTTGTTTTTTGTTTTTTTAAATGAGTGAGCTGTTGGCTCAAGGGTTGCAATGTCTCTCCTCAGACCCACTTCCCCACTTCCGTCCCTGGTGCTCTGGGTGGCCGGGGGTGGGGGGGCGTGGGGTGATGATGGAGATGAAGGAGAGGGGACTGCAGATTGGCACCCAGGCTACAGTGTGAGTGAATGAGTCAGCCAGAATCCAGCTTCATGTTAGCCCTCTGCCCATCTGTCTTCCTGGTGCCCCGCCTGTCTACCTTTGTTGTCCTTTGGCTACAAATACTACCTTTTCCTTTCCTGGGATGCATGGCTGGCTCCCAACCATCACTCCCCTCTCGGGCACACAGGGAAGAGACCCAGGATGCCATAGCAGCAGCTCTTAATGTTACTAGAACGTGCTCCAGCACCATCAGCTGCCCCTCCTTTCCCTACATCTGTTTAGCCGGGAGCCCTGGCATCCATCCTCCTTACTGCTCCCCGCCCGCCCTCACTCCGTGCTTTGTCTTTGGTGTTCAGCCAGCTCTGACCTCCCAAGTCCAGAACTAGTGTCTCGGCCCCTCCTTTTTCTCCTGTTATTCCCTTACTCATTTGCTTCCCATATTTTGAGGGCTCACACAGCAGGTGTGAAGAGGTAAATAAGAAGGTGCCTGCCCTGAGAACTCCTCACCTGCAGAGGGAAACATCACACTGTCACCCGTCCCTAATCTGTCACCCACTAGCATCTACAAAAACCAATCAAATGCCCAGAGCAATGGCACCTATTTGATGGAAGCAGTTGTGAGAAAGTCTTGCATTGTGCGATGTGTAGGAGGGGTTTCTGAGCATTGTACACTGTGTGTGGGAGGGGTTCCAAAGACCCCTCCCATAGAAGGGGAGCCCCAGAGGCTTCTTCATCTGCCTCTGGTCTTATGTCTCCTCTTACACTCCCATCTTGTCTCTTTTCTTACATTTCTGTCTTCATCTGAGTAATTATCCTACCTGACTTGCCCTGTTAAATAAAGGACACTGGTTGGCAATGTGGCATGAGAAAGGCCTGTAAGGTAAATCATTCTCCCACCTCCTGACCCTTTTGCTGCTCCCCAGCCATAGGGGTCAGAGCATTGCAAACCTACAGTAGAGGGTTTTTATGTGTATGAGTATTTTGCTTTGCATGTATGGATGTGTTCACTGCTCATGCTTGGTGAACATGGAAGCCAGAAGAGGGTATTTCATCCCCTGAAACTGAAGTTAACAAACAGTTGTGAGCTGCCATGTGGTTCTGAGACCTGAACTCAGGTCCCCTGCAAGAGCAGCAAATCTCTCCAGCCCCAAGGAAAGATGGTTTAACAGCTAAACCCAACTCTGAGATTCTCCTAGGCCTTGGAGAAAACTGGTGTATAAAATTACTATTTTCCTTGTGACCAAGTCTTTTTGTTTGGTTTGGCTTTGGACTTATGTTTGAGGAAATTTGATTGCAAGAGAATTCAGATCTTTACTTTGAATGGAAAGAAAATAACAAAATCAGCCCTTTGGTAGAGAACAGAGTTGGTTAGCTGAGAGCTTGGTCTCAATTACCCAACATAAGACTATTCAATACTATGTAAATTCACTTTCTAATCAATAGCAATGAAGATATTTTATAGCCTATATTCCAAAACAAAAACAAAACACATTTTAGTAAGAATTTATAGGTAACTAATAGGTAGCTTCTATTTTTGAATTTTCCTTTCTAGAAGAAAATGAGTTATAATAACATGTTCCTAGGAGACCAGAAAACCTTACTTCCTGTGATAAACCATCAGTGTGTCTAAGATTAATGTCTATTTAAAGAGTAGCTATTCAATAACACATTCATAGAAAGAGGGAGGGACTATAAACCATCAGTTAATCTAAGTTTAACGCCCTGTTCCAAGAGGACCTAGCTATTCAATAAGGTCTCATTGGTTTATTGCGCAGCGGAGGGCCAGACATGTAGTTCAGTTGATAGAGAGCACAGACTGGATCACAGGAACACATAAACCAGGCAAGGTGCGGTGCACCTGTAATCCCAGCACTCAGGAGGTGGAAGCTAAAGATTGGAAAGATGGGCAAGGCCATCCTGGGCTACATAGTGAGTTTAAAGCCAGCCTGGACTTCATCTTCACTATCCACATGAGACCACCTCATTAAAGATAGATAGATAGATAGATAGATAGATAGATAGATAGATAGATAGATAAGAGAAAAACAAAAGGGGCATGGTAGCACACACCTTTAACCCTAGCATTAGGGAGTAGAGGCAGGCAGATATCCGAGTTTGGGGCCAATGTGGTCTACAGAGAGAGTTCTAGTACAGCCAGGGTTACACAGAGAAACCCTGTCTCAAAAACAACAACAAAATAGAAAAATAAATAAGAGAGAAGCTCTGAGAAATTGGTTCATTGAGTAAGAGCACGCATTGCTCTTACAGAGTTCTTAGCACCCATATCAGTGACTCTTAATGGCCTGTAACTCTAGCTCCAGGGGATCCAACACTCTCTGACCCCTGTGGATAGACACACACACACACACACACACACACACACACACACACACTTACATCTTTAGATTTATTTTGAATGTATGGGGATCTTTCCTGCATGTATAATTGTGTACCATGTGCATGCCTGGTTCCTGTGGAGGCTAGAGAGTGTCAGATTCCCTAGGACTCCAATTACAGGAGGTTGTGAGTTTCCATTTGGGTTCTAGAAATTGAGTTTCAGTCCACTGGAAGAGCAATTAGTGCTCTTAACTGCCGAGCCATCTCTCTGACCCCCAAAATAAATATTAAAGATAAAAATGTAAAGAAAGAGTGGCTGTGGGCAGGTCTTAGGTCCAGGATCGGCTTCAGGTGGGTGGTGAGGTGGAGCACTGTGGGCTGCCCTGACTGGTTCTCTGCTTTGCAGGACAGCTCCGGGATGAGGCTGTGGAAAAGACGCTGGTTCGTGCTGGCTGATTACTGCTTGTTTTATTATAAAGGTGAGCTGCAGCCTCTGATCACCAAGGGCTCTTTGTACTAGAGAGGATGTTTACAGAGCACAGATGAAAGCTTTCTCCAATCTAGTCGTTAGAACAGTGGCCTGAGTTTCTTAGCCCCTTACTCTGCAAGAGTGTTCACTGACATGTATGGCTGGTGGCTTCAGTTTTACCAGTCCAGTCCACAGAAGTTCAAGTAAGTGGATTCAGTTACAGTCTCAAGACCCAGAGTCACATGGACTTTTGCCCCACTTGGATGTAGGTTACCTTAGAGGCCCCAGAGAGCTGGGAAGCAGGGGAATCACCCTGCCCTCTGGGTGTCTCTCCTGTGCCACTAGACAGGACACGAGTCGAATTGCCCATTTGAGCATACATAAAGTCTGGGATTGGGCAGGGTGGAATCGCCTATGGAAGAGAAAGACAAGCATAGGCTTTGCTGAGTGCAATGAAGACATTGAAGTCCATAGGTTCTTCAAGGGAAATGACAAAGGATTGTCATCTGGGAATTCTGAGAAGGCTTAGGATTTGCATTTGGCTTCTAAAGGTGGGTAGTACTTTGCCAGTGTGGGAGGAGACAGACATTACAAGGAGACAAGTTACTCTTGAGGAAAGTATTAGATGCAGAAGCCGGGGAAGGACAGACCCTGTGTGGGCAAGGATTATCTAGGAGACAGGCTCATGAGGTGGGTAGGGACCAATGCAAGGGCTGTCACCGAAGGGTGGGGACACTGGGCTTAGGGTTGTGTCTGGTGGAGAAGAACCATGTATGAGTTCAAGGGCCAGCTCTGTCACTCTGCAGTGAGGGGGGTAGTGAGGGAAGATGTCCCACTGCACATGACATACTGCCCGTTCACCAGCCTGGTGAGCTGAAAGTGCACGCATGCCTGTGTCTGCCCTTGGGAAAATTGTCCTTTCAGCCTCACTTGTGTGGTCCCGCCCCTTTGCACCGAGGTGCTGGTAAGCATTTGGTGCAAGGGAAGGTGCCAGTGCAGTCTCCGTAGACGGCCTGGACGTTGTTGTGATGTGCTTTTCCATCCAAAGACAGCCGAGAGGAGGCCGTTCTCGGGAGCATCCCTCTGCCCAGCTACGTCATCTCCCCAGTGGCCCCAGAGGATCGAATAAGCCGCAAGTATTCCTTTAAGGTATTGTTCTCCGTCTCAAACAATGTTCTCAGAAACACCTTTATGATACAGCTGCTTTTGTGGACAGGAAAAGGAAATTAGGAAGCTAGAGGGACTCAGACACAGACTAACTAGGTGTAAATGACTTAAACAACATACTCATGGCTGGGTTTGGTGGGCCCACACCTTTAATCCTTGTATCCAGGAGACAGAGGCAGGCAGATCTCTCTAAGTCAAGCCAGCTTGGTCTGATCTAAATAGTAAGCTCTAGCCTAGCTGGTACTTCATAGTGAGACACTATCTTCATTAAAAAAAATTTTTTTTTAAAGCTTATCATCCCAGCCACTCTTCTATTCTGTAGCTCAGGAGCTGCTCTGAAACAATTATGTTTGTTCAGTGGCTTCTAGAATTATCTTTAGTGGCTGAGTCTTTTTCAAGAAGTCTCCCCTTTGTGGGTATAGTAATTTTTCTGTTGCTGTGGTAGACACCATGACCAAAAGCAGTGTACAGAATAAAGGGATGAATTCGTCATGGCAGGGAGGTGCGACAGTCAGGGCAGCGGGAACAGGAAGCTGAGAATTCATATTTTAAACTATAAGCACAAACCAGAGTGGGAACTGGAAGTAGCTTGAGCTTTTAGTCTCAGAGCCCACCCCCAGTAGCACATTTCCTCCAGCAAGGGGGCACCCCCTTAGCCTCATTGGACAGGACTGCTTTGGAGCTAAGTGTTCCTATGGGGATGTTTTTCATTCAAACTGTCACACTGGGGTTGGGTATCACTGGGGAAAAATGACAGCCTTTGGAGTGGCATCATGGGAATTTATCATGGCTGTGTGCAGTTCATCTTCACATTGCGTTGTAGAGTGTGAGAGAGATGCTGAGAAAGCGTCTTTTTCTGGTCTCTCTCTTCCTTTCTGTACTTCTCTCTCCTCCTTTCTGTCTTTCCAAGGCCTGATCTTGCTTGGCCCAGTTTGGCTTCCTCTTTAACTGAACATAAACCTGTATTGTGGCCTTCAAGGCCCTGAGGACCCTGCCCTGGCAGCCTCATAGCCTTACCACGTGTCCCCAACCCCCCCCTTTGTTCTCTTGTGCCAGCCATGCTGGCCGTATCTGTGAGCATGTTGAGCATGTACACCAAGTGCTTATGCTTCTCGGAGGCTGAGCTTCTTGTCTTCCTATCCAGGAGTTGTCTGAATGTCCATCTCAGATGAGTCTGGGTCACACTCTTTCACAACCTCCCAGACTATGTGAGTGTGTGTGTATGTGTGTGTGTTGTATAGTGTTTTGTGTGTGTGTAATGTAGTGTGTATATGTGTGTAGTGTGTATGTAGTATAGTGCAGTGTTTTGTGTGTGTAATGTGCTGTGGTGTGTGTGTGTATAGTGTAATGTGGAGCATGTGTTTGCGTAGTGTAGTGTTTTGTGTGGTATGGTGTATGTGTACTATAATGTGTGTTTGTGTAGTGTATATGTAGTGTTTTGTGTGTATGTAGTATGGTATGGTGTGTGTGTGTAGTATAGTGTGTGTGTGTGTGTGTGTGTGTGTGTGTGTGTAGTGGCTGCAATAAGTATGTATGTGCAATTCAGAACCACAGGTGTCTTCCTTTCTTCATGTGTTCCTTATTGCCTTGACATAGAGTCTCTCACTGAACCAGAAGCTCACCATTTTGGTTAGGAAACTGTTTAGCAAGCTCTGGGGATCCACCTGTCTCTGTGTCCCAATGCCTAACACTGGGGTTATGGATGCACACAGGCATACCTGGCTTTCTGTAGGTCCTGGGGATTCAGACTCAGGTCCTGATGCTCCCAGGGCAAGTGTCATTACCCACAGAGCTGCAGCCGCTAACCTCTCGGCAGCAATTGTTACATCGCTGTGCCCATCCACTGGCGTTTTCTTAGAAGTGGTTATGAGTGGTCTCAGCCCTGTAAAAGGCTGTCCTCTGCTTTCTAGTGCAGTGCTTCTTCCCATGTGGTAGCACTCCGTAGATGGTGAGTTATTGTGCAGGGAACATCTGAGAATGTGTCAGTCAGTTCGTGGCCTTTGGATGTGCCTTTTTTACCCACAGAGTTTCTTGCTGAAATTTGATCTTGGGGTTTGAGGGGGAAAGAGCTGGGCTTCCTTCTTAGTGTCCTATTAGCACAGCCATCTTCTAGGGCAGCGTGGTTTATGTCAATGTCTTCTTCATCTCATCCCAGTTTC
Organism: Mus minutoides; assembly: GCA_902729485.2. Taxonomy (NCBI): domain Eukaryota; kingdom Metazoa; phylum Chordata; class Mammalia; order Rodentia; family Muridae; genus Mus; species Mus minutoides. The sequence continues at coordinate 2,027,788 of LR749682.1, read as the reverse complement.
CTTTGGGTGCAGTCATGTAAAGTAGGGTTGTGCTAGCTGAGGAACACAGAACAGAGAGGAAGGGATCAGCTCCCAGGCTTCTCACTGGGCCATGAACCTTTGCACTTTGTACAAAGCATTCAGGGTTTAGGTCACGGGGCCAGGTGACAGAGGAACTTGTGTCTTTCTTACCTTCACAGTCAGAGCACCCGAGTGCCTCAGCACAGGCAGACTGAAGCTGGACACCTGGTCCTCGGGTGAGCAGCTGGGCACAAGCCTGCTGTCATGTGACGAGAGTACAAGGTCCTGTGTGCTTGTGCATGACCTCTCTGTGACGTCCACACTTGCCATGGCTCATTTGCCCGGCAGGCTGCAAAACTGTACTTGCATGCCGGAAGTGTGCCCTAGGCTGACAGAAGGCTGCCTCTGAGGGTGCTTGTATAGCTCAGCAACTTGCTCTTTCAAAAGACTGCACTGGAGATACCCCCACCTCCTGCATTTGCCACTGGTGGGCAGGAGATTTCCCCAGAATGCTCTGTGGTGGGCAAAGAAGGAAGGGAAGACATGTGGAGATTTTGGGCCTCATGGTCCAGGGGAACCTGTCTAAGGATTTCTGTTGGTGTGTGGTGAAGTCTGCATGAGTCTCTTCTTGGCTTAGCTACTGCCATAGCTCCTGCTTGCTGAAGCAGAGGGACCAAAAGGACACCCAAGACATTCAAAATGGGGATAGGTTTCTCTGCCACTGTGGGGACCTTGACTGCCGGCCAAGTTTGGGTAGTGTCTCTGGGCACTGGGCTGGGTAGACTCAGATGTATTAATGGGAGAAACAGGCCCATAGTTGGTATGCATTGTGGGCTGGGATGTCCAGCGTGGGGAGGAGTTAATGCCAAAGGCTCGTCTGAGAGCTTTTGTTCATCCGTACTGAAGGCATGCCACTCAACAGTTTAACTCTTTTCTCTGGCTGCTCATTGCTGTGGCCTGCCATTTATTCTAGGTCCACATTATTGAGTTAAATCTCATTTTTCCATGGGACAGTGAGCTTTACCCAGAGAACCTTGGGCTGGGGGTCAGACCAGGGTTAAATCTCTTCACTCACATTTAAGTATTCAACAAATAGCACATGTCTATGCTGGGCACTGTGCCTGCTCTGCCTGGGTATGGAGTGGGGAACAAAATCGGAAAGGCTCCTTCCTCATGAAGTTTGTAAGGTGAGCAGTGTCCAGGGATGGCAATCGCCCTCAGTGTCCAGGGACAGTAATCGCTCTCAGTGTCCAGGGACGGTAATCGCCCTCAGTGTCCAGGCATGGTAATCGCCCTCAGTGTCCAGGGACGGCAATCGCCCTCAGTGTCCAGGGACGGTAATCGTCCTCAGAACCTCTTCCCAGATGGGCTGTGTGGGAGAGTTGTTACTGAACCTTTCATATCCATTTGCCTCATCTGCAAACCAGGTCTGTGCCTACCTCTCCAGGCTGCTGGGATTACAAAGAGACTAAAACTGTAGCCACACCCAGGGGCCATAGAGTGGGTACTATGACAGTCTTTTTTTTTCTATACCATCTTCCTGTGTAGATTGGGTGAGGTTTTCACTGCAAGGTGGGGTTAAGAGGGCAGACCCTTGCATCCTCGGGCAGAGGATTCTTTCTTTTTTTTTTTTTTTTTTTTTTTAGATTTATTTATTTATTTTATGTTTATGAGTACACTGTGGCTGTACAGGTGGTTGTGAGCCTTTGTGTGGTTGTTGGGAATGGAATTTAGGACTTCTGTTCTCTCCGATCATCCCCGCTCACTCAGGTCAACTCTGCTCAATCAGTCCCTGCTCGCTCCAGCCCGAAGACTTATGTATAATAATTAATAATTATTATACATAAGTACACTGAAGCTGTCTTCAGGCACCAGAAGAGGGCATCAGATTTCATTACGGGTGGTTGTGAGCCACCACGTGGTTGCTGGGATTTGAACTCAGGACCTTCGGAAGAGCAGTCAGTGCTTTACCTGCTGAACCATCTCACCAGTGCCCGGGCAGAGCAGTGCCTGGGCAGAGGACTCTGATGGGAATCGTCCAAGGCACTGACCAGGGATCATCCCCTGTGCCTTTTTCTAGGCGTTCCAGAATTCCCAGTCAATGTTGATCAGCTCTGCTCAGTTCCATGGTGTTTTCTGAAAAGACAATAGCTGATTCTTTAGATAGCTGAAGCACAGCAGACTGAGCCATATTGGTCTCTGGGTCTGGCAGTAGTGAGAAAGTAGCATCTAGGTTGTGACAATTGTGACATTTTTCAGATGTGGAGACAAACTGGCCGACCCTGGGGCTTCATCTGGAAGCGGGAAGACAGCCAGGGAACTCCTTATTCTTGTTCCCATCGAGAATGTGTGCTAACCTGTCTGTCCTTGTGCTCACAGGCTGTGCATACAGGGATGAGGGCACTCATCTACAGCACCACCACAGCGGGCTCTCAGGTGGAGCACTCGGGCATGAGGACCTACTACTTCAGTGCCGACACCCTGGAGGACATGAACGCCTGGGTCAGGGCCATGAACCAGGCTGCGCAGGTCCTGTCTCGCTCATCACTGAAGAGGTCAGTCCTGGTGGGGGCTCTCTAGGGCGGAAGGCACAGAAGTGCCCTAGGGCTGCAGTTCCAACCTTCATGCTGTGTTCAGGATGGGCAGCTCTCTCAAGTCTGTACTGGACCAAGTGCTCTAGGAGGAGAAGGTGCAAATGCTAACATGTCACTCACTGGGCTGCAAGCTCTTCTAGACAGCATCTAAGGGCCATGGCTATGGTGGAAACACACACACACATGCTCTCAGCTTATTTGCGGTAGAAGGGATAGAGATATTTCAAATCACATGTCAGGTAAATTGATATCCTTTAAAATAACTTTCTATTCATGGAATAGATGTATAAGGTATATGTAGGTTTCTTTCTTACCTTTAAATTTTTATTATATTTTACTATATATTTATATTATATTTTTATTATACACACACACATATATATATGTGTGTGTGTGTGTGTGTGTGTGTGTGTGTGTATACTTATGCCATGGCACCACTGTCAGAGGACAACTTTCAGAAGTTGTTTTCTCTTTGCATGAAGTGGGTCCTAGGAATTGAACTCAGGTTGTCAAGTCTGGTAGCAAACTGGACCATCTCATTGGCTTTCTTGCTGTTTTAAAACATGAACAAGAAGATCTATATTATTTAATACCAGTAGACATAGATCACTAGACATAGACATAGATCAGTCTGTATTCTGCTATAACAAAATACCAAAGTGTGGGTAATGTATAAAGAAAAAAGGTTTAATCACCTCACAGTTTGGGAGGCAGAAGTCTAAATAGCATGGTTTAGAATCTGCCATGGACACACACACACACACACACACACACACACACATACTACTTGGACTGTATCAAAGGCAAGTGACACCGTAATGGGTGCTCCCATGAGAGGGACACCCAGTATCAGTTACTTTTGTTGCAGCATCTGCACTGACCTAATTGCCTCTACCTGGCTCTAAGCCCCACCTTACTCCCATCACACTTGAACCAGACTTCTAACTCCTTAACTTTTGGAATGAAAACCTCATCCAAACCCTGGTGACTGTTTAATTGGCCACTGGTGTGGCATCCACAGGGTGGTGTCTACCATGTGGCTGTGTTGGGCATTCAGACAGATGCAGAGCTTTGGTCAGTTCAGGCATGTTCTCTAATGCTGTTGCTATAAATAGTCCTGTATCAAAACCCTTCCACCAGCTCCTCACATGTGAAGTCCATTTATTATATGTGACCCCACCAAATTGTCCCTTAAGCAACATGGTGTGTTCCACATGTGAGTGTTGGCTCATAGGTCTTCACTGTTAGTTGGTCTTACCAATCTTTGGCTTTTTTTTTTTTTTTTTTATCTACTGTGTAAACAGTCAGGTTATCTTTTTTTTTTTTTTTTTAAACATAGCATCTTACTTTGTAACCCAGGCTGCTTTGAACTCATAGTAGTCCTCCTGCCTCAGCCTTTCAAATGCAGAGATCATAGGCAAGAGCCACTGGGCTCAACAGTGTCACTTGGGTCCCCAGAGGTGAGTAAACACCAGCAGAGAGTGTTGTAGGCAGGAGAGCGTGTGACTGCTGTGCCGTGTGCTCAGAATGTGTGAGCATTACCTCCCTAGCCAAGATTTGGACCTCTCTAGTCCTACCCGAAGAATTCCAGCCATCACCCAGGCCGGCGATGCACCCTTCACATTCTACTGTAGCATTATCTCTTTAAATTTTATTTAGTGTGTATGACGTGTTGCCTATGTGTATGCCTGTGAGTGGCTCGTGGTGAGAGATGGGCCTTGTCAAGTTCCTGGCACACAGTGGGACCTTGCATGTGTGGCAATGGTAGCATCAGCCTTAAAAACATATATGACCCTGGCCGAGACCCTGTGGAGTTCTCGATCCATAAAACTTGGCAGGGGAGTTTGTCCTTTGCCGCTCTTATGCAAGCGGCAGGGGCATTGTTGAGAGTATTTTGTGGCTCATGGGGAGCAGCTGAAGGTAGAGCGTCCTTAACCCAGGCAGGTCCTGTGTTGCTAATTCTGGTAAAACGAGCCAGTTGAAGGGCTGTGGGGTGAGAGATTTTTCCCCTGGGACGAGGACTGGGGGGTTGTCCCATTTAATTCAGCTCTGGAAAGAAGGAAGTGACTACCATCCCTGCTGCTCTCGCAGCTCCTCCCTCAATGCTGAGCCCTAACCAGAGTGAAAGAAGCTGCGTGCCTTCCAGGTACTGCGGGACCTCAGCTCTTCAGTCTTTCATACAGAGTTCTATATAGATGGTGCCCAGGATGGGCTCGCCGTGAGCTTACCTACCTCTGAGACTGGGGATCAGTGCTCAGTACTCCAGCAGCAGCCCGTCTGAGAAGGGTTTGTGCCGTCTTAGCTCTAACACCTATGCTCCATGGCCAGCCCTCTGAAGGACAGTCATCCAAGTGAAGGCATACTTTTTTTTTTTTTTTTTGGTTTTTTTGAGACAGGGTTTCTCTGTATAGCCTTGGCTGTCCTGGAACTCACTTTGTAGACCAGGCAGGCCTCGAACTCAGAAATCCGCCTGCCTCTGCCTCCCGAGTGCTGGGATTAAAGGCGTGCGCCACCACGCCCAACTGAAGGCATATTTTTACCCATTGTGATCTGTGAAGATTTCTTTTGTGACAGGTCTTCTGATTTGAGAAGTCATATGGGAGACAGGAGAAAATGGTTTTGTTTGTTTGTTTTGTTTTGTTTTGTTTTGTTTTAAGGCCCCTAATTTAGTACATTGTTAAATGTTGAAGTCAGGTAGGGCTCTGGAGCAGGAAGCACTGCCTTTCCTACCTGCAGCCACCGACTGAACAGTTTGAGCATAAAAGTGTCCCTTTAAGTCCTGGAAGCCATGGGGATGAGGAGCTTCATAACTCCAAAGTCTTAGGGGGAAGAAGAGTGGCAGGTAGCGAGCAGACTCCGCTCTGTCAGCCACTCCCTAGATGTTTACTCTGCAGGATATTTTGGTATTAATCCGAATAGAAGTAATCATCTCCCTTCAAATTGATTTCCAGGAAGTATTTGCACATGTGGGAGGGCTCATCTTTCTTTACACACACACTAAAACCCAGAATTTACTCTTACAAAATTAGCTCTAAAAGAAGAGCAGACCAATAAACTCTAGGGTTTTAGGGTTACCAGTTCTGATGCATCCATGACAGTGGCTTGTTTGTCTGACTGCTTATCTTTATAGTGTGCATAAGAAGAAGATGTATCCATCTGGAGACTGGAGACAAAGCCCAGGTTATAGAATGCTTGCTTGTCTGGAGGCATAAACCATGGGTTCAAGTGCTCCCATAGCATAAGACAGATCTGTCTTCCAGAACCTGGGAGGTAGAGGCAGGCTCTCCTCAGGGACAGAAAAGTTAAAGGATAGCCTGGGATTCATGAGACTCCTGTTTCTCCACCCCCACCCCCAAAAGAGAGAGACAGAGAGAAAGAGAGACAGAGAGAAAGGAAGGAAGGGAGGGAGGGAGGGGGAGAGAGAGAGAGAGAGAGAGAGAGAGAGAGAGAGAGAGAGAGAGAGAGAGAGAAGCTGGCTACGGGTCTGTGGGTTTCCCAGCTGGAGTGAGCACTTAGTAGCACATGAAAGCACAGAACAGCTGTGACCCTACCAGGGTGACCCAGAAGGCAGCTGGACTCTCACCAACTCAGAGGTAGCTGCCAAGCACAGCCTGTAAGGATGGGAGCCCATGATGAGGATGTGAGGATGAAGGTCAAGGTAGGCAGCTCACAGACTTCTGAGGGGGTTGACAAAGAGGAGAGGAGGAGAGAGGGGTCAAACTGCTCTAGTGTGCAGAGCAGAACTTCCTATCTTTGAGCTTACAGGAAGATTGTAATATTTATTTCGTGTGTGTCTCCGTGTATGTGTGTGCAGTATGCATGTGACAGTCATAAGACAGCTTCCTGGAGTTGGTTCTTTCCCTCTACAGTGTGGGTTCTGGAGACGGAATTCCAGTTGTGGCAAGTATGTATCTTCATAGCCCTCTTACTAGCCCAAGTATTGCTTTTTTAAAATATAAGTCCCTGAGTCTGAGTGTTTCCTGTCACCAGGACTTATAGACCCCACTGGGCTGGAGTGGCAGGCCCCTTGGGACGCTATCTCAATCCTTCATTCTAATGAGATGTAACAACCTCTGCAGCGTGAGTAACATAAACCAGAGTCTAAGCCACGGGAAAGGGAGTTAATCAGTTCATAACCAGGAGGACCAGTGATGCATCTGCTGTGTACATGTAAGAACTTAAGCTGAGTCCTCAGGACTCTCTTTCTCTCCATCTACTTGCCTGCCATCCACTTCTTGTTTTTGGCTTCCTTTTCAAACAAGAAATAGTAAAGTCGTGCCGGGTGTGGTGGTGCACACCTTTAATCTTAGCACTCTCGAGGCAGAGGCAGGCGGATTTCTGAGTTCCAGGCCAGCCTGGTCTACAGAGTGAGTTCCAGGACAGCCAGGGCTACACAGAGAAACCCTGTCTCAAAAACAAACAAACAAATAAATAAAACAAAACAAACAAACAATCAAAAGAAATAGTAAAGTCAGCAGCACCCAAATTGGGTGGACCCAAAGTGGGGAAGGGTGAGCCCAAATGAAGGCAGAAATGTTGTCAGCCATGCAGTGGCTAGGTTTGGGAGGTGAGATGGCTCTCAGATGTGAGATACAAACCAGGTGTGGTGGTGTAATCCTGTAAAGGCAAGATCAAGAGAGCCAGCCAGGCCTCAGTAACATAGCAAGTTCAAGGCCAGCATGGACTCCTTGAGACCTTGTTTTAAAAGGAGACCTAGGGCTGGTGAGATGGCTCAGCAGGTGAAAGCATTTCCCACCAAGGCTGACGACCTAAATTCTCTCCCTAGGAGCCATGTGGTAAAAAGGCTCTCGATTCTTACTGCAAGTTGTGCTCTCACCTGCACACGTGCGCCGTGATACCTTCGTATACTCAAACACACTCAAACACACACACAAAATAAGTAGGTAAATTAAAAAAAATTGTAGAGAAGCTGGTGGCATATGCCTTTAGTCCCCGCACTTGAGAGGCAGAGGCAGGTGGATCTCTGAGTTCGAGGACAGCCTGGCCGACAGAGTGAGTTCCAGGATTGCCAGGGCTACACAGAGAAGACAGACAGACAGACATACAGACAGACAGACTGTAGAGAAGTACAGAGAAATTTTATTTCTGTATAACTTGGGGTTTCTGTGGAGAGGCATTCGAGCATTGACAGTGGCAAGTGTGACTGCCTTGCTTGGGTGTGCATGCCCACAGTTAGGTCTGTGCACAACAAGAAGTAGGAATCACATTTTTCTTGTTCCCTAGAATAACTTTAATCTGCACTCACCCTGGAGGGCTGAGGTTCTGGGTGGTCCTCGGGCTCTGGTCGTCATGGTTTAAATACAGGAGTGTTCTGCTGTATGCTCCCAGATCCAAGCACAAACAGTCCTGGCTAAACCATCATACAAGCCATGTATTGGAAGGGCAGGACCTTTTCACCCTGGAGCACAGCTAGACTAATGCCCCGTCTGAATTCCTGCTCATTTTCCCATCTGTGTTGCAGTGCCTTCTTCTGACTCCAGTGAGCCACTGTTCTGTCCTGAGTGATGGGGCTACAAGCAGAACTAGGTTAGGACCTGTCCTTAGGAGGCCTTCAGTGTGACAGGCCTTGACAGAAGAACCCTGTCCAGTGTCACAGAGCCCCTCTTCTATCCTCAGCTCACAGCTTTAGTTGTCACCAGTATCTCTCCTCAAACTGGCCGGGCTTGTGGGTGGGGGTGAGGGCCATGAGTGGAAAGACAGTAGGTGGCAGAAACTAAAGAGTATGGCTCTGGAGCGGCTGTTTCAGTGTGGTGATGGTATCGGGCTGCAGTCCCATTTACACTGAGGAGTGTGTCAGAAGCGTCTTTCTGGAAGAATTGGTATTTAAGCCAGGTTCCGACAGCAGGAGAAGGGACTGAGCTTGGGTTAGGGATGGAGGGATGTTCCAGAGATAAGTAGATAATGTTTCCGGGAAGTCTTGGCTGTGTTGTGGGCTGAATGAATGTACTGCTGCCATTACAGGGACATGGACAAGGTGGAGCGGCAGGCCGTGCCACAGGCCAACCACACTGACGCCTGCCAAGAATGTGGCCACGTGGGACCTGGGCATTCAAGAGACTGTCCTCGTCGAGGCTATGAAGACTCCTATGGCTTTGACAGGAGGGAGCAGGAGGAGGAACACTTCCGTGCTCAAAGGGACCCACTGGAGGGCAGGAGGGACAGGAGCAAGGCCAGGTCCCCATACTTGCCAGCTGAGGAGGATGCCTTGTTTGTCGATCTACCTGGAGGGCCCCGAGGCCAGCAAGCACAGCCACAGCGAGCCGAGAAGAATGGGGTGCCACTTTATGGCCTGGGAGAACAGAATGGGACCAGTGGGTACCAGCGACCTGCTCCTCCCAGGGCCAACCCAGAGAAACACAGCCAGAGGAAGACTGGCCTGGCCCAGGCAGAGCACTGGACAAAGGCTCAGAAGGGGGACGGCAGGAGGTTAGTCTGGTTCTGAATGTGATAATGAGGACAGGGTGGGTGGGGTGCTGTCATTTCTCCAGTACCCACTCAGCTAATTAACCTCTCTACCTCTATGTGAATAACCTTAACCGCCCTCCAATGAAAGGTGATAGCTCTAATTTACAGACCAGAGAAATGGGCTTGGAGAAGGGAGGCAGCCTGCCTAGGACACACAGCTTAGTGGCAAGGCTGGAGTTTAGAGTGTGGTCTCTGGGCACATGGCCAACAGTGTCGGGAGCTGATCAGCTTTGCACTGCTGTCCCTCTGCTTCCAAGGACTCTTGAGAGAC
>LR749682.1:1958189-2017264 GCA_902729485.2 Mus minutoides | reverse complement strand
TTTTTTTTTTTTTTTGACAATATTTCCTGTATCCTAGAATGGCCCAGAACTTATTGCATGGCTGAGGATGACCCTGGACTTCTTTTTTTTTCTTTAGATTTATTTATTTTATGTATATGAGCACACCATTGCTCTTTTCAGACACACCAGAAGAGGGCATCAGATTCCATTACAGATGGTTGTGAGCCACCATGTAGTTGCTGGGACTTGAACTCAAGACCTCTGGAAGAGCAGTCAGTGCTCTTAACCGCTGAGCCATCTCTCCATCCCAATCCTGAACTTCTTAACCTCCAACCTGTACCTCCTTATTGCTTTTATAGGTGGTATATGCTACCACACCTGTCCGTGGAGGGAAGGGAAGCCATGTCAGGAAGGCACACATCCTGCTAAGGACCTTCTGTCTCTCAGGATGCATTTTCCAACCCTAGATGAAGCAATAATACTCTCTCACATACAGGTAGGGAAACTGAGGCTCAGAGTAGTCAGTAAGTCTCCTGCAGTCACATAACCATTGTATGTAGAATTCAGATGCAAAACCTACTTTTTGCTTTTTGCACAGTGAGAAGTTACTGAGGTAGGGAGCTCCGTGGTGGACTCCAGTGCGAGATGCTCATGGTGTGTGTGTGTGTGTGTGTGTGTGTGTGTGTGTGTGCATGTGTGTGTGTGTGTGCATGTGTGTGTGTGTGAGGGGGCGGCGGTGAGGGTACTCCTCCATCCCTGGCAGTCTAGGCTGCTGGCCTCAGCCCTGGAGGGAGCAGTGAGAAAACAGCAGGACCTCAGGGTAGGTTGTAATCAGATGTTAGAGAGCCCTGAGTACCAGACAAGGATTTCGAGGGCACTGAGGAGGTTTGGAGCACACTGGAGTCATGAGATCAGGTGACCATGTACAAGAAACATATCAGGAGGGTCTCAGAGTTCTCTGCAGGAGGGAAGGTACCAGTGTCTGGGTTAGAAGGGTAGCAAAGAGAAGACATTCCTCCCCACCCCCCTCCAGCCATTTTCTTTGTGAGTTTCGAGGGTTGGTGCTAGGTCCCCGGGCAGAAGGAGAGCCTCGCACCCCAGAAAACTCTGAGACCTTCCCAGACTAACGCACATTGCTTGTTATTGACAGTTGGTAGGAGAGGAGAGGCATTTTAATCACACTGCATCAGGAGTGATGGGCACAGGAACCCTGTGGTGGTCCCAGCTCTCAGAGAAAACTGGTTCTGGGTTCTTCTGTAGTGTGTCAGTCACTGTTTGGGGTCCTGATGTCTCCCCCACAAGATGACCTTGTGGATCTCCTTAGCTGTCTTGCCTTGTGTGATGGCCTGACATGTTCTTTGTCTTTCTCAGCTTGCCCTTAGACCAGACACTTCCTCGCCAGGGTCCCAGCCAGCCCCTGTCCTTCCCGGAAAACTACCAGACTCTTCCCAAGAGCACTAGACATCTTTCTGGGAGCTCATCACCCCCTCCCCGGAACCTACCCAGCGACTACAAGTACGCACAGGACCGAGCCAGCCACCTGAAGATGTCCAGTGAAGAGCGCCGGGCACACAGAGACGGCACTGTGTGGCAGCTCTATGAGTGGCAGCAGAGGCAGCAGTTCCGTCACGGCAGCCCCACCGCACCCATAGGAGCCGGCTCCCCAGAGTTCACTGAGCAGGGCCGCAGCCGGAGCCTGCTGGAGGTGCCTCGCTCCATCTCCGTGCCTCCTTCTCCTTCTGACATCCCTCCTCCCGGACCTCCGAGGCCCTTCCCGCCCCGGCGGCCACATACACCAGCAGAAAGGGTCACAGTGAAGCCATCCGACCAGAGAAGGAGTGTGGACATCTCTTTGGGGGGTTCTCCCAGGAAGGCACGGGGTCATGCTGCCAAGGTGAGGCCTGGGAACTTCTGCCAGGTGACTGGGGTCTTGCATCGAGAGACAGTCACTCGGTGGCTGCCTGGCAGCCTACAAGTCAGGAAACAGCTGAGGTTGAACTCCCAGGGCCTTTCAGTTTGCTGTGCTGTGCCCAGTGAGAAAGGTGTCCATTTCGGACACCAGGCGCTTAGGGCTCAGAGAGATGGAAGGACGCATGGTGGGCAGTCCTGGCAGTGAGTGGCTGAGGTCTCCTTGCCTGGCCTCAGTGTGGCTTCTTTCCTGTCACAGAACTCCTCTCACGTGGACCGGCGTTCCATGCCTTCCATGGGCTACATGACCCACACAGTGAGCGCTCCCAGCTTACATGGAAAATCGGTAAGCTGCCCCTCACTTCCCACTCCAGGTGACTGACATGCTGTAGAATACAGGACCCTAGCCCATAGCATTTTCTCCCTCAGAGCCAAGCGTTCAGTCCCTTCTGGGTGATGAGAAAGGCCCAGTGAGCACTCAGGCCTTGAAGCAGGCCCTCCAAAGACCCAGGAAAGTGGAGGGGACTGGTGGGCTGGTCCTCTCTTCGGATTTTGTCAAAAGTATATTCCAGCTACCTGCTCTATCCTTCAGCATCTCTCCTTTCTTCCCTGGCTTTCACTATGATTGGTTAACTCTCCCTTCAAAGCACTCATCCTTCTGGGTGAAGCTGAGCTGGTGGCTTCCAGTGCCCTATGCTGGCGGTGCCTCTGTTTGCACTAATGACGGGTCCAATGCGACCGTTGCCTGGCGGTGTCACGTCAGTGTGGTCCTGGCACTGGTGAAGAGTAGAGTTGCGGCCGCGGTGTGCCCTGCCTGCGGTGGCTGACTCCCTCCCCATGTGTCTACGCGCCCACAGCTGGAGGAGCTCTCGCTGCTGCTCACCCGGTTGCAGCGGCACCAGTCCAAGTTGGCCAGTGTGCGAAATTTCGCCGTGGGCCAGTTACTACACCACTACTTGACCTTTCCCGCCTGCCAGGTCAGCGCTGGTGGGCCCTCCTGGGCCCCGGCAGGGATGGCCTGCCTCTGATGTTTCCCTGTGCCGTGCTCTGGTCTGTCCTGCTGGCTGGTTACTGCCTCTTCCCTTGCCTGTCTGCTTCTGGGTGCTACAGCTAGTGACTGGGCGTGGTGGAGTGCCTCCCCTCTGGTGCAGGGGAGGGGCTGCATGGGGTGGGACAGACCTGAATCTCGCTTCTTGGGCTGTGGAGAGTAGCGGGCTGCTGTGTGGTCGTCTTGTCTAAGAGCTGTGCCCTGTCAGCATTATTGCTCATTGAAGACATATGTGGGTCAGCCTGGAGGGAAATATAGGGCACCTCCGCTTGCAGAACAGCCCTCACCTCTTGTCTTGTCTAGCCCTGTGGTGACCTGATAGGGGTGGGATGGAGCTATCATGGGACAAGAGGATCCTAAAGGAGCAGCAACTCACCAAGGGCTGGAGTCAGAATCCCAGCCCTCCTGGGTTAGCTTTAAATAGCATCAGGGCCTTGGGCTTGGTACCCAGGTTTCCTGAGACTGCCCAGGGGCGTTGGCTCTCTTGTGTTCCTGGAGCAGCTAAGGGAAGTGGACTCTTGCCTGAAATGTTGTCCTTGGGTAGCAGTGATTCATCCGAGTAAGCCTGGTCCCTCCGTACAAAGCCAGGAAGAGGACTTGGGATTGCTGGGATGGTCACGTTCCTTTCCTGACCCCTCTTAGCAAGACCTGAAGGACTCGGGAACTGTACTTAGGAAGATGAGTGTAAGAAAGGACATGTTAAAGGACGAGCAAGCAAGCAAAGTTAGTTGTGAGACTGAGTGGGCTCAGTGCTAAAGAGCTTGCCATGCAAGGCTGGGTGGCTGTGGCCATCCTCCTGTGGTTCCAACTCTAGAGCAAGCTGGCTAGTAAGACTAGTTAAGTGCATCTGTGACCTCTGGGTGATAGAGAGACCCCACCTTATAAATAAGGTGGAAGAACAATGGAGTGCTTACACATGTGTTCCCCCACATGCAAAAACATGCATATATACATGTGTATCACATACAGAGACACACAGCAAAAGGGAAAAGAAAAAAGTCCTGAATTTGACTTAATAGCATTCTCTAGCTGTCTTCTCTTGTCCTGTTCAAAGTGTGCAGGAGCAGTGACTTGGGGGAGTGGGATGAGGAAGGAGGCAGTCTAGGGAAAGAAATGAACTTATGCCAGCTATCGCATCCCTTAAAGACAGGGCTTCCATGCCTAAGGCACGATATGAACTTCTCATGTGTGTGGGTGACTGTCACACACCAGAGCTATGCACCTTTCCCCATCTTTGGCTTGTACAATCGGAAGCCTCAGTTCATTAAGAACATGGTATCTGGACCATTCTTCAGCTCTTGCAACTCCTCTGCCTCAGTTAGCTTCTGTGATCTGCTGAACAAGAGTGTGACTTGTGGGGAGCCTTTTTCTCAATAATCACACTCACTGAAGAGATTGATAGACCATTGAAGACACCACAAGGGAGTCTTACTCCGGAACTCCTACACTAGCCTCTAATACGGCTGCTCTGACTTCTTACTGAACAAAAAGAGCAAAATTTCCAGGGAAACTTCCAGCAGCAGTTACTTATCATGCCGGGTCTTCCTGGATCACCCAAGTCATTTCTCTCTGCCTTTTCCAGTCATCCATCCACATCACTTGGGGTCTTGTTACTTCATGCATGTGACAACATAAGCCAAAAAGATGTGATGCCAGCAATTGGAATAGCCGTGTCAATGGGATCCTAGCTTCGAGTGTGGCGAGTGCTGTTCCGGGTGGATCTTCTGGTTCTGCCTCAGGAGCCTAGCATCTGCCTCATCTGCTCTTCTGCCCTAGCCCTCTTGTTGGGTCCTTCCCATCATACCGCAATGGGTGCAGGGATAAGCTGGCTTTCCCCACTGTGACCCACAAACTCTGCCATGCTGAAAGAGGGCTCTGAGTTGCAACAAGACATCTGTGCTTCCTCTGTGGCCTGGTGTGTTGATCTGCTGTGGTCCCGTGTCTACAGTGTAATGTGAATGATCTGCTTTTGAAGACCCAAGTTATTTAAATCATGGTGTTTGTAACTGTTCTGTTTTATTTTTTCCTCTCTGCCTCCTTGGAAGGCTGATGACACCTACCTCCAGCTGAAGAAGGACCTGGAGTATCTGGATCTGAAGGTGTGTGGTAGGACTGGAGAGATTGCTTCAGGGTTAGGAGTACTTGCTGCTCTTGCAGAAGACCCAGGTTCAATTCCCATCACCCACCTCAGGCAGTTCACTTATTAATCTGTTCTAGAGCATTTGATTCCCTTAGACCTCTACAGGCAGTTCAGCACATGTGAGGCACATAAGTTCACACAGGCATGCACACTACTCTTAAATAAAGGTAATAAGTCTTTAAGGATAGGTGGCATCAGGCTTCCACCTACCATGGACACTCATCTTTGTGCAAGTATTACTTACTGGAGCCCAACTCAAGTTCCAGACCTTAAGTGAAAACTCTTGTCTGAATCCGGAAAAAGTCATTGCTTATGGTCTGACTCTTTTTTTTTTTTAACGATTAATTAATTAATTAATTAATTAAATGTAAGTACTCTGTAGCTATCTTCAGACATTCCAGAATAGGGTGTCAGATCTCATTACAGATGGTTGTGAGCCACCATGTGGTTGCTGGGATTTGAACTCATCACCTTCGGAAGAGTAGTCGGTGCTCTTACCCGCTGAGCCGTCTCACCAGCCCCCTTATGGTCTGACTCTTACTGCTTATGGTGGAATTGCTTGTGAGCCCTGTTATGATATCTCTGGCTTAGACAATGTGAGGGTCATGATTTGATCTGTTTCTCCCCTTGGTTTAGAGCCAGAGGTTCCCGGGAAATAGCCAGGGGCTTTGCCAGAGCCTCTGCTGCTGGCAGGGGTGTGTTTGGTTCATAGGGAGTTGGTTGGTGTGTGTGAGATGCCTGTGGGTACTTGAAGCTCAAGCCCTGGCTTAGCCTTTACAACAGAGCTGAAAGGGCCCAAAGAAAGCTGCTGCTGAGTCGCCACAACCCACGAGCTCCCTCTGGCGACAGCCCTTTTCATGCCTGAGCTCTGGAACAGGCTGGAGGAGTGTAACCTTAGTCATCCCAGGGAGGGCAGAAGGTTGTGGGCCACGTTTATCTTTACTGACCTGTATACCTGGCTCAAGACATTTCTGATGCAGGGATTGTCTCCAGCCTTGTGGGGCTCAGCTGTAAGAGTATGGGTTTGGGAGAGAAAATATCCCAAATGATAGTGTATACAGTGACCATACAAACATCTGTTTGGCTCAGTTCTGAGCTGGAGTCATGAGAATTCCATGGGCTGTGAGAGAAAGGCTTCTAAGGCAGTGGGGAGCATGTGAGCAGAGCTTTGAAAAATCATGGCTCTGAGCAGTTGTGATGAAGTCGGTAGGGACAGAGTAAGCCAAAGAGAGCCGCTGCCGTGCAATGGTGAGATTAGAGCCGTGGAGTGAGGTGGAATAAATCCTGTTGACTGTTGACTCTGTCATAGACCTTCTAGGAAGGAAGAGAATGAAGAAGGAGAGACAGAGGCACGAGGCTTCAGAGCAAGACTTCTGTTTGTGTGACTCAGACAGAAGCTGAGTAGCGACGGCCCATGTTCTGAGTTTCACTGTACCACATTAGCTTGCACCATAGTCCCATAAGGGGGTAAATTACCTTCTCAAGGCCACACTGGAGACAGAGATACATTTGCATCCAGCACTCTCTTACCCTAAAGCTCACATCCACCTCTCTATCTGCCTTACAGCACATGCCATTTATGCTGCTATGGTCCCAAAAGCAGTAAACTTTTTGGGGATCCAAGCTTGGGTTAGGATGGCAGGGAATGGGTTTGATGGACTGGAGAGGCAAGTTGCTTCCTGGGGTGAGGAGGTATTCTGGATGCTGACATTATCATGGGAACAGCTGGGCTTGTAGCCAGAGTGTCCTGCTTGTGTATCTGCTACTGTAATTACTAAGCTCTTCTCATGGAAGTAGTCCAGGGGTGAACCTCTCCTGCAGCTGGAAGAGGCTTGACTCTGTCTACCCAAGAGAGAGAAGAGAGGGTGTGTATGAAGTAATGATCAGAAAGGCCAGTGTGCTTGCATGGCATGGCTTCCATCAGAGGGCAGGGACCTGGTCTGCCATGCACAGATCCAGAAGAGTGGCCCACTACAGGACTCAGAGCCCAGGGTCAAGGGCCTACAGATGATTATGTTTACAGATGTTCAAAGTCTGCTAAGTCTAAGCGTGCCATTCCAATTTCCCGTGTCAGGGGTCACAGTCCAGGAGGTTAGGCACATCTCTACTCTGCCTCTCGTGGTATGCTGATGTCACCTTTGAACTCGGGTTCCCCTCATCCCCCATGTGTTTTCTGTTACTCTGAAGAGGGTTAAGCCAAGCAGCTGGCCGCTGTAGGCAGATGGTCCAGTTGGTAGAAATGGTTTTCTGAAAGGGCTTTCTCTGTGGTGGTGAATGTCCTCTCACAGGGCCACACAGATTGGAACTCCAAAGTGGATCCTATGACATGCTGGGCATGATGTCCTTAAAATGAGGGGGATGTGGATGCAGGTACTGTAGGTAGAGACAACACTAGAAGAGATTTGCACACCCAGGAAAGTAGATGCACTTGAATGAGCCCAGAGGACCACCCTGGGCATGAGAGACAAGCTGTGCCCCTCTAGGACCATCCTCTCTCTATGGGATTGAACCTCCAGCCTCATGCAAGCACCCTACCTCTGAGGCAAATTCAACTATGTCACCAAATCTCTTTTTACTTTTTATTTTACGATTATTAATAAATTCTCAGGCTAGCATTGAATTCACTTTGTAGCCCAGGCTGGCTTTGACCTTGCACCAGGCCATCAGGTAGCTGGACTGTGCCACCGCCAAGGTGTGGTGTGAGTGTGTGTGTGTGTGTGTGTGTGTGTGTGTGTGTGTGTGTGGCCTGTGCTTTCTGGGCAGGTGCTGCGTTATCCCCAGCCCTAGAACGAGTTTCTCTAGAGAATACTTCTCCTGCCCACATCTGATCTGCGGAGTCCTTCACTCTGATGTGTCAACTTAGGTTCTTCTATGTTGTCCCAAGAGCTAAGGATCCAGGGCCCATTGCCCCTCTGGGTGTCCTGAGTTGACTGGTGGTGACTTCTCCCTAGCACCTTTCACAGGTTCCTCTCCCTCAGGTGAATATCCCTGCTGTGGGGCCAGGAGATCAAGTGCAGGCACCTATTAGAAGATGCAGCTCTTAGCTAGTATGTTTTGGAGAGTGCTTGCTCTCTTGGTGATGCCAGGGTATAAAGGACTGAGCCGTGGTGAAGCTTCTATTTTGCCTGGCAGTGTCTGTCTGGTTGATTTGTGTTTGGATTCTCCCAGTAACTGAGTAATAGGAGTTACTATCTCTATCCTGTTAACCAAAAATCCATGTCTCAGAGAGGTTAAGGGAGTTCTGCAAAGTTCCATGGCTGGAACTGACTACAGACCTGAGTTGGTCATCTGTGGGCTGTATTTCTATCATGGAAATTCTGGTTCCCAGAACCTGAACTCCATTAACTAGCTTAAAAGAGTGGGCTGTGGTTGGGTTGCTGTCGTCCGTAGCATTAAAAAAAAAAATGATCCTTTTGGATAGTGTGTCACAGTGTTACCCCTGCTCTCAAATATCTGGGCTCAAGTGATGCTCCCGAACTGTAGATGTGTGCCTGTACGCCCAACTTTGAGTCTTTGAGTTATTTTTATATAGCCGTGAAATGCATCCAGGTGAGGAGGCTGAGCAGGGTATCTTTGGCTGCTCAAGTGATGCCTTTGTAGATACAGAAGGTTGCCTTCAACCCCAGGGAGTCGCTTGTCTCCTAGGAGAGTACCATTGTTGGCTTCACATCTGTAGCACCCTGAGTTCTCTCTTGACAGTTTGAGCCTAAGATCGGGGCTTGTCCATTTCCAAAGTCAGCTTCTGGGGCAGAGTTTTTTAGGTTGCTATCTGGGGCATCAGCTATTTCTAGAACATCTAGGACTGTGATTTTAAAAATATAGATCTGAGTCAAGTATGACGATACACACCTGTGGTCCCAGTTTCTTGGGGGACTCAGACAGGAGGATCATTTGAGCCTGTAAATTAGAGGCCAGCCCACAGAACATAATGACTTTCTCCCTTTAAAAAAAAAATTTTTTTTAAGCCAGGCATGGTGGCTTGTTCCTTGGGTCCTAGCACTGAGAGTCAGAGGAGGGTGAATCTTTGTGAGCTTGAGGCCAGCCTAGTCTCCATAGTGAGTTCCAGGACAACCAGCAAAGCTTCCTGTAGAGACTCTCTGTCACAAAGAACAAACAAACTTCAGAGCCTGGCATGATGCATGCCTTTAAACCAGCACTCAATAAGGCAGAGACAAAAGGATTGCTTCAAGTTCAAAGCCAACTGGGTTACATAGTTCCAGGCCAGCCAAGGATACAGAAACCCTGACTCAAAAATAAATAAATAAAAATAAATTTAAAAGCAGAGGTTAGTGGTAAAGCAGGTATAGGTACTTGCTACCAAGCCTCATGAATGTGTGGCTGTGTGCTTGTGCGTACGCCCAACCAGGACCCATGTGGTGGAAGGGGAGAACAAGTCCACAAGTTGTCCTCTGACCAATACATGCACTATAGGATGTACACACAAATGAATATGTAAATATGTTTCGTTCTTTTTTTTTTTTTGGTTTTTTGAGACAGGGTTTCTCTGTCTATCCCTGGCTGTCCTGGAACTCACTTTGTAGACCAGGCTGGCCTCAAACTCAGAAATCTGCCTGCCTCCCAAGTGCTGGGATTAAAGGCCTGTGCCACCACACCCGGCTCATTCTGTTTTTTAAGATCTCTACTGAGTTAGCACTCTTGTGTCCAGGATCCTCTGCTCAGGCAACACTCAGGTGTGATTCTTGTACACACTAAAACTTGAGGTCAGCCATCCAGGAAGAGAGATTACTAAACCCAGCCAGGAACTAAACCACTAGGGACTGTGGAAAAGGCATGTCTTAGGGTTTCTATTTCTGTGAAGAGACACCATGACCATGGCAACTCTTATAAGGGAAAACATCTCACTGGTGCTGGATTACAGTTCAAAGGTTTAGTCCATTATCATCACAGTGGGAAGCAGGCAGGCGTGGTGCTGGAGAAGGAGCTGAGAGTTCTACATCTTGAGTTGCAGGCCGCAGGAAGTGGCTGCCACACTGGATGTGGCTTGGTCATCTGAGTTCTCAAAGCCTGCCCCCAGTGACCACTTCCTCCAACAAGGCCACACCTCCTATAGTCACTGGGAGACAATGCACATCAATGCTTACGTCTTATGCTTAGAGATTCTGACTTGACCAAACAATTCCTTAGGTGTTTTTAAAATACGGTGACGGTTGAGAAAGAATACCTCAAAGTGGTTGTTTTTGTATGTGTTTATTTATTTTTGTTTTGGAACAAGGGCTCGTCCATCCCAGGTTGTCCTTGGATGTCCAATGACCTTGGACTTGTATCTTGTTGCCTCTCTCTCCTGAGTACTAGGGTTTTGTAGGTACATCCATGTCCATTTTATATGGTAGGAGATGGAGCTCAGGGCTCTGAGAATGCCAGACAAACACAGAACCAACTGAGCTGCATCTCGGAAGTGGTGGCTCTCAAGCATGGTTCCTGGCCAGTCACAGCAGCAGTACCTGGGAATCTGTTAGGAATGCCAAATCTTGAGTCCTAGTCCAGACCTGCTTGACAAAGGACCTCCAGGGTGGAGCCCGAGCCTTCCAGGTGATTGGAGGGCTTGAGTAGGAATTCTGATGCCAACCTAGGGGGGTGTGACTTGGGGTAAAGTACTTGTCTAGTATACATGAGGCCCTGGTTCCATTTCCAACACTGTAATAAAAATAAAACTTGGTTGGCTTGGGATCTACACACCTGGCGGTGAAGACAGTGTTCTCTTTCTTCGAATTTCTTTAACGTGTCTGTGTGCATATGTGTGTGTGGAGGTGTGTGTGCATATGTTAAGGCCTGCATTTGAGGTCTGCAGGGGCTGGTTCTCTCCTTCCACCATATGGCTCCCAGGGATTAACCGTCCTATGTTCCAACTTCCCTGGCCACAGGCTCCTCAGCTCCAGTCCATTCCACTCCAGCTGTACAACCCCGGGCACTAACCTCGAGGCTTCTCTGATTGGATAGGCCTGACTTGGCATCAACATTTGGGCCTATCACTGATGCCCAGGGGCCTGAACAGCGCCCCCACTGGATGACACTTATGCCACTCCTTGCCTTGTGTCTTCACTCAGCAGTTCTCCCAGGCAGGCAGTAGAGAGCAAAGGTTGAAGGGGCTTTTATGGCTGACCTGGACTATGCTATAGCTGGCAAAGCGGCAGGGACTGGAGCTCTGCAAAAATTAGTGCCCCGCACTCCCTCGCAACATCTGGAATCCCAGAAAGCCAAACGCTGCTAAACAAAGGGACCTTAGCACAGTAAGGAAGTGATTTACATCTTGGCTAGAAATGGACCCTAGGCAGAGTTGGGCAGCTGCAGGGAAGGAGCCCCTGGGAGCCTGCTATATCAAGGCAGGAGACAGTGGCAAATGCATGGCTGGGTTCAAATCCCACCTTTGCTTCTTGGAAACTATGCACCACCAAGTAAGCTACCCAACACTAATGGAAGAATAGTTCTCAACCTGTAGGTCGTGACCCCTTTGGAATTGAATAATTTGTTTACAGGGGTCACCCAAGACCATAAAAAAAACCATAGATGTTTATATCACAAGTCATAACAGTAACATAATTACAGCTATGAAGTAGTAAGAAAAATAACTTTATGGTTGAAAGTCACCCCAACTTGAGGAGCTGTATTAAGAGATTGCAGTGGTTCAGAGCTTGAGAGCCATTGCTGCAAGATACTAAGTATTCATCAGGCTCAGTGACAGCACTGCACACTGAGCTATCTCAAGGCCTGACAGGCTGGATACAGCACTGACTGTGAGCATCTGGATCCTCTGGGTAGGCAGAAACATTTAGCTGCACTCAAGTATGGAGTTGAAGTCTGAGGAAATTCTGTGGGAAATAATTGTTAGAACTGAGATGAATGTATAAACCGAGCTTACAGGTGTTACAGAACATGGTGAGGGAGGCAGGAAAAAGCAGATCTCTCCTGTCAGGCTTCCCCTCACCTTCCTCTGCAGAACCGGGAAGGAAGGGAACCAGGAAGTGGCCCTTGTGCATGGTCAGCCCACACAGGCGCCCCCAAGCAAGCAAAACTGGTTAGGTCAGTTCTTTAGAGGCCATTCGTTCCTAGCTGGGAGCTCACATTACCAAGGCTCGAGGCACGTCTTAACTGTCTGCACACCTCTTCTCTGAGGTTCCCCTTCTCCAGCCCCCAGACTGTGGCTGCTTCCAGTGTTGTCGGATGTCTCACCTGTTACGTTTTGTTGTATTTGCCTTTCTGTTTGGAACAGATTAAAAATAATGAACCTTTGATCAACGTGCTTTACAAAGTGCTGAAGAAGTCAGCACGGGGCTGTCGGCCCGGGAGAAGCGTAAGATGACCGGATCCGTGTCTCCAGGCGGGGCCATTCCATTGCTTCTGGCTCAGAGCCGGCACCATCACTTGCTTAAGCAGTTGCTCTCCTGACCGCCCCACGCTTCCTGCAAGTCATTTCGGTTGATTTTCTTTAACCCAAAGCTCTCTTCAGCATTATGGCTGAGCCGCTCATCTGTGGTGTCCTGTGGCTCCATCTTTTGTGTTGCAGAGGGGTGGGGAGCTTGCTACCCGCTTGCATTGTGTCTCCATCTTCACTTGTCTGCCTCCACATTGGTATGGCCGAGCATGAGCTTATGGGAGTTTAGAGAAGCCTTAGATTCCATTGTCTCTGCCTTTTCTGGGGGCAGGATATTGACATGCAGGACCCAGTTTGGAACTGGATGGCCACCCCTCAGTCTCCTTTGCAATGTAACCAGCTCTTGGAGCATTCTGAGAGAGAGAGGCTACAGACTGAGGGGCAGGTGTCATGTTCTGATGTGGTAGAGGGGAGGTAGGATGGCCCAGGGGCTGAGCCTCTTCCCATGTAGAGATAGATTCTTTAAGATGAATGGGGACTGGAGACCCTTTGATATTTCTGGGGACAGATACTGGGGACATTTGTTGATGTTTTAAGTGGATAGAAATACTGTTACCGCTGAGCACAATTTAAAAAGGGAAACTTAACTGCCATGGCTTAACCCGTGGCTGTAGCTGCTCATCAGAGCATCATTTCTCTGGAACAGAGCTAAGCTGAAGGACCTCTGAGGAGTGTAGGTCTTTCAGGGAGTCTGTGCCCTGTCATTTGTAACCTTTACTCCATCGGAAGCCAAACCAGCCAGTCTGATTCTGACACATTCATGAACTCACTCAGCTAACATCCTCCAGATCTCCTCCATATGCCAGGTCCTGGCTGGGCTTCAAGGATAGAGAGAAAACCGCATCCTAGTCTCCACAGTGCCCCCTAATGTGCTTAATATGTCTGGAGAGGAGAAATGAGCAAACATCATGGTGATTTGATACTCTAAGCCCCACAGCAGTGACAGGCACCCTTTGTGAGAGGGACACGCTGAAGGACACCAGACCCACTCAAAAGGAAGAAAGAAAGGCAAGGACTTTGAATTCCTAGCTCCCAACATCCTATAAACAGCACATCAGAGAGAACAAGAGACACCTATTTCTTAGAAAAAAAAAAGGGGGGGGGGATGCGGGTATCCCTGGAGGGAGAGAAAAACAAAAGGTTGGCTCCAGAGTCACCAAGGACAGCAGTAAAGGGCACACTTCCAGAGGGGACGCCACCAGAAGGCCTAATTCAGATTCTCCTTCTCAGAATGCCTCTGTGTGTAGATCCCTCATTTCTTTCCCGATGGTGCAGGATAAATGAGGCTTTGCTCAGTTAGATCCTCTGCCTTATTTAAGCATCAGAGACATCTTCAATAAAAAGCTTCAGGGGAAAAGGGGAAAGAGTTTGCTGGGGAAATCCCCAGAGTGCACCTCAACTTGAAAGCGATTTCTAGCTGGTTAACGAGCCAAGGCCAGCTTCTTCAGAGAAGAGACCAACTCACAGCCCTCCCCTCAGGCCTCCATGTTCTAACTATGTATATGCATGTTTGTACACATATTCTGCGTAGACCCCAAGGAATTCGATGGTGCTTGCTGAACGTTTCCTCATGTGCCAGGCCTTATATTCAGTCTCTACTACAAAAAAACAAGGCCAGGGGCTCTGTCGTCTGCTGTGAGACCAAATGGAAGCAGTCCTCAGTTCAAAGCAAGAAGTCATTTGACTTCTTCTGTAGTGAGATGACTCAGTGGCTTCGGGTTCCATTCCCAGCACCCACATAGCAACTCGCATGTCTATAACCCCAATTACAGGGGATCCAGCATCCTCTTCTGGCTGTATAGACCCATGCATATGATATGATACACAGGTAGACATGCAGGCAAAACACCGTACATAGAAAATACATATTCTTTTGAAGAAGTCATTTGA
Source organism: Mus minutoides (assembly GCA_902729485.2). Taxonomy (NCBI): domain Eukaryota; kingdom Metazoa; phylum Chordata; class Mammalia; order Rodentia; family Muridae; genus Mus; species Mus minutoides. The sequence goes on along the minus strand of LR749682.1, from coordinate 2,002,927 downwards.
TAGTGGCTTGGACTTGCTGAGGGAGGGTGTATGGCAGTTGGGCACATGACTGCGGTTAGTCTGAAGAGAATGGTGGACAGCCCTTTTGACTCCTGGCTCACACTGGCAAACTTCTAGGTGGAGCAGGGAGAAAACAAAGGCTATCACTCCAGCAACTGCCTATCCATCCTAGGGTCCTCTGCCTAGCACACACACTACCTGCCTCTGCCGTGGTTACCCTGTTCTCCATGTCTACTGGGTAGGGCTGCAAAACAGAACAGAGAAAGGCTGTCTGACTTGAGGTGCTTTAACCTGACCTTGTCGTACTCACAGAAGCCCACATCTTCACAGCCTATGAAAGGAATATGCCCGGGGAAAGGGGAGCATGGGATAGAGAGTCAGGAGTCAACGAGAACAGGACGGAAGCAAGCTGCCTGCTTACAGTTGACAGGGGATGTAAAATGGGGATGTTCTACTGGCCTGGAAGTGTGGGAGACTTGTTCATTGCTTTGTTGAGGTGGTAAGATAGGTTGTAACTCACTTGAGTACAGCCAAGCCTTGTTGTCTGGGTGTGAATCTTAAACCACTGGCTGGATCTGACCTGGGTCCCTTCCCACTCTGGCTGGATCTTTTAGTAGTGTAGGATAAGGAAGGCTGGCCCTTGTCTATGGGGAAGTGGCTTCTCAGAGACCTGAAACAGAGACTTGGTCAGCAACTGGACAAACTGTGTTTGTCCCTAGGTGTAGCAGCACGCCTCTCTTACCAATGGCAAATCTCCAAAGACTCATAGAAATGTGTCATGCTCGTTTGGGGCAAACTGATACCCTGTAACTTGAGCATCTGCATTTTCTTTAATTTGAGAAACTTAATACTTCTATTAGCATCACCAACAGGATTCAGTTTTTCCATAAGATGAAGCAGGCATTAAGACAGTGCAGATAGTGCTCAAGTTCTTGCCCATTTTGTGCCATGAGCCTTCCGCCTCTGCTGAGACTTCCACATCCATCCACCATAGGACTAACTTTCCTTCCTGCTACTTGGCTCTACACACCTCGTTAATCATTCAATTGTTCACCTCCCAGATGACAGGCCGAGACCTTCTTAAAGATCGAAGTCTGAAGCCCATGAAGATCGCCGAGAGTGACATTGATGTGAGTTACCAGTGACAGGCTGGCTCCTTGGCCACCTCCTGACCTGGACCTGGGCAGCTTCCAGAAGGGTTTCCATATTCACTGTCCAGAGGTTTTCTGCTCTTATTCCCAATGCCATTTGCCATGTTCTCACCCCCGCCCCCCAGCCCTCTCCAACTTGTTCTTGCTCACAGGTCAAGCTGAGCATCTTCTGTGAACAAGACAGGATACTCCAGGACTTGGAAGACAAGATCCGAGCTCTCAAGGAGAATAAAGTATGCATCGTTTCTGCATAGTAGTGGGATGGAGTGGGGGGACTGCACCCATCTTGGCTTTGCTGACATAGTATTTGCACTCCTGTGTTAGCATTAATCAACAGGAGGGGCTAGAGTTGGAACAGGCTATAGCGTGTTTGCTGAACGTGTGAAGCCCTGGCTTATATCCTCAGGTTACATAAAACAGGTACAGTTAGCATACACCTATAACCCTAGCACTTGGAAGGTAGACCCTAAATTAGAATTTTCATCCTCAGCTATACAATGCTTAGTCCTGGTTCAAAAAAACACACAAAACATAAACAAGGGTTAGTTTACTCAGTCTTTTTTGTCTAAAGGTACTCCTCAAAGGCTTCTATCTGAGCCTCCCTGTGAGGTTAAAATTAATTGGGAGTTTCTACCCCACTATTGACATTCAGTTCCCAAATAAAACCTTTATGTTTATAATAAGCCTTAAAGCACTAGACCTGGGCAGATGTCAGCCCTCTGAGCTATTCTGTCTACTTCCCTGTCAATAACTCTGTAATATAACTTGCCATGTTCTGCCTGGGCCGCTCTTACTCCAACTGGCCAGCCCTCATGGCCATGCTCTCACAATTCACTTACCCCGTGGCGTCATCTTCCCTCTTTACCTCTCAGCTCTCCTTGTGGTCTCTGCTTCAGACCCCAAACCCAGCAACCGCAGCCCCACCTACCTCTCTTTTGTCTAACTACAGGCTGGAGGCATCTTTATTTAACCATCAGTTTTAAATTAAGGGACAAGGGATTACATAGCATCACTCTGTGTGCATGCAGCTTTCCTTATCCAGGAGGCAGCTAGATCTTGGGGTCCAGTATTTAGCATTACAATACACAGCAACAGACCAAGCCTCAACACTCCCCTCCTTTTAGGAAGAACAGTCTGCTGAGTTCAAGTACCCCCATTTCTGTGCTGGCCCATTTCCCAGCCTGAGAGAGGTTCTTTATTGGTAGCTCTGATGGCCTCATTCAAGAAACCCAGAGGTTGGTCTGCCTTGGAGAAAGTGGCCCTCATCACACTGGGCAAAGCCTTTTGCTTCCTCAGGTTGCTTACCCCAGGGATCTGGGCTGGGAAGGCAGCAAGTCTAGATAGGAAGACAGGAGTGAACTGAGGCCACAGTTATGGCCTCAGGTTGACTTTTCTCTTTTTATATTTTAGTAAGATATATTCATGGTGTTAAAGATCTGTGACAGGGTTTTTTTTTTCTTCAAAAAATCTTGGGAAGTTTCTCTGTCAATTTGTCCATTTGTTTCCAGATAACCTATCAGGAATCTGCACCTATCTTATAGATAAGAAAGCTGAGGCAGAGCTTTATTGAGACTGCCTCATGGGCCAATGAGCTGCTGTCCGAAGCCCTGTATCTGTTCCAGCTCAGCTCACCTCTTTGGCTTCAGTTATTTGGTTCCTTGGGGGATAGCTTGCCCATCCTCTTGCTCTTGGCCCTTTCTGGCACAGGACCAGCTAGAATCCGTGCTGGAGGTGCTGCACAGGCAGACAGAGCAGTACCGAGACCAGCCACAGCACCTGGAGAAGATCACTTGCCAGCAGAGGCTCCTGCAGGAGGACCTGGTCCACATCCGTGCGGAGCTCTGCAGAGAGTCCACGGTATGTAGAGGGTAAAGAGGTAACAGGCACTTCCCCTGGGGCTGCTGCTGAGATGAGGCCAGGGGTGAGAATGTGTCACTGCCTCCTGGTGGTGACCTATCCAGGGTATCATGTCTGACTCTATCTGTACCCTAGGTTGCTTTTCATCAGGATAGTTGAGGGAGCCCCAGTTTCTTGGAAAAGTCTTCAGGCTGTATTCTAGTTGGCATAGTACATTCTGAGATGTCAGAATTTCTACCGTTATGGCTGTCGGTCTAGTGTGGTGTTGACCTTCCCACCAGGGTAGGGAGGGAAACCATCTTGGGGGGAGGAGTAGACAGTGCAGGTGGCCAGGATCACCTGTTCCCATCTCCTTTCCACCTAAGCCTTCCCCTTCCGTCTTTGCCTAGCAGGTAGCAGGTTAGGGGTGGGTATCCGTGAGCCTGGGAGGGACAAGGTGAGGGTGCATCTAGGGTCCAGAAGTGTTTTCTTGCCAATAGGAGATGGAAAATGCATGGAACGAGTACCTGAAGTTGGAGAAGGATGTGGAACAGTTAAAGCGCACCCTGCAGGAGCGGCACAGGAGAGCCTTTTTCTTCCAGGTGACCAAGAAAGACAGGGTCGTCACCTCCCTCGTCTCCATCGCTAGCCTGTGAGAGCTGTGAGCTCTACCAAACAGCTGTCCCAAACTCCACCTTAGCTCTCAATGCCTAACTCTCAGTGTTTGGGAAACAGCTGATCCTTTAAGAGAGCAGAGCCGGGGGCTGGAGAGATGGATCAGTGGTTAAGAGCAGTGACAGCTCTTCCAGTGGTCCTGAGTTCAATTTCCAGCAACAACATGGTGGCTCACAACCATCTGTAATGGAATCTGATGCCCTCTTCTGGTGTGTCTGAAGACAGCTACAGTGTACTCATATAAATAATAAATAAATAAAACTTTAAAAAAGAGAGAGAGAGCAGAGCCAAGAGGAGCCCAGTTCAGTACCCACCTGGAGCGCACTTTGGAGGTCCAGGGTGAGTTTCTCCTGGATTCCCTTGACAACAGCAGGAAGTCCAGCCTTTGTCCTGTTTCTGGTAGTCACTTGATGGCCTGAGGAAAAAGTGTGAGTCAGTCCCTGGAGTCTCCTCTTCTTTCATTTATGCTCATTTGTTTCTGGAGCCAGGCTGGCTGATCCCCACCTCTGTGGCCCCTAGCCAAATTGGGAGAAGTGGCTTTAGCTTAAAGTCAGAATATTCAGAAAGCATAGCAGTGAACACTTTTAATCCCAAGAGTTGGGTAGCAGAGGGGATCAGATCTCTGAGTTCAAGGCCATCCTGGTCTACAGAGCGAGCCCCAGGCCAGCCAGGACCACACAGAGAAAAAGAAAAGTCAGGACATTATAGCTGGCCTGTGCTCTCTCCTATTGTAGTAAGCCTCAGGCTTCTACCCTATCCTTAAAACTTTTAAAATAGAACATGGCCTGTTTTCCAACTCTACTTCAGATCTGTCTCTTCTTGGGGCTCTGACATAGATCCAGTGTATTTGAATTCAGTAAGTGTTCCTGGAGGCTTCTTGTGCTCAGGGCCCCACACTATGCCTCTTTGAGAGCTGGACTTGCTAACTGATGATGGGATCCTGAGCTAGGTTCCTTTTTGTTTGTTTGTTTTTTGTTTTTCGAGACAGGGTTTCTCCGTATAGCCTGGCTGTCCTGGAACTCACTCTGTAGACCAGGCTGGCCTCGAACTCAGAAATCCGCCTGCCTCTGCCTCCCAAGTGCTGGGATTAAAGGCATGTGCCACCACCGCCCGGCTACTAGGTTCCTCTTTCAGGTCCCTTCTTGAATATGTGAATTCTGGATGTTCACCTAACCCTAGGAAACCAAGGAACTTCTCTGGGGAATTTTGTTTCTTCTTTTCCCATGGACCTACTGTCCCCCACTCACTCTTAGGTGGTTCAGGGAGATGCTGAGGACAATGTGGAGACTCTTGCCTCTGGTTCAGGGATGACTTCAGAGAATCCCTAGAAGATGTCTCTCTCCCACTGTTATCCCTCCCACCCCCCATAACTCTCTTCATTAGAAACAATATCCCATAATACTTACTATAATGGCTTGAATATACTGAGTAACTGCTGTTGGTAAAATACTCCAACGGTTGTTTCTAGTTGTTGCTGAGGTATATTTGTAACCCATGGCTTTTTGAGAAAGGTCTCACTGCATAACCAAGGCTAACCTTGAACTTGAAATGCTGATCCTTTTTTTTTTTTTTTTTTTTTTTTTCCTTAAGCTAGAGTTTTATTATGTAGCCCTGGCTGGTCTCCAACTATGTAGGCCAGAACTGCCTCTTCCTCTGCCTCCTGAGTGCTGGCAGTAAGGGTGTGTGGCACCACACCAGACATCCCAACTGTGTTTAAGAGTACAGTTGAGCAATGTAAGTCCATCTACATGTTGTGCAGCCATAGTCCAGAATTTTCCATCTTGTGAAACTGAAAACCTGTTCTCTTCCCCTCCCCTCCTCTGGTCCAGGCTCTCCCTGTTCTTTCCTGTCTCTGTGAGACGGACTAGGTGTTGCATGCATCATTTAAGTTCATCCTATGCTGTTCGGGACCATCTATTTTTAAGTTAGGTAAAGTGAGCTGGTGAACACTGCTCACCCCAGCATTCCTCACTGGTCTGTTTCTCAAGCAGACTTAGAGTGGGCCCTGGCAGGTCCCAAAGCTTGTGCCACCCCTTTGGGAAAGGGCTCTAACTAAAGACGTATGGCAAATCCTCAGAAGAAACTTTTAGTGAGGAGCCAAGAAGCAGATCCTGAACGGGCCCCCTGTGCTCCCCAGGAGAAGTCTCAGATACAGAAGGATCTATGGAGGATCGAAGATGTCCTGGCGGGCCTGAGTGTGAATAAAGAAAACTACAGAGTCCTGGTGGGATCTGTCAAAAATCCAGGTAAGACAGCCAGCCATCTTCCTGGCATAGGACACAGAGGGGCAGGCGGAATGGCCTGTGCACTGAGACAGTCTCGGTTCCACCCTAGTGTCGTTTCTGCCTGTACCCTCAGAAAGAAAAACGGTGCCTTTGTTCCCTCACCCATCTGTGCCTTCACTCTCTCCAACTGAGAGCAAGCCGGCCCTGCAGCCCAGCCCTCCCACCAGCCCCGTGCGGACGCCTCTGGAGGTCCGACTCTTTCCGCAGCTGCAGACCTATGTGCCATACCGACCTCACCCGCCCCAGCTGAGGAAAGTGATGTCTCCTCTGCAGTCCCCAACCAAGGCAAAGCCTCAGGCGGTAAGCAAGGGCAGCTAGGAGCTGAGGGCGCGCGCGGGTGACTTCCTGAAGAGATATCACCTCCCATAAGGCACTGATAACATACCAAAGAAATGACTCCACCCCAGTACAGCTTGATCACCAGTGAGTTTATTGGGCTTCCTTACAGCAGGGTGAAATGTGACTTATAGCTACATGAGTGACCCCTGACACCTGCATCGTTGCAGAGTCTGCCTCACCATGGGCAATAACTCATAAAAACTACATTGGCTGAATAGCTGGTTTGCTCCATTTTGAGATCTCCTGCCCAAAGCTCAATGTGAGGTGCAGACCAGAGCAGCAGCCTTGATGGAGAGGAGGCTGCTGATGTACAGCAAAGTGCCTAGCAACCAGGGCTGGCACAGAGGGAGACGTGCCAGCCTGGGAGCTAGGGCACTGAGATACCAGTCCTCAAGTTTTCTCTGGGTCCTTGGCAAGTCTCTCTTTTTTTTTTTTTTTTTTGGTTTTTTGAGACAGGGTTTCTCTGTGTAGCCCTGGCTGTCCTGGAACTCACTTTGTAGACCAGGCTGGCCTCGAACTCAGAAATCCGCCTGCCTCTGCCTCCCGAGTGCTGGGATTAAAGGCGTGCGCTACCACGCCCGGCTAAGTCTCTCATTTTTCTGAGCTATCTCAGTTTTCTCTGGAGCGGATGATGGAATCTGGGGGCTCTGGAAAAGCAGTTAGTGTTGACAGCCTCGGGTTTATTCTTTTGTACGGTTGTTTGCTTGTTTTAGACATTCACATGTGTGTAACAGAAATAACTCCCCTGGGGCTAGAAAGATGGCTCTGCAGTTGAGAATACTGACAGCTCTTACAGAGGACCTGGGTTCAGTCCACAGCACCTGAATGGCAGCCAGCACTGACTATAACACTAATTCCAGGGGATGTGATGCCTTCTTCTGTCCACAGACATACATGCAGGCAAAATACCCAAATACCCAAAATAAAAATAAATATCAATTTGTTTTTGGTTTTCAAGACAGGATTTCTCTGTGTAGCCTTGGCTATACTGGTATTTATTTTGTGGACCAGGCTGGCCTTGAACTCACAGAGATTTGCCTGCCTCTGCCTTCTGAGTGCTGGGATTAAAGGTGTGTGCCACTACCACCACCTACCTTCAATTTTTTTTCTTTGTTTTGTTTATTTCTTTTATTTGTATGAGTACACTGTCGCTGTCTTCAGACACACCAGAAGAGGGCATCAGATCCCATTCCATGTGAGCCACCATGGGGTTGCTGGGAATTGAACTCATGACCTCTAGAAGAGTAGTCAGTGCACTTAACCGCTGAGCCATCTCTCCAGCCCCATTCATTCAGTGGTTGAGAGCCCGCGCTGCGTTCTGAGATGATGGAGGTTTGGTTCCCAGCACCAACTGCAGATGGCCTGCAATCACCTATACTTTCTAGTTTCAAAGTGCTACCTATCGGTGACGGTGACGGTGACAGTGACCCAGCTCTAGCACTTGGTGTCCTGGATCTACATTCTTGGCAGAGTCAAATGACATCGGCCTCCTCAGCACGTTAGGGGAGGCGAGATGCTGATCACCACTTCTGAGATAGTGTCAGCACGCACCCCAGGGACAGACATCTACCAGCCCTGTAGAGCCTGAACAGACTCCAGGCGGCTCCACACATAGAGCTGAGTCCTTCTGTGTGGGAATCTGCTCATCAGTTGGCATCCTGTTCTTTCTCTTGGAAATGAACCTTCTTACAAAGTCTCTCTAGTGGGCTGACAGGAAGGCAGGGGAGGCAGTTGCTCACTTCCAGGGAGGAAGGGGACAAGGCCAGTCTCCGCGGTACTCAGTGTGCTTGCTGGCTTCTTGGCAGTTGTGGTTCTTCCATGCCACAAATTCAGACCAAGCCTGAAAATTCACTCACTGAGGACAGCTGTACCCTTCCTCATTAACTCTTCCCTCCTTACTCTACTCTGACCTTCTATTTCAGGATTTCACAGAATTTAGGAAAGAGTCCAAGCTGGTTCTAAAAACAAACCCCAGCATTTTTTTTAGCTTGCTTGGCGGGGGTGGTGATGTGCATCTGAAGTGGCTGACCCTGTGCCTCGTAAGAGCACTCCTTCAATTCCATCCCTCTGGACACTGGATCTGGTTTTCTCTCTCTGCACAGGAAGATGAGGCACCTCCCAGGCCACCACTTCCTGAACTCTACAGCCCAGAGGACCAGCCCCCAGCTGTGCCACCACTGCCAAGAGAAGCCACCATCATCCGGCACACATCTGTGCGCGGACTGAAGCGACAGTCGGATGAGAGGAAGAGGGACCGGGAGCAGGGCCAGTGTGTGAATGGGGACTTGAAGGTGAGCTGTGAAGAGCAGGTGTGTCTACTGAGCAGGAGGGACAGGGTGACGCTAGTGACCTGACAGCCTCAGACTCTGTCCACAGGTGGAGCTCCGGTCCTATGTGAGTGAGCCAGAGCTGGCCAGCCTCAGTGAGGACGTGCCTCAGCCCTCCCTGGGCCTCGTGGGCTCCGAGAGCAGGTACCAGACGCTGCCAGGCAGAGGTAAGGCAAATCTGTGAATCCTTCAGGCATCTCACTCTTCCTTAGCACTCACAGCCTCTGCCCAGACCTCAGATCCTGGCCTACAGCTTGGGTCTAACTGTGATTACTGAGCGGGAGGACAGGTCTGACCTCAGGAGCAGTTTGGTTTTTCTCCCTTTTCTGCCTCCAAGAGCAGCAACAGTGATTGCCCTAAAGTCTGACACTGTTGGCCTGTTCTGTATGAGCCTCATACTCAACAGTGCTGGGAGGTGGGACTGTTATGGTACCCATTTTAAAGATCAAGAAATGGAGGCAGGGCTGGAAAGATTGTTTAGTGGTTAGGAGGCCGACTGCTCTCCAGGAGGACCCAGGTTCAATTCCCAGCGCTCACATGATGGTTCACAACTCTTATGTCCACATAACTCTTGCATGATACACACACACACTCATACATATATCCAATATCCATAAATTAAGAAAAAGAAACGGAGTGGGTACCATTCTTACCAGTCTCAGAGCTCTGGCTCCAGATCATGGCAGCCTGTAGGCTGGGGTGCTGTAAACCGCCAGCACTAAGGCCACATCAGACCTATGTCAGCCTGCGACTCAGGGAGTCCTTTCTTCAGCCCATGGATTCTTCTCTGGGCTCCCTGTTTATCCCTAGCTGGATTCTCCATGAAGCAGTGGGGTGAAAGTTCTTGTATCATGCCTTTCCGCCTGCGGTAGCCCAGCACATCTTGAATGGAAGCAGAGCTAGGGTTGTGCACAGCTCTGTAGGGACAAAGGCCACCCAGGCCAACCCTCTTCTCTCTGTGTGTCCTGCCTCACCTAGGCCCAAGGAGAAAAGAGCAGGACAAGTGTGTTGTTTGCAGGGCTCTTTGGTCCCTCAGGAGAGGGGTGTGTGTGTAAGGGTGATTAGGGAGGACTTGGGGCGTGTCCAACCACAGCACACATACACCTGAGTCTTTCTTCCTTGCTAAGGGCTCTCGGGCTCCACATCCAGGCTCCAGCAGTCATCCACCATTGCTCCCTATGTCACACTCCGGAGGGGTCTGAATGCCGACAACAGCAGTGCGACCTTCTCTGTAAGTGGCTCTAGGATGTGGAGGGACTCACACTCCATAGAAGGAAGGGGCCCTGGGATGGCAGTGACCAGCGAGTCATGGGGAACTTAGGATTCCCTCTCTCCCTCCCCCCACCCCCCACCACACACACACCACTCACCAAAAAGGCCATTACACTGCCATCTCTGTTTTCTGATGACTGCCAAGCCTGACTGGGCAGTGTCCAGGAGACCTGTACCCCAGATTCACCCTGGATTACCAGCTCAGCTGCCTCTGCCCAGAAACCTCATTAGGACGAGGGGTATTGGATAATTAGAGGAAGTGATTTTCTGTGGCTACGATGAGCCCAAAGAATGTATGAGAAAGAGACCAAGCAGGGAGAGGACAGGGGTGTGTGTGACTTAATTGTTAGAGTATTTGCCTAGCATGTACAAGCCCCTGGGTTTGATCAGTCCCCAACACTGCATAAATAAGGTTTGATTGTCAACACCTATAATCCCAGCATTTGGGAGGAATAGCTGGGAGGGCCAGGAGTTTAAGGTTATCCTTGGCTAAGTAGTGAATTTAAGGCCAGCCTAGGCAGTGCCCCTCGCCCCATCTCCCATGTGTCTCCCCTCTTCCTCAGAGACCCAAGAGTGCCTTGGAGCGCCTATACTCTGGGGAACACCAGCGGGGCAAGATGAGTGCGGAGGAACAGCTGGAGCGGATGAAGCGGCACCAGAAGGCTCTGGTCCGAGAGCGCAAGAGGACTCTGAGCCAAGGAGAGAGGACGGGTCTGCTCTCAGCCCGATACCTCAGCCAGCCACTGCCTGGAGATCTCGGCTCAGTATGTTAGGCGGGGCTGGGACAGAGGCTAGAACTTCCCCCGAGTCCCCTAAGCAGACACACAGTCACCTCCCAGGGTGACTTACTTGGTTGACAGACTGTCCTGAGGGGCTACGAGGGGCTGCTTGTCCACAGCCCCAGCTGCACGTGTGAGCTGGCCAGAGGATGACCGGGAAACAAAGCAGTAGGGAGGATCTAGCAGCAGAGGCCTCGTCCTGTCTCCACGCTGAGTGGGAGGAGGCTCTGGGCTCAACTAAGGACTTGAGAATGTAGGATTCGACTAGAGCAAGAAGGAAGGAACGGTATGATATGCAAGTCAACCACACAGCCTCCCAAGCAGATACCACAGCCAGGGGAGGCAACTCAGTAAGGTGCTGGTGGTCTCCCACAGCCCGCGGTGCCGAGGCCTCAGGTACTCAGGAGGGCTGGGGAAATTGGTGCTGCCCCTGATGGTGGGTGCTGCACCTGCCCACGGTTGCCTTAGGCCCATTGTGGGGACATTGCCTTTGGCTTTGGGGTTTGGAGCCCCCAGTTCCCCAGCTCTCCAGCCTGACTGCTTCCTCCCTAATTCATTGCACAAGTTCCACGCTTCTAGTGTCCGCCGCTCATTGCCTCTAATCCTGCCTGATTGTCTCTACAGACGCTCTGAATTGGTACTGGCCCCTCTCTAACCAGCCAGTGCCGTCTCTGACCAGGCTTGTACTAGCAGCTTTCGGCTCCTAGCCTAGCAGGCATCCCTAGGTGTGGCTTACCTTCCCACTGCCCTGCTTTGTGTAGGCCAACTGACTGGTAATTCACCCATTCAAAAAGCTGCTCTGTGAGGACCACGGTCATTAGCAGAGGTCTGGGCATTGGAGATTTACCAATTCCATGCCTTACCCTGGACAGTAAATATCAGCTTTAGAGAGTGCATAGTCTGAGGCCATTTGGTAGTAATTCCTCCTATCCCATCATGCAATTCCTTATGGAAAAGCTTTTGGAATTCTGATTTAGTAACTTGAATAGATGGCAAAATAAACTGTATTCAGAGGACCTCTCTGCAGCTAGACTAGATGACTAGAATAATGTCTTTAAAAAGCTATAAACCTGCCGGGCGTGGTGGCACACGCCTTTAATCCCAGCACTCGGAAGGCAGAGGCTGGCGGATTTCTGAGTTCAAGGCCAGCCTGGTCTACAGAGTGAGTTCCAGGACAGCCAGGGCTATACAGAGAAACCCTGTCTCGAAAAACCAAAAAAAAAAAAAAAAAAACCACCAAAAACAAAAACAAAAAAAGCTATAAACCCATTAACTTTTAAGTATTATAAGTAAACATCATAACCCTGACTTTCTACAACCTGCTGCCTGGGATACAGAGAGTATTTCAGAACCACAACTCCAATACTTTGTACTTTTTCTTTGGGGGGGAAAAAGGCTTGTGTAAGTCTCATCAACGCCAATAAACATGTTGCTTCCCATGATGGATTGGCGTGGTTCTTCCGCAGGGTACTTTGCAGAGTGCAGTGAACTTTTGCTGTTTGTGGAAGCAATCAGGCTGGGTTTAAATGAGGACTTGTCTCTTTTTGAGCACCTGTGAGCGTGTTAAATAATTGTGTGTTTTCTTTGTGAACCATTAAATTTATCCCTGGACTTCAGTCGCCTAAGTCGTCCAAACTGTAATTGGAAAACCATCACCACACACAATTCTGTTGGTTTGCTACAGAGGACCGGAGCTTGTGCATGAATGTGTGGAGTGTGCTGGCACGGCAGTGGGATCCGCAGTGGGATCGGGTCGGGGTGGGTGTGAGTCATCTTTGGCTGCTGGGGTATTGTGAGATGAATGGAGTGAGACAGAGGAGGTAACCTGAGGCGTATCGTCTCATCCTCAGGAGAGAGTCCTTTGTTCTTTTAAGGTCGGAGGTCTGAAGTGAACAGGAAGCCATCTTGGAGCTGCGCAGACACGCCTGGGTAGATTTTTTTCCCTCCTGGGAAGAGACATTGATACAAAGTTGCCACTGTGAAACAGCCTTGGAACAATTGTGTCTGATCTCACTTTTAGTTTGTTTTCTAGTTTAAGGAAAATATCTCAAGTGGTTACCATTTTCCACAGCAGTTTGCGACACTGGCGGTCAACCAACTCCTTGGTACTGATTAGAACTCTCTACCAATGCTGGGGTGCAGGCTCCCCAACTCTGCATCAGGCCTTCCCTGAACTCCCAGCAGGAGGTCATTCCCAAGAGCTTGAAGGCTGTGAAGGGCTTATTTTTTTTTTTCCCACTGGTGCGCCTGTCAGGAGTGTATGGCTCCTAAACCAGAAGGCTTTGGGGAGGGGTTTTTAGGAGGGGCAGGTCACCCTCTTATTCTTGGGAACATTTTGGCTCCCTGTGGACCACTGTAGGCTTAAAGTCATGGGTACCCTCAGTACCCTATGGATGGACATTTGAATACTCAGAGGTCCTAGATCAGAGCACAGCCAGCAGGAAGAGGCCACAGGACCAAGAGGCCTTGTTTTCAGTCACACACACATACAGCTATGATACTTGCTTAACGCCTCAAAAGTCCATCTTTCCAGGACCTCAGGCCTCAGGGCCTTGTGTGGCTCTTGAATGGGTCGGAAAGTGAGGTTAACCTTCTCCTCTGTTGCCAGTGGAAGCGAGAACAAGATTTTGACCTGCAGCTTCTGGAGCGAGCTGCGCAGGGGGACAGAAAAGACAAAGAGGAGGGCTGGCTGAAAGTGCAAGCCACACCTGTCATGGAGTTGGACCTGGAGCCACAGGACTATGACTTGGACATCAGCAGAGAGGTGAGGATAGGGGCTTCCTTCATGCTTTCTAGAAGTCACCAGGCAGGGTTCAGCTTCACTGTTGCCCAAGAAGGTCCGGAGGCTTGAGACTGTAAAGGCGGCAGTGTTCCAAATCATGCTTAAGCCTATTTCTCTACTTGGGAGCAAATTGTGCCCCTGTTCCATAATGGTGATGTGGGGAAAATTAAGTGACTCAGCATGTTCCCAAGAGGATTAGAAAATGTTCCCTGGATCATTAGTGGTAGCCCTCGAAAATGACCCCTTATGCAGACTGTAGCTACCATGTGTGGTGGGAAAATACAGGGCAAGTCTGAAGTCACTGGAGACATTTCCAGCCAGGACTGGAGCCAATTTCGGTCTGAACTCTTCTGCTGCCCTCTAGTGGCTCACTTGCCTCATGACAGGTCATGCCTAGGAAAACAAGGCTGGAGAAAGGAAGGGAGGGAGGGAGTGCCAGAATGCCAATCAGTCTTCTAGATATCCCTGGTCACCCGTGGTCTGTGGGCAGTGTCTGCAGCGGTTTCAATCCTTTGTGTCCCTAGCACTGGGATGGCACGCAGTAGGCATGCTATAAATGTCTGCTGATGGAAGACATTGTTATATGAATTTTCAGTGCCCCAAAACATTTGTATAGGAACTTGGCCTGCTGCATTTTTCCCAGGTGTAGGCTGAGTTTGGGTGAGACTCTAAGTCTCCCATGGGTACCCTACTTAGGCAGAGGGGGGACTTTGCCACTGGTGGTGGTGGTGGTGTGGTGTGTGTATGTGTGTGTGAAAATCTGGGTCTCACACATGCCAAGTACATAGAACTACATACCTAGCTAGCCCTCCTGTTTTCAAGAGACAGGGCAGATCCATTTACAAGTTTATTTGTTTGTTTGTTTGTTTGTTTGTTTTTTCCTTTGAATGGTTAGGGATTCGTGGGGGAGAGGGGCTCTGAGAACAAAGAGAACACTGAAGGTAACTTGGTACTTGAGTTTCTAGGTTCTTGGTTCTTGCAGTCAGTAAATCCAGCCTCCTGCCCCAGGTCTTTTTCTCTGGCAGCCTAAACAGTAGATGCCAACAGTCTGGTGCCTTTTTTATCCGCAAAGAGCCTCTATGTGCTCTCTTGGCAATGCGAGGACGCCCTCTGCTGTCCTTCCTTATCTCTAACCTAAATCCTCCTGCTACAATGCAGTCTACTTCCTTTTCTAAATCTGTCCTGGTCGGATGACAGATTTTTCTTGCCACCTTTCAACAGACTGAAGGGCCACATGGGTTCAGCTCTGCTACTGAGACCAGAATCCACCTAGTCAAGGGGGAAAGAAAACTACTTTGAGGCAAATTAAGATGACATTTTGAAAATCACAAGCTTAAACCGTCCTAAAAGTGTGGCCAGAGGTTTTCAGAACTTTAGATAGCAGGTTAAAAACGGGAATTCCCACTGGTGCTGGGGGAAAAAATAAGCTACCATGTGGGTCCCCAAGATCAAACGAGCCATTAGCCTTGGCAGCAAGCACCCTTACCTACTGAGCCATCTCTCAAATGCACAAATTAAACATTTTTGCAGGAATGGGGTGCTATGAAGACTGAATCCATAGGTAGTATGGGGGGGGGGTCTTGTCACCAGAGCACTTTCCCAGAGGAAAGAATGAGAGAGCTTTTAGGAAAGGTAACTTAGATAAACCTGTAGAGTCAGGCTGGGGGCGGGTAGAGAACTAAAGAGAGGAACACCAGCCTTCATCCATTAGGTGAAGGTAAAAATCTATGCTCTGCCCAGAAGTGTGAAAAGCACCTTAGTTATTAACATAATAGCATGCTGTTATGGCTGGTTTAAGCTTTTCAGTCAGTCAGGCCTGACCTGAATGCCCCCCAAACTCAGAAGTGTGTTTGAGATGGGAAAGGTTTTACTATGGCTATGTCAGCTCACGCATCAGTTTTGGGTGGTCTCTAAGCCGCCTGGCTCTGGTTCGACCTTTTTTGTTTGTTTATTTGGTTGGTTGGTTGGTTGGTTGGGCTTTGTTATTTTCTGTTTTGAGACAGGACCTTTCTAGGTTGCCCTGGCTGGCCTGGAACTCACTGTGTAAACTAGAGATCCACCTGTCTCTCTCTGCCTCTCCAGTGCTGGGATTAAATACACGTACTATCTCACAGCCCTGAAATAGGACTGCACTTACTGAAGGACTACTCAGTGCCAGGTTCCTAAATTAGAGCAGAAGAAAGCTCCCTAGGTGGGAAGGACACTAAAGCTCCCACTGAGCTGGTGTGGCTGGAGCGTCAGCTCACTGGGGCTTTGAGTGAAGCACTAAGGACCAAGTACTTCCTGTGAGAGTCTCAGCGTGTTGCCTGTCTTGCTGTTTCCCTTTCCCTTGGCCTCTAGAAAGCTGTCTAGTGTAGCAGGAAGAGCATGTGCTTCGGCGTGAGACCCAGGTTCGAGTCCTTAGTTCCACAACTGACTCATTTGATGATCTTAGCAAGTTTCTTCACCTTCACTGGTGGGGGTGGGGGGGTTGGGGAGGACTGGGTGAGCCATGGGGAATAGGCCTGGAGCAAGAGTGGGGTTGAAGCATGTCCAAAC
Organism: Mus minutoides; assembly: GCA_902729485.2. Lineage (NCBI taxonomy): Eukaryota > Metazoa > Chordata > Mammalia > Rodentia > Muridae > Mus > Mus minutoides. Next base: position 1,986,943 of record LR749682.1, on the reverse strand, counting down.
CCTAGAAATCTTGTCCTGATATTGGCAGGAGTAGGATCGTGCTTCCCATACCCAGCCCCCTGACACACACACACACACACACACACACACACACGTACACACACATACACTGCCCTGGGCCTGCATATCCCAGTGCACATAGACCTTTGCCACAGCAGAGGAGGTCACATAGCCCAGCAGCCGGGTTAAACCGCTTTTCCTTTCATAAGGTCCTGTCTAGCAGCACCTGGAATTCTTCCTCATGCAGATGAGGTTCCCTGGCACCTTTGCCCCAGCCAGTGATGCACACGCACCCCAAAACCTCTACCCACCCCAAAGGGTTAAATAGCCTCTGTTTCCCCCAATTAAACAAGCAGTCAGTGAAGCCGGTCACCCTTCCCCTGAGGTCTCCATCACCCCTGTCACTATCATGCTCTCAGGCCACCAGTCTGAGGGTGGTCCATCATGCTGTTAAGAGAGGGGGAATGACATCTGTAGACTTTGATGCTTCCTCACAGGGTAGGAAGGATGGGGAAAACATGTCTCAGGCCAGAGCATCTGAGCTTACCCTCCATCCTGCCACCTGATCCTCTCTCCCCAGCTGTCTAAACCAGAGAAGGTCTCCATCCCCGAGCGGTATGTGGAACTAGACCCTGAGGAACCACCCAGCCTGGAGGAGCTGCAGGCACGGTACCAAAAGGCGGAGAAGATACGGAATATCCTTGCCCGGTCAAGGTCAGCCCTTACTTGCTCAAATCTAGAAGTCTCACAGACTCCATCTCAGGTGACAGCTCAGCCATGAGAAGTCCTAGGCCAGGCTGACTGGTCAATATTTTGCTAGGCTTTGTTTCAAATGAATTCCCCTGATTGAAGGGGTCAGCAGGTGCTCTAACAGGCAACAGTTACCTAAAAGGTGCTGAAGAACTGTGAAGGGTTCCTGTCCCAGGTCCATGTCCCCAGATCTGTCCCCAGTGACTGGCAAGTGTGGGCTATTTAGCTAGACTTTTGTGAGGTGGACTTGGTGGAGGTCACTTTCACTGATGGTCCTCTTTAACACTTGTGCCCACACTCCATTATGGATTCATAGACGGGCCCGGCCTTTACCCACTTCCTGAACACAAAGCTTGGACAACAGGAAGTGGTTTTTCTGACCTCTGAGCTCTTCTTTCAGAGTTACATGAGCCATTTCATATCTGGATTTATCCTGATAAATCCCCAGCCGGAACCCTTAGCTTGAGGCCTACGGGAGGAACTGAGTTGTGTTCATTGTGGGTTTAGGGAGAAGTAGGCGTTCTTGTCTTGGAAGAAAATGGGCAATGAACATCTGATGTTCCCAAAGTGTTGAAGATTCACCTCCCTGCAGCCAGGGAGATTCATGTGGGGCTGATGGCTGGGTGTCGAGACTCACAGCCTTCTCTCTGATCCCCAACAGCATGTGCAACCTGCAGCCACCGGGCCAGGACCGCAACAGCCTGGCTGACCTGGACTCGCAGCTGCAGGAGCAGGAACGGATAATCAACATTTCCTATGCCCTGGCCTCTGAGGCCTCTAAGCGCAGCAAACAGGTAGCAGGTAAGGCTGTGGGTGCCACCCTCCAGGGCCCAATCCCTGCCTACTGTTCTCGGCGACATGTCCTAGAGCCAGGAAGTTAGCTGATGTTGGCAGGCAAAGGTGTTTTCTCTGCCCTGCCTGACCCAAGTGACAGAAGAGCTGCCACAAGGCTCCATATCTGCCAGCTCTGAGACAAGGCGACAGGGATGTTTCTTTCCTTAGGAAGAAGGGGCAGGCATGACACTGGAGCAGGGCTTTCGTGGTGGGACAAAGAGCTTCTCTGACCTCTGCCTAGAAACCCTTCTTTGGTCCCCAAGCCAAAGCTACTCACTCACCTTGTCAGTGACCATTGGCAGAAAGTAGGAGAATCGAGAATTGAGGCTTTGCCAGCCTAGCCAAAAGAATATCACCACAGAGCCAGGCATGGTGGTGCATGCCTTTAATCCCAGCACTCAGGAGGCAGAGGTAGGCGGATTTCTGAGTTCAAGGCCAGCCTGATCTACAAAGTGAGTTCCAAGACAGCCAGGGCTATACAGAGAAACCCTGTCTTGAAAAACAACAACAAAAAAGAATATCACCACAGAAGCAGCACACGTCTGCGGTGTTATATATGAAGGGTACTTTAATCATTTCTCTATAAACCCGGTGGTCAGAAAGCTGAGGCAGGAGGATTGCTGCAAGCAAGCTAGGTTAGCCTGGACTACAGAGTGAGACTCTGTCACAAAGAAAACAGTCAGAAAAGGGACTGTGGGTTCCTCCTTCTGTTCACATTTCCCTTTCTGTGGTAACCTTATAGTTTCCCTGGTGTAGTTTGCCCCTATATGGAGGCCACTGTGTCTTTATGTAGTGCCCCTGGCCAGCTATACTTCTGGGACGGACAGTCAGAGGACTCAGAGTGGTACCAGTCTCTCTCCTGGTCCTCTAACACACCTGGCCAAGTGTGAGGCCAGCGGGCCCTGTGGCTGCCAACGCTGGGGAGTCTGGAGTAAGGAGCAGCCGGGGCATCACTTTTGGAGGCCCGGGAGTGACAAATGATGACACAGATGCCAGACTCTCAGGACAGCCTGTTCTCTGTCCCATGTCCTGATGCAGTTCAGCTCCTAGAAATACAGCCTTGTGTGGTGACTTATTCCCAGCTAGGGAGGTGTAGACAGGTTGATCAGGATTTCAAAGTCATTCTTGATTATATAGCAAGTTTAGGCCCAGCATAGACTACATCATGGCCCTGTCTCAAAACCAAACCAGACTAAAGCAGAGTCTCTGATGTCTCTGCTGTCCCCATTCTGTCCGAGGCATGTAGAGGGCCTGAGGGCTTGTGTTGCTCTGTGGCCGGGACTTAGGCAATCCCATCTCAGCGGCCCTTGAGCCCCTCCCTAGAAGGCTGCCCCTGCCCTCCAAGCACCTCCTCCTGCTGTGCTTGTGCCCACTGTGCCTCCACGTCTTATGTGTTACCTAGGGCCTCTGGTATGCTGGGCTGACCCACCACTCACCAAGCTACACTCCCAGCTTGCTCTCACTCTGACCAATCCCTTCTGCTTCCTCCCTCACAGCTGATGACCCCAGCCTTGACCTCCTCTTCTGCACCTTTCTTTGCTCTTACTCTCTCCCGTGAATCAGAAACTACAGGCAAGCTAGGCCTCATGGATCTGCCCCCAGGACCAGGCCATTAGTTGGGGGCAGTCAGGCCAGGCCACACAGTCTTGCCAGGCAGGGCATAAGGTGGTGTGGGTGGGCAGATCACTCTAACACACTGCTTGATTCCTGTGTGCTCTGTCTAGTGCAGCAGCTGGCCCTCCTCCCGCCTAAAGCCCCCCTGTCCTCCAGGACGGTGCCACCTTACCCCCCTTTAAGCAACGGACTGCACTACACCTTTGTCTAACACCTTCCAAGTAAGAGTCGCTGCCTACCTGGCCTGCTGCCGTGCACCCTGTAGTCTCAGCATGCTCCTCCTGCCTTCCCACTGCCGCTGTGCTGACTGCAATGCCGCCTGCTGGTGCTTCCTTCCATTGGCACTGCGGCCGCTGGAGGGTGGGGCAGAGGAACCTGCCAGGGATGGTAGGTAGAAGTTCACCTTTAAGGAACTCAGGTCTCAGGGCTCAAAAGAGGTCGACATCAAAGGTGCTACTGTGCTGAAATATCTTGGAGGAGTTTCTAGCCCTTTGTCTCCATTAGATGATGTCACTCACCTTTTGGAGGGTTCATGCTGCAGAACTGTACAGTTGAGGTACAAGAAAAGAAAACAAAAAAACCCAAAAACTCAGCTTCTCACATTTTAAGTCCATTTAGGATTTTGTGCTGGGCTGCACTCACAGCTAGCTGTCCTGGGCCGTGGGTTGGACATGTCTTCTAGGGTACTAGCTGTACTTACCGAAGGCAGCTTGATGCCCCCCCAAAACAGCACAGGCCATGTTGCCAGTGTCCAGGGAAAAGAAGAGTTAGATCTCATTCTTTCAGGGCTTTATCATAGAGACTGGGTTACAGCCCAGAGTTACAGAAGATATGCAGACCCTGAGGGACTGGGCTCAGTCCTCCACACAGCAAGGCCTGGCATTTTTATCAGTCACTGGCTACCTTAGGGAAGAGACAGAGGCCGGTCCAGGAGCACAACCCATCAGGATGCTTGGTACGACCCCATGAAGTGAATGGCTGACAAGGGCAGGCAGTAGGTATAGGAAGACGCTCCACCCTTACTACACATACCCCACCCCCACCCCAACCCCCTCCAGGAGCCAGCAGGCCCAGCTCCTGACCAGTTGTGAGTGAATTCATAGCTTGCGTCCGCTGCCCCGTCTGTATCCTCACTTGGACCACAGCGATCACATTAGAGCTCCCTGCAGCCAGTCTCTCCCTAACAGTCTGCCTTACTGTCAGTTTGCAGAGTTCCCTTCTCCGTCCTTTACTGGATTATGGTTAGCTGTGTTGAGGGACTTCTGTGTGTTAGGGATTGTGCTGAGTGTCTCCTTATCCTCACAAGTACCCTATAAAGCTGTTCACTCCGTTTTGTATCCGAGGAGATGCAGCTCAGACACCTGAGGGACTTGCTCACGGAGATGAAGCTTGTGTCAGGGTGCTAAGCCCTTTGGTATGAACCCACAACTTTTTTGCTGGCTTGTAGGCTTATCTGGGCCACCCCCCAGAAGCTCCAAGGGTCTGCAGAACAGGCTGATGGGGGTATCACTTTACACGGGTCCCTCCAACTTAGGACTGCCCCTGCTTCAGAGCCGGCACACTCTAGCCAGCCTGAGGGCAGGAGGAGGTAAGCTGGCTTGGGCCTAGTCTGGCCATCAGGAGGGAAAGCTGCAGCCATGGCCTTTGTAAAGCAGGCAGAGGTGCCAGTGAGAGAGAGGTTTTGTTCTCTCTAGCTTTTTAAGCCCCACTCTCTGTCTTGTGGTAGGCCTTAGATGCTCTCTCCAGAGCTCAGCCACGCTTCTTCCTGTCATGGCACCACAGGCAGGTTAGAACCACTCTATTCTTAGATTAGAAAGCAAGGTCATAGAGGTAGGCTATCTGGTCCTCCAGAGAATAAAGGGCAGAGCCATGTACCCCCAAGGCTTGCCCAGGTCTCCGCTTACTGCAGGGGTAAGTTTATGAACTAGTGTAGGTACAGTATGTTTCCTAGAGGTAGAAGGAAAATGAAGCCCAATGCTTTGGGTCATAGAAGAAAAGGTCCCTTGACAGCGGCCGCCTTGCCCACACACCCTGCTCTCTTGTTCCATCTGCCAGCCCCTTTCATGCGTGTGTACAAACATGCCCACTCTTAGGACAAGAACAAAGGTTCACCAGCCTCTCATTGTCTCCTGTGCTTTTTGCCAGCCCAGGCAGTAACAGACCCATGATCCAGTGTGCAGAGGAGAAGCCTGGAGCCGGGGACCCAACAAACTCAGCGTCTTCTTGGAGTATGGTTCTCTTTGCCCCAGTGGAAACCCTTCCAGCTGAGCAGGGACTCTGGCTGGAAGAGAGAGCAGCCCACCTGCCATGGTGGGTGCAGCATGGAACCAGGGCTCCATCCTAACACACGCCCATTTGTTTCAGTCCAGATTCTTTTTTACAGACGACAGAAGCACTTTTGATACATGATGTGAAATATACTGTATTTTAGAATCAGAATATATTTTATAATGCTCACCTGGAGGACTGAATGGCTGGTAAGGTGAGCCTGCAGGGTTTTGTAGCCACACATAGGGATTCAGGTACTATGGGGGTGGGGTGGCAGAGTGGGTGGGCAGAGGGGCAAGGCAAGCAGGGCCATTTCCACTCCCCATGAACCCAGACAGCACAGGGTTCGAGGCTATGCTTTCTGTGGATTCCAGTGTAGAGATCATTACATTGTCCAGGAAATGAGAGTCAGTTAACTGCAGAAGTCCGCAACCCTGAACCAATGCCCAACTCTGGAAACTCCACCTGGATGGCCCCGCAGAGCCCGTCTGTGCCTTGGCCCTTGGTTCTGACTGAGGAGCCACTATGTGCTCGAAAGCCTTGGCTTCTTCAGCTGTCGGGGAAGTGAAGTTCCCTCAGCAGACAATTCTCAGAAGAAAAAAAAAAAGCCACTGTGAAGTGGAAAGTGGAGGTGTGTTAAAGCAATAACTGGGCATTGGGTGGCATCTGCTTACACATGCCTAGCCTTGAGCCATCCCTCCATCCAGGCCGTACTCAAGGACCTCCGCTGCCTGCTGTGGGGAAACCCAGGACAGTTTCCTCTGACTAGGTCTGGGGAGGCGGCAGACAGGGCCAGGACACAGGATTGGGACTTGACTCCAGCCCAGCTGAGGAGGAGGTGGCCATGCCAGACTCAGTGTTTTGTCCCTTTGTTTAACTCGTCTCAAGATATTCTACATGCAGGAAGGAGTGAAAACCATAAACACCTTCCTTGGGTGGAGCCGCATTTTAAACGAAAGTTTGTCTTTGACTATGCTTAAAAGAAGAAAAAGAATCCTTGAATATATTTAGAAGTTACTGTCTATTTTTAACTAACTCCATATGCTGCCAGTATCAACTTCATGACATTTGCCAAAATAAGATTTTATTTTTTGCCTTTATAAGATTTTGTTGGAAAAATGAAATGAATATTTTGCAAGAAAAAGTTAATTTAAATAAAAGTGTAATGGTTTGCAAAAAAAAAAAGTGATGTATAGATTAAAATATTAACCTCATCCGTGTCCTGGCTCTATTCATTCACCATGGACTGTGTGCCCTCACCCTGTGTCAACCCTCTGCTTCCCCCTTACTGGCTCACGGATGAAAGAGCCTCCTCACTGACGGCTCCTTGACGTTTGAGTGAGTTTGGAGGCCTGAGGCGTGAGGATCCCTTTCCCATCACCGGGCAAGGATTCCTATTTGGAGCTGGTTTGGGCTGGCTGGGCCCAATCTAATCCAGGACAGCAGAAGTGGTACAGCGGGCCCCCATCCAACCCACACACTGCGCCCATTCAAATGAGGCCTGTTAGTGATGGACTGTTGCAAACTGGATTTGCATTTAACTCATCTTGACTTGGGATGCATGCTTAAAGCAGGAGGCAAGGAGCCAGTTTGGTTTAGAGATGTGTGCGTTTCCAAGTTCCTGCACGGCCAAGGAGTGTGTTGGAGGTTTGGAGAAGCCTTCCAAGTATTTAAACTGGGAAGAGTGGATTCCCAGGCATTCTGGATGGGTAGAAGGGAGAGCTGCTATTGTGGCCACTGTTTGTTTGGAATTTAAGAGTAAGAGATACTCTTCTTGTTTTAAACATTAGCTGGAATGTCACGCAACAGATTAAAGTTAAGGAGGGGAAGATCTGCAACTGAGTGCAGTCGTCTGAAAAATCAACAAAACCCCAGGGCCGGCCAATGCCCACCCCATGGGGAGCCAGCCATCTGTAGGCCGTTTCTAGGTGGTTTCTCAACAGAATCACATTGGTGGTTTTAAACTGTCTGTGTTGGTTTGTGTTTCACAACTATAGCCCTTTGTGTGAGAGAACGTGGCAGCTGTCTGGCTACTGTCCCCAGGGTTCTCCATCAAGGTTCTGGGAGAACGGTGGCTTCAATTTCAGTCTGCAGAGAATATGAAAGGGCTTCAGCCAAACACAGTGCAAAGCACTCAAAGAAAAAGAAAGAGTCACAGGATGGCTATGTGTGTGTAGGAGGCAATGTGACTGGCTGCTTCTCAACCCCTCGAGAAGACTTGGCCGCCTGAAGTAAGATGAGATCATCTTGGGAGCTGGAGAAATGGCTCGGTGAGGAGAGTGCCTGAGTTCAATCATACAGACTGGGCGGGTGGTCTGAACCTGTACTCCCAGTCCCTGGGAGGCTGAGACAGGAGGAGTCCTGGAGCTCACTGACCAACCAGCCTGGCTCCAGATTCAATGAGGGACCCTATGTCAAACAATAAGGTGTGGAGCCTGAGAGGTGGCTTAGAGGTCAAGAACACTTGCCCTTGGGGAGAACCCCAGTTTGCTTCCAGGAACGGAACTTGCCTGTGCTTCACAGACATCTATAACTCCAATTTCAGGGTGTCTGGGTCCCTTTTCTCAGCACCATGGGCCCTACACAGAAACAGTACACACATGCACATGTAGGCAAGATATTCATATGCATAAGTAAATCTAACAAAAAGGAGATGGAAGAGAAATTGAGGGAGACACTGACATGGGCCTCTCTACCTTCCACACGTATGTGCGCCTAGACACATGCTCATGCCAACACTCTAACACGTGTGTGTGTGTGTGTGCATGTGCACACATGTCCATGCAAACACTACTTGTACAAAGTTAAAAACCAAAAACCAAGATGAGGCCATTTGCAGACCGGCTGACTGGGTGTGTGCAGTCTGGGATTAAGGACTCTGGTCCAGTATTTTCAGCTGTGTGTCCTTACAGAGCAGAGAGTGGGGATGTGGGTGTGTTCCTGTCTAGTCTCTAATCTCCTTTTGTATTCATTTATTTTATATGTGTGGATGTAAGTTACATGTCCTGTGACTCAGATGTGGCGGTCCGAGGACAGTTTATGAGATTTGTCCCACCTACTATGTGGATCCCAAGAATCAAATTCAGAGAATCAGGTTTAACAGCAAACACTCTTACCCATTAAGCCCTGGTTACCTCTTAATTCTGACTGCAACCTAGGCCCCAGGTGAGGCCCAGGCTGTCCTTTCAAATCTTGGCCAGAACCAGCAAGGAAAGTTTAAAGATCGACTGTCAAACAGGAATTAGGAATAAAATCTGCTAGCCCCCACTTGAACTTCCAGAGCTGCCTGCATCTTTACCACATCCATGATTCTAGCTAAATGAAAACAGTTTGCATACAGTTTGTGAAGTCGGGATGCTGGACTGAGGGGGATGCTGGACTGAGAGGGTGCTGAAAGCAAGCATCCTGTTCATCTCTTCAGCCTGCCTTATAGAAGCCTGCAGTGGGTCCCTTTGCCTCCCTCAAAGGTCTCAGTTACTTCCACATGGAAGGGTTCTTACAGAGTTCTCCTGGCTCCTTTTGGTGGTACCTTTCACCTGTTTCCCCAGGGGCCTGCGGCTTCCCAGCATGTGTGAAGGGGGATGATAGTAACAGATACAGACTCTGGCCCTGCCAGCCTGGAGTCTCTTATGGGCTCTGAAGGCTCCCCCCAGGAGCAGCACACAGTGCCCTAAGTCCTTTTGTGTTCTCACCAAGGGTGGGAATGAAGCAGCAAATTATTTGTCTAATCCACAAAATCACATTTCTGAGACCTAGCGGGCCAGTGCTGGGAGCCCTCTGCTTCAGGATCCGGCATCACACGGGGGAGGCGGGGCGGGGTGGGGGGGCTTTGCAAGGGACTTCTCAGGTTGTTCTGAAAAGAACAAAGGGCTGGGGTAGACATGGAAAAAATGGCAGCAGCCCCTCCCAGCACGGTAAACATGCCATTGCTTTGCAGCCTGCACTCAAAAGGCAACCACTTTCATTGCTCCCCCAGCAAAAGAAACCTTTCTTCAGAGCGCGTGGCGAGGTACAAAGGTAGAGCACAAAACGTACGCACATCAGAGTCCCCGCAATTCTGTTTGAACAAGCATATTGATTGGGCCTGACCCTGTTACATTTTTTCCCTATTATTTGAAAAGGTGCATCTAAGTGTAGTGAATTGAATCAACGGGACTGAACTTTCCACGAGAACTTCTCAAGGTATTTCTTTAGTTCAAAGCTTTTGAATTTTAAAGGGCATTTTTAATATGAATCTGTTGAGTATTCTTTACCACAGCCCAACAAGGCATGTTAAATGCAGATGAGGCTAGAATAGGCTGGGAGTGTGGGTAGAGCCGGAAGCTGCAGAGTAGGAGCGAACCAACCCCGCCTTGTGGGAGAGCCAGGCGCTGCAGAGATGGTAAACCCCAGGTTGGAGAACAGGGCAGACACTAAATGAGCAGTCTTGAAGCTCTTCCATGGAGGAGGAAATGTGCCACGAAGCTGCCCACTGTGTACATTCTGATGGAGCTGAGAAAGAACTAGGCAGGCAAAGTTAAGAGGCATGGTTAAGAGCCTTACTGGGGTCCCAGGCAGAGTTAGCACACCTTGCTGATATCCCCCAGTGCTAGGTAGGCTTCTTAAGTCTGTGACAGGAGCTCTGCCTCTGTACTTGGAGTTGCATCCTAATCCTTCATGGATCAGGGCGTCAGGCATTTTGCTATTTGTGTGAGTCCCTTGTACCATCCCAGTTCTGGTCCCTGGAAGCATCTAGAGCTCTCAGTCTACCCTCAAACATGGTTAAGAGCCTTGACCCACTCAAGACTCATGCTTCCTTTTTAAAATTAAAATGCTTGTTGATGTTTTAGGTGTGTTGTTGTTTTGCCAGTATGTGTATGTGTGCACCACCTGTGTGCAGTGCTGGAAGAGGCCAGAAGAGGGCACCAGATCCCATGGAACCGAGTTACAAACAGCTGTGAGTTGCCCTGTGGCTGCTTGGCATCAAACCCAGGTCCTCTGGCAGGGCAGCCAGAGCTCTTAATGACCTGCACCGTCTCTCCAGCCCCTTCATGGCTCCTTTTTTGTCAAGTTCTCTGTTCCTTACTGGTCTAAGTTCTGTTTGTCTGCAGGCTTTTGACTCTCAAAAACATTTTCTTCCTAAACCCAGGGTTTAGGCTCAGAGGCAGAATTGTCCCAGAGGAGCTGATAAAGCCACCCACCCACCCACCCCTGCCTTGCACCCAAGGAACCTGTGGTATGGACATCTCCGCAAAGTCCTTCCAGCAAAGGACAGTTGCTGGGGAGTCCCTGGAAGGTAAGAATTGCTGCAAAAAATCAGTTTTGGGGTTTTTTTGTTTTTTTGTTTTTTGTTTTTTTGTGTGCCTGTCTCTGCCCACAAAGGCAGGAGCCATACCCATTGAGTTCCCCGTCTCCCTGTTCCCTCCCCCAAATGCTTTGTCCTGCTATCCCTTTAGATTGAAATTCCCACCCCCTCCCACTCCCCAACGCTTGTTTTCTTGGCGTTCATTTTCAGGCCCCCCTGCTGTGGTCAGTGTGTCTAGGGCCACAACGGCCACTGAGCACAAGAAACAGTCACCAACCACTGTGTCTCCACTGGTCTGTTCCCCAGGGGGAGCCTTGCCAGCACCCTCCTCACTGGCTTCACTTTGTCCTTTCTAGTTTGAGTCCCCCAACTGGCAACTTCTAGATGTCTGCTGGCTGGGAAACTGCTCCAAGCTGGTCTCTCACCCCTGCACTCCAGGACAGCTGTCCCTGCCTGGCTTCTTGTCACCTCCTCAAACTACAACCGCTCTTCAGGGGCATCCAGAAGCTTCTCTATAAATCCGTTCTCCCCATCCCAGCCAACCCCCACCCCCATCCCCCTACTCCCATCCATGCTTATGGGAGGAGTTTTGCCGCTCTGGTTTCTTTTTTTTTTTTCTTTTTGGTTTTTCGAGACAGGGTTTCTCTGTGTAGCCCTCACTTTGTAGACCAAGCTGGCCTCGAACTCAGAAATCTGCCTGCCTCTGTCTCCCGAGTGCTGGGATTAAAGGCGTGCGCCACCATGCCCAGGGGCCTCTCTGGTTTCTATCTCTTGTCCAGAAAGCAAGGCTGGGAGTGGCTGCTGAGAACCTCCTCAGCACCTGCCCAGGTCCTCTGTCTTTGAGCTTGGCAACTACCTCCGTATCTCTCCCTGTTCAGGGATTGAATCCCATTTCAAGTAACTACGGGCGGGGTCAAATATCTTAAACTTGGCAGCCTAACACTGTAATTAATTATCCAGGCTCATCAGCCGGGCAGATCTTCAACTCTTACAGTAGAGGCAGGGAATGGACTGGGTGGCCTTTTTCCCTTGGTGGTATTGCAATGGGGCTGTCTGGGTGGGGTGTGGACACTAAGCTAGGATGGCTGAGTATCCTCATCTCTAACCCAGGCCTCCTCCTGTGACGGCTTAGATTCTCTTACAACATGGAAGTCTCAGAATAGAGAGACCCCTCATTGGAGCTGCTACCCTAGGCAATCAAGACTGCCAGGCCTTTTCAAATGAGGCCTGAGCCAGGCATGGTAGCATGTACCTGAAATCCCAGCCCTAGAGAGAGGCGGAGGCAGGAGGATGGGAAGTTTGAGGCTAGACTGGCTATTTAGTGAAACTGTCTCACCCAGTATGGGAGGTGGTCTGTTTCCGTGAGCCTTATGATTTAGACAGGAAGTGTTTCCTGCAGGCTCTTGGGTTGAGTGCTTGTTTACAACAGGTGGTGCTCTCTGGAGCCGGAAGTTGGCCACTCACTGGTGGTAGTGTGTGTGTGCCTTTAGATTAGAATCGGTTCCCAGTCTCTTCCTCTCTCAGCTTCCTGTATGCCTGGAGCTAAGTAGCCGCTGCCACAGGCTTCCACGACCAAATATTCTGCGTCAGTGTCCAGAGTCTAAGAATCTGTGGCGCCCAAAGTTATAGACTAAAACCTTTGAAACCGTGAGCCAGGAGAAATCCTTCCTCTCTTAAGTTGTCTCTCTTAGGTATTTGGTCCCAGTGACACAAACGGCACTCAGGAACACTCAGGAACACGTCCGCCAACCAGAGGAAGTGTGCTGTGTCGGCTTCCGTCTCCTACCACCCCAGCTGTCTCGACGGCCAGTCCATGGGGGTCTGGAACCCTGCTCTTTGCTTGGTATCCAGCTTCTCATATCTGCTCCTACAGCAAGATGGAAACAAGCAGGTGGGGGCGGTGTCAGCTCCGGCTCCTGCTTCCCCACTCCTCACTGTTCAGGAGGGTTTGTCCTGGGACACCTTTCAGAGGCTGAGAAGGCTCAAGATGAGCCCCTGGAGAGCTGGGGGGTAGGGGGGGAGAACCAAGGGTGTAAAGGAATGTTTCACCTTAGAGGAGGGTGTGTCATGGGTGTGGGGGGAGCTGAGGGTACTGAGGATGGCCAGTCATGGTTACCCTCCACCTCCCCCCCTCCCGGAAACTTGCCTGCCGCTGATGCTTCTGCACACGTCATCCCACTAGCATCCGATTGGACACATTGGCCTCATCTTCATTATGCAGGATACTTTCTACCATTTTTTAAAAATTATATTCATTTATTTATTTTGGGTGTGAAGGAAGCACTCGTGGCTTGTGTGTAGATGCCAGAGGACACCTTTTAGGCATTATTCTCTCCTTCCATTCTGTGGGCCCCAGAGATCAAACTCAGGTGGTTGTGCTTGGTGAGAAGAGACTTTACCTGCCGAGCTGTCTCATTGGCTCTCATCTGTATATAAAGTAAGGTTCACCCATGGTCAAGTTACTATAAGGATTAAATTAGAGTGCATTGGAAATGCTTCTGTTTTGTTTGTTTTATATTTTGTTTTTCTTTTTCTTTTTTGTTTTTGTTTTTGTTTTGTTTTGTTTTTGTTTTTGTTTTTCGAGACAGGGTTTCTCTGTATAGCCCTGGCTGTCCTGGAACTCACCCTGTAGACCAGGCTGGCCTCGAACTCAGAAATCCGCCTGCCTCTGCCTCCCGAGTGCTGGGATTAAAGGCGTGCGCCACCATGCCCAGCGTGTTTTGTTTTTCAAGCAAAACCTGGGTGTCCTGGAACTCTGTAGACCTAGCTGACTTCAAACTCAGAGATTTGCCTGCCTCTGCCTCCTGAGTGCTGGGATTGAAGGCATGTGCCACCACTGCCTGGCTGAAATAGTTCTTGGTTGGTTTGAGATGGTCTTTCAAATGTGTAGCCTTAGCTAGCCTGGAGCTTGTTATATAGACCAGGCTAGCCTCTGCCTCCAAAAATCTGGACTTAAAGGTATATATAGTCCTACACTCACTCAGAAGAAAATGGTTCTTGATGCTATAGGAAACATTAAGAAGAAATAAATATTCAGTGGTTCGGATCACTGGCTGCTCTTGCAGAGGACCAGAGTTCAGTTTTCGGCACCCACATGGTGGCTAGCTGTCTATAATTCATGGTCCAGAGGATCTGGTGTCATCTTATGGCCATCTCATACATATACATATTGAATCTCATACATATACATGAGGCAAAAACCATCCTTACACATAAATAAAAGTAAATAGAATCTAAAAAACCTTAATAAATCTGTGTATATACATATTTATAATTGTCTATCTACACATAAGTTATAGTAATTTACCATGTTTCATACATCTAGCCTTTTTGTTTGTGAGAAGATAAGCCAGTGAGATGGCTCAGCAGGTAAAGGCACTTGGCCACACAGGCCTGGAGATCTGAGTTCAGTCCCTGAGATGGATAGAGGTGGAAGAAGAGAACCAACTCCACAAAGATCTACACATCCACAAAGATGTATTCTGCCTTCCACCTCTGCACTGTGGTGTGCGGGCACCTTACATGAACAAGCACACACACAAAGAATAGGAAATTTTACAAAAACATGTAAGCTGTATGAGAGTAGGGATACTGACTTATTTCCTACAATAGCCACAATAATCGCTAAAAATCATAGTTCTATGAATAAATGTCATTGCCAGGGACACTTGCAACGCTTTGGAGGCGTTTACCCATCTCTGTTGTGTGTCTTAGCTCCCAGAACCATCTCTAGTTCCCCGAGCAGTGGTAAAAGCAGCAAGTATGGAATCCAGTACATCAGCCCTCACTCCTGAAGCTTCAGTTCCTATTTGAAAAATAGAGCTAGCCATGTCTGCTCCACTTGGGTCATCAGGAAGCCCAGTGAGTCACCGTTACTCACAGGCCCTGGCTGGAGAGCTTTTGGTACATCACCAGCTCCTTTGCCCTTGTGCCTGCTCCTTTCTGTGGGCAGTGGGGCTTGAAGTGGTTTACCCATGTTTAAGCCCTGCCCCCCCCCTTTTTTTAAGATTTATTTATTCATTATATGTGAGTACACTATAGCTTCAGACACAACAGAAGAGGGCATCAGATCTCATTATGGATGGTTGTGAGCCACCATGTGGTTGCTGGTATTTGAACTCAGGACCTTTGGAAGAGCAGTCAGTGCTCTTAACCACTGAGCCATCTTTCCAGCCCAGCCCTGCCCCTTTTAAGACCTGGCCAAGGAGTGCAGGTTTGGGATCCTCCATTAGCCCTGGTCCTCTGCTCATACCCTCTGCCATCTCAGGCAGTCACCTGCAGCAGCCCTAGGCTTTTGAAGCCAGGTTTCAAGGAACCTGGCCACGATGGAGCTGCCTCCCTGAGCCCTCCATTCAGGTGCTGAGGACAGGCAGGTCCTTGGAGGCCTGCTCCTGCAGCCCCGCGGCTGTCCACCTGACATCACATCAACCTGTGTAGTCCCTTTGATGTCAGTCCCCAAACTGGAGCCTGGCGCCCTGCTCTGAGGACCCAGGCTTTGAAGTTGGCCTATAAATTGAGCTTTCAGGAAGAAAGTTGTCTGTTGTGGCTCAGAGCAACCAGCCGGGCCCTGTAAAGGCACACAGAGTTACCGTGAGCCCCTGATAAATAATTCTTTCTGGGCCCAAGAAAGAGTCGTTCCATTTAAAGGGAAGGAAAATTCCCTTGACCTTTTCATTGAAGTTGGGGGGTGGGGTGGGAGTGTTGGAGAGGGTTTTTGTGTCTTCTTATGAAAGCCGTATGGGAAGGCAGGTAGTCCTGCAAACAGGCACTCTTGACACCGCGTACTCTTAGCCATCCCTGCCCCTTCTCTCCCTGCTTTGCCACGGTGTGACCAGCTAGGGGTCGAGCCTCTTACAGGAAGAGAGGCCTGCGCCCCTCAAGGCAAATCCTGTTAGAAATGGTAGAGCTTGTGACCCGGCTTTGCCATCTTTTCCATCCAGTGTTTGACCCTGTTCAGGCCTGAGGCCTCTAAAGAAGATAACTGTCACACCCCGAGGAAGCCCAGACAGGCACTGGTGGGAACACACTGCCTTTGCTTCTGTGTGCCCTCAGCCAGGTCTCTGTAGTTCACGTCTGGGTAACTGGATATATAGACAAAGCATAGTGCACACATAGAAAGGACACGGAATGTGTCCAGATGTGTGCCATGACACTGGCTGTCCCCAGCTGACTTGCTCAGGAGGCCATTGCCCCAGCAGTTACCCTCCCCCATTTCTGTGCTAGGCACACATGCAGGCTTTTCGTTATAGTTTTACCACCTAGTGAAGCACTTACAAGGACTGTCTCTTTTGTTGTTGTTTGTTTTGGGGTTTTTGTTTTGAGACAGGGTCTCACTAGGAAGCTCTGGTTGGCCTCAAACCCACAGAGTTCTGCCTGCCTCTGCCTGCTAAATGCTGGGACTAAAGGCGTGTGCCACCATGTCCAGCTCTAAGTTCATTCATACCTTAGCTGGACTTGGTTTGTTTTTGTTTTTTTGTTTTTTGTTTTTTGAAGTTGCTTTCCTCATTGCTATGATGCATACTTCATGAAAGCAACCTAATGTGAGAAGGGTTTGTTTTAGCTTATGACTTAGGAAAGGACACTGTCTAGGGTGACAGCCGAGGTGGGAGGTAGCACCCATGGCCCACCCTCAGATTTGTCCCTGAATGCTGGAAGTTTCCATGTACCATCATGCCTGGCTCAGGAACTTTAATAAATATGATTTTCCACTCACTTAGACAATTCAGGAAGAGTAATGAATGCTCCCAAAAGCTCTGGAGCATAAGCCTGGGAAGTTGGTCAGCCTGGAGCAGAAGCCTGGGAAGTTCTGGGCTCAATTCTCAGCCGAGAGTGTGTGTGGAAGAGAACTTCAGGTGGGTATGGTGGCACACGTCGATCCTAGGACTAAGGCAGGAGGATTACCTGGAGTTAAAAGCCAGCATGGGCTACCTAGTGAGTTTTAGAACACTGCATCATGAGATAAATAATGAGACTGTCTTAAAAATACATACATATACATAATTATATAGTATGTACATTGTACATATATATGTATAGATAATTCTCTAACTTTGAATTTGAACAATTGTTTCTTCCTTGATTAAAAAAACACAAGATTACAGGAATAAAGGAAATTTCAGCTGGAGTGATGTATATTATTATGCAATATGTCTTTTTGGTTGCTTGCTTGTTTTTATTTAAACAAAAACTTTTTTTTACTAACTTTTTGTTTTTGTTTTTGTTTTTTGTTTTTCGAGACAGGGTTTCTCTGAGTAGTCCTGGCTGTCCTGGAACTCACTCTGTAGACCAGGCTGGCCTCGAACTTAGAAATCCGCCTGCCTCTGCCTCCCAAGTGCTGGGATTACAGGCATGCGCCACCACGCCTGGCTTTACTAACTTTTTAAAGATTTATTTATTATTATATCAAAGTACACTGTAGCTGTCTTCAGATACACCAGAAGAGGATATCAGATCTCATTACTGATGGTTGTGAGCTGGGATTTGAACTCAGGATCTCCGGAAGAGCAGTCAGTGCTCTTATGCTGAGCCATCTCTCCAGCCCCAAACAAAACCTTTTTATGTGTACATGTGTGTGCCTGCTTGTCTGTATGTGCACCAACGTGAGTAGGTGAGCAATCAGAGCAGAGAAGGAAAAGAGGAATATTGGTGATCGGTGTACTTTCTCTTCTCTCTCTTTCTTTCTTTCTTTCTTTCTTTCTTTCTTTCTTTCTTTCTTTCTTTCTTTCTTTCTTTCTTTTTTTTTTTGATACAGGATTTCTCTGTGTAGCCCTGACTGTCCTGGAACTCACTCTGTAGACCAGGCTGGCCTTGAACTCAGAGATCCACCTGCCTCTGCCTCCCGAGTGCTGGGATTCAAGGTGTGTGCCACCATGCCAGGCTGAGATCTCTTAAAGAAAAAAAAAAAAAGTAACCAAGAAAAAATACCTAAGTGTTGCCTACAATAGTAGTTTTATTTTGTGTTTCTGCTATGGACTCTCATTACTACCCAGGTTCTCTACAGATGGTAGTCTCTGAAGCCACCCCTGACTCTTCCCTCTTGGTGTCCGCACCCTGCAGTCCCTTCTCCTTACATGTGGGCTGGAGCTAGTAATTCCCATCTAGTAAAGGGTGTGACGAGATAATAGGATGTCTCTCTCTTCTGAGGAGTCTGCTCCTGAGTGCTGGGATCAAAGTCATATGCTATCATACTTGGTCTCATTGGGACATATGCTATCATACTTGGTCTCATTGGGACATATGCTATCATACTTGGTCTCATTGGGACATATGCTATCATACTTGGTCTCATTGGGACATATGCTATCATACTTGGTCTCATTGGGACATATGCTATCATACTTGGTCTCATTGGGACATATGCTATAATACTTGGTCTCATTGGGACTTTCTCTGTCTTTATTCTAATTGGGATTTTTGTGGCATTCTCAACCTGTGGGTGAATGTCTTCAGGCCATTTGAGAAGATCCTATTTATTCTCTCTCTTTAAAAAGAGACTTTTTTTTTAAATTACATGTATATGTGTACATAGTGTAGGTATGTGTATATGCATGCAGGTGCTCTAGGGGACCAGAAGAGTGACTCAGATGACCTGGAGCTGGGGTTACAGGAAGTTGTAAGCCACCTAATGTGGGTGCTGGGAGTTGAACTAATGTCCTCTGGAAGACCAGCAAGTGCTCTTAACCGATGAGCCATCTCTGTAGCCTTGGTATTATCTCTTCAAAAGTTGTTTTCTGGATGGGTGTGGTGGTGTACACCTTTAATCCCAGCACTCAGGAGGCAGAGGCAGATGGATCTCTGAGTTCTAAGGCCAGCCTGGTCTACAGAGTGAGTCCAAGATAGCCAGGGCTCATTGAACTGAGAAACTGTGTAACAAACAAACAAACAAACAAACAAACAAAACCAACAGCAAAAAAGTCGTTCTCTGGCCTCTCCCAGCTGTCCCTTTCTGGCCCTCCTCTGTATGAATGCTAGCCATTCACAGTGTTGTGCAGGAATCCATGGCCCATCAGGGTAAGGTGGGCCACACAGAACTGAAGGCTTTTTTGCCACACTATCCTAACACGTGGTGGCACATCCCACAGACCATCATGACACTTGTTCATACTGGCTATTTCAAGACATAGAGCAAGAGATGTGAGACTTTCCTGGTTACCACAGTACATGGTCAAGCTGGCTGGCTGCACAGTCCCAGGCACTGGTGCCAGAGGGATGTGGCACCTGAGTGACAGAGGCACCTACACGCTGTGATAAACATGCATTTGTAATGTGCAGCTCCTGGGACAGACAGGCTCACACCTTCCTTAGGCTAAGGGCTGGCTTCTCAGGCTGCACAGGACCGACATCTAGGACCAGGTCACTCTGTTGAGTGTCTTGGGTGTAGGATGGCATTCAGCCGTGGCCTCTATCTCCTCTCACTATATTCCAACGTCTCTCAACCGTGACCAACCACAAATGTCTCCAGACATTGCCAAATGTACCCAGGGGAAGAAGCCAAAGCCACTCCTTATTGAGGAGCAGCGGTCCAAGGACAACATTCCAGACAAGAGAGCCTCACGGGGTTACTGATATTAAGAGAGTCTGTGTAATAAAAGAGGACCAATCGCCGGTGTAACCGGAGCAGTGGGTTGTGAGCTGTCTGTCTTTGGTTTTTTGGCTGTGTGAAAGCTAGTGGCTACAGTCCATGTGTTCCACTTTAGCTATGTGAACTCAATTTTCAGGCCTGATCTTTTCTTTATAACATTGCAATTCTCTTGGAAATGGCTTCTTGTAGTTTGAAGACTGGTGGGCAAATTGACCCACTGTGGAATTCAGTCTTGGAGGGAACGCCCTGGCAATGGTGGTAGCCCATTCTGAGTGTGAGTTGGGAATCTATGAAGCTGCTTCCTGGGTGAGCTGCACTCGTGGGTACCAGGGAGAACAGGCAAGGCACTGTTTGGTGATGGGGGACATGGTTTGTGGTAAACACACAACAGGTATTCCTTGTTTTGTTCCTGAGGCAGAAGTGATTGAAGGGTGCTTTGTGAGAGTCTGATGGGGTCTGATATTCAGAAATCAAGCCAGTGGAAGGTCATGCCATAGCAATTTGGTGTTCAAGTTAATGGGCAGTCTGGAGACAGAAAAGTGAGGTCATTTCTCTCTCTTCCTTTGACCCAAAGCAGCAACGAGGAGAAACAAGTGCAGACCCCGGCTTCCACGGCCTCAGGCATTGAAACAAACTTGGAAATGCATGGAGCAGAAACGGGAGTGGATCATTTCAAATGAGCACAGAAGGATGTCTGCTTGTGCAGGAATCAGATGGCCAGTGTCTCCCTGAGGAGAGGCCGTTTGCCAGAGCCACCTGTCAGGCACACAGGTCTACAGCCTCCACCTCTCTATTTTATTGATAAATGTTATGTTGTGTGTGTGTGTGGAATGTGCATGTGCATATGGTGTAAGGACCGTTAGAGGGTGTTGAACCTCCTGGAGTTGTAGGTTATAAGCTGCCTGCTGTGGGTGCTGGGAAACAAACTCAGGTGCTCTACAAGAGTGTTTGGCACACAACAGGTTCTCAGTAGATATTTGTAGCAGATCAAATATGTAATAAAAGGAGAAGAGGAGGAATAAAGAAGAGGAAGGGGAGGAGGAAAAAAGAAAAAAGAGAAGGAGGGAGAGAAGGAAGAGGAGGGAGAGGAAGAAGAGGAGGAAGAGGGGAGGAGGAGGGGAAGGGGGAGGAGGGGAGGAGGAGGAGGGGAAGGAGGAGGAGGAGGAAGAGGAGGGGAGGAGGAGGGGAAGGAGGAGGAGAAGCAGTAGCAGCACCTAAGCTTGTGAGAGGCGACTGCCATGCAGAGTGGGAACACACTCTCCAGAGTGAGTCTTTTTTTTTTTAAAGATTTATTTTATGCATATGAGTACACCACCATTACTCTCTTCAGACACACCAGAAGAGGGCATCAGATCCCATTACAGATGGTTGTGAGCCACCATGTGGTTGCTGGGAATTGAACTCAGGACCTCTGGAAGAGCAGTTAGTGCTCTTAACCACTGAGCCATCTCTGCAGCCCAAGTGATTCATTCTTATAGAAACAATAATGCACAGCAGAAATATAAGAAGATCCCACAAAACAATGAAGAATCAGTGTCAACTGCAAGAACAGAGGATTTTAAATTCTTACTTTTATTTTTTAAAGATTTTTTTTTATATCTGTGTGCCTGGTGCCCACTAGTCTAGAAGAGGACGTCAGATCTCTAGAACTGGAGTTACATATAGTGGTGAGCCACCATGTGGGTGCTGGAAATTGAACCTGCGTCCTCTTTAAGAGCAAACAGTGCTCTTAACCTCTGAGGCATCTCTCCAGCCTCTGGTAATTATACAACACCAACTGGGCTGTTAGACACTGCTTGAGTGACAAGAGGAAGGGAGACAGGAGTGACAGAAGTGGAAATGGCATGGAGACAGCAGAGGCAGAATGCCCACAGTTGGCATTTCTAAGGGGAAGGCTTGTATTTATTGAGCAGTGTGTTGTAGGTTTAAGAAACCACTTAATCCTCTGAACTCTTTGGAAGTTCACCAAGTTTTTTTTTTTTCACCAAATTTATTTTGAATAAACCAGTCAGCTGACATGACAGTTCTCTACCAATTTTTTTTCTTTTCTTTCTCTTTCTTTCTTTCTTTCTTTCTTTCTTTCTTTCTTTCTTTCTTTCTTTCTTTCTTTCTTTCTTTCTTTCTTTCTTTCTTTCTTTCTTTCTTTCTTTCTTTCTTTCATGTATGTGAGTACACTGTTGCTGTCTTCAGACATACCAGAAGAGGGCATCTGATCTCATTACAGATGGTTGTGAGCCACCATGTGGTTGCTGGGAACTGAACTCAAGACCTCTGGAAGAGCAGTCAGTGCTCTTAACCACTGAGCCATCTCTCCAGTCCTACCAATTTTTTAACCTTTAAATTTACTCTTATTTTGCCTGCATGTATGTATTTGCACTATGTATGTGCCTGATGCCCAGAGAGGTTCGAAGTGGGCATCAAATCCCCTAGAACTAGAGTTAGAAATGGTTGTGAACCACTGTGTGTGTGGTAGGAATTGATCCCAGATCCTCTGCAAGAACAGCCAATGCTTGTCTACCAGTTTCAGTGAGGACATGTAACTGGGGTTCTCTGTTATCCTGTTTTATATCACCTTGACAGGATACCAGACTGGTTAATTTATAAAGAAGATTGGAATACAGCTTAGTGATCAAGTGCTTGCCTAGTCACTCTCTCTCTCTCTCTCTCTCTCTCTCTCTCTCTCACACACACACACACACACACACACACACACACACACACACACACACAGCTTTTAGCAGAGCATGATGTTGGGGCATGCTTATAGTTACTTTAGCCCAGCAGTTCAAGACCGGCCTGGGTAACACAGAAAGACTCCACCTTAAAAAAAAAAATTAGAGGCTGGGTTATATATAACTCAGTGGTAGCATGCATACTTAGTGTATTGAGGTCCTGGGTTCTACCAGCTGTAACTCAAATGAAACTTTTTTCTTCTAGTTCTGAGGACACAAAAGAACACTGTACCAACCAACAAGTGTCGAGAGGGTTCTGTGTGGTGTCATCCATACTAGAAGAGCAGAAGGCAAGACAAGTTTGTGAACAAGCTCATGCAGCTCTCCTGGCTTTGTAGCCATCTGCCATTACACTAACTAGCATGTCAAGCCAATGCTCTCAGGACCTGATCCATCTCAGCACATGGGGCTGTTAGTGTGGTTAAGGAATAGAGAGAGCTTGCTTAACATGGTGAGGGCCTAGACTATATCTCCATCACCACAGACCATTCTCACCATCTGTTCCAGAGGGGATGTTTCAAGTATACACCATCTGAATTGCAGAGAGTCAACAAATTTCCCAATTTTACTTTTGTTAAGAGCCTTAAAAGAGTGTATTCCCCAGGACTATTGTACAAGGGGTTATGGGATGGCTGGAAGGCACTGTCTTTCCCTCCAGGGAGCTCTTCTGACGTGATGGAGCTAGGAAGAAGTGCCTTCAGGTACTGAGGAATGGGAGATTTTCAGAAGAACCTCTTCAACACTGAGGTATATACATCTTAGCGTGATGTTCACTGAGTCACGATGACAGACACTGCTAATAAGCCAAGGAAGAAACAAGACAAAGATTAGGAAAAGAGGATTCTGGTAGTGTCAAGGGTCGGTAGAAGTCATGTTTGGGTGGATTGTAGAAAGGAATGAAGTAGGTAAAAATAGAAATGTGGGCTGGTGAGATGGCTCAATGGTTAAGGACACTGACTGCTCTTCCAGAGGTCCTGAGTTCAATTCCCAGCAACCACATGGTGGCTCACAACCATCTGTAATGCAATATGATGCTCTCTTCTGGTGTGTCTGAAGACAGCTACAATGTACTCATACACATAAAATAAATAAATCTTAAAAAAAAAAAAAAAAAAGAACTGACAACTGACCTTAGTGGAACATGCCTGTAAGCCCGGCACTTGGGAGGCAGAGGCAAGGGGCAGTAGCTTAAGCTAATCCTTGCTACAATTAGAAGTTAAGGCTAGCTAGGGCTTCATGAGACCCTGCTTTAAAAAATGGTTATTAAATTCATTATAGGAGGAGCTGCAGAGTTGATTCAACAGTTAAGAGCACTTGTTCTTACAGAGGACCTCTGTTCAATTCTTAGCACCCACATGGAGGCTCACCCTTATCTAACAACACTCAGGTCTCAGGTGGTTGTGATCACCATGTGGGAGCTAAGAATAACACCTACACCCTCTATAGGAGCAACTGGTCCTCTTAAATGCTGGGTCACCTTCCTAGCCCTGTCCTTGTTCTGACAGTGCTGGCATTTCCTGGCCGCTCACCTGCACGCTTTACTGTAGTCTCACAGTGACTAACCACAGTGATCCTTCTGTTGTCCTTTTACTGATGCAAGGGAAGGCCACTCAGCACACTGGGCTCAAGTTTATCATCAATAATGGAGGGAGCTGGGTTGTGGGACACCTGTACATGCCGTGGTTTTTGTTTGTTTTGTTTTGTTTTTCGAGACAAGGTTTCTCTGTATAGCCCTGGCTGTCCTGGAACTCACTTTGTAGACCAGGCTGGTCTCGAACTCAGAAATCCGCCTGCCTCTGCCTCCCAAGTGCTGGGATTAAAGGTGTGTGCCACCACACCTGGCTCATGCTGTGGTTTTAATAGCACAACTCATGGACTTAAAAATATATTCTGGTCTCGAGAGATGGCTCAGCAGATAAGAGCACTGACTGCTCTTCCAAAGGTCCTGAGTTCAAATCCCAGCAACCACACGGTGGCTCACAACCATCCATAATGAGATCTGATGCCCTCTTCTGGGGTGTCTGAAGACAGCTACGGTGTACTTACATATAATAAATAAATCTTTAAAAGAAAAAAAAATTTTTTTAAATAGATTCATTTAGGGGAGGAAGGATGTATAGCACAGTGCATGCTATGTGGAGGTCATGGGTAACTTGTGGGAGTTCTCAACTTCTACCATGTCAGATCTGGGAACTGAACTCAGGTTGTCTGGCTTAGGGGGTCAACCCTTTGTACGTGGGGAGCCAGCCAGCCAGCCAGCCAGCCCAGTTCAGAAAAGACAGAAGGAAAAGACATTACAGAGATAGGAAGATAAAAGAGGCTCATAACTGGTAGATTGTTTTTTAATATAAGAATAAGAAGTCAGATGTCGCGTCACCTACATGCCCTTAATCAACACTCAAAGGCAAGAGGCAGGAGGATCCTTGAATTCTAGGACGGCTAGAGATAACCTGTCTACAAAATACAAAACACCCACAGATGAAAAAAAAAAAGAATTGGAGCTGACAGAGTCAGGGCACTGTGAGGTCCTCCAGTGTTTCTTACTGGCTTGTGATCTTTTTCCAGAATAACCTGCAGGCCACGGATACATCTAAAGGTGGTAGGACCTTAGCAGGAAGGTCTGACCTTACAGCAGGAGGCTGACCCTGAACTGAGAGCAACTGAGACCTGGCAACTGAGACCTACACTGTCTCAGTGGTGACAGAGCAACAAGGGACATCCCTGTGTGCTCACCTGGTAGCAGAAATTCATTTCCCCATTTGAAAGGCGAACCAACTTTTTTCTTTTCTTTTTTTTTTAAGATTTATGTGAGTACACTGTCTCTGTCTTCAGACACACCAGAAGAGAGCATCAGACCCCATTACAAATGTTTGTGAGCCACCATGTAGATGCTGGGATTTGAACTCAGGACCTCTGGAAGAACAGCCAGTGATCTTAACCACTGAATCTTTCCAGCCCCCAACTTTTGCTTTCAAGTAAGGTCATCACACTGGATATTTCTGCTTCTTCCATTCACCCAGGTGTTAAATATCTAGAAGGCTTTTAGCTACTATAAATAACATGAATTTTAGTCATTAAGGGGCAGTCATTTGATGCAAGGAAAGGCCCTGTTAGGAGTGAACCTCTGGGTGCAAACTTGGGACAAGGACAGTTCTGGATAAAGTCACTAGTATGGAAAATCATAACCTTCCCACTGTGTCCAACTGCTCAAAAGCCATTTGTATTCTTTGAGTTTTCTATCTCATGCAGTGTATGCTCAGCTGCCATTGCACACATGCAAGTTCAGAGGACGATTCAGAGCAGTTGGCTCTTGAGTCCTACCATGTAGGTACTGGAGGGCAAACTCAGGTCGTCAGGGGCAGACTGACAGTCAGGACTTCTACCCACTGGGCTATCTCACTGGGCCAATTTCCTGAGTTTTTAAAAACTGGGTACAAAATGGCATATCAACTCTTTTGTTTTCCTTTCATGTTGTTCCTTGAAATTCATTCATCATGTAAGATAGACAAGGTGGTTAATGTGGTGTAGGGACTACAAGCTGCAGGGCCTCATGGATCAATACTCCAGAACCTATTCTAACTCTTGAGTTTTATTAGTTTAGTGGTTAGACATGGATTAATTAAAATTGAAAATCTTGTAAATAGCCCTGCATGTTTAATAGTAAACTGGCGGAAATGCTTTAAAATCTCACTGATCTTCCTTCCATTCTTTTGTGGTCCTGAGGATGGGGCTTTTAGGTATGCTAGCGGAGTGCCCTCCCAGGAAGCTGGAAACAGCTTCCATTATTATTTTTGAGACAGTCCTTCTATGCAGCTTCCTATGACCTCAGGGCAATCAGCTCAGTCTCCCTGGCACTAGGATGTCTGGCCAGCACCCTTATGTTTCTGCTCTTAAATGGTGTTTTGTGTCCTGGTATGTTTGTTTGTGTACCACTTGTGTGCCTGGCACCTGTGGAGGTGAGAAGGGTACATTGGATTCCTTGGAACTGGAATTAGTTGTAAGCTGCCATGTAGGTGAACCCGGATCCTCTGGAAGGACAGCCAGTGCTCTGAATCACTGAGCCATCACTCTAGCCTCTCATCTGTTCTTAAACATAAATTAGTTTTTAGTTCCTACGTAAATTAACTGTAATGTGCAATTCCAGAGGCTGGATCTGAAAATCAGTGTTTACACTAAAACCAACTTCTTTAAGTTACTTTATATACACTGTTGATCATCCAGAGAATACTTACATGGGCAGTACCTACTTGTAGAGTGTGAGGAATTAAAAAACAAAACAAGCCGGGCAGTGGTGGTGCACACCTTTAATCCCAGCACTCGGGAGGCAGAGGCAGGAGGATTTCTGAGTTCGAGGCCAGCCTGGTCTACAAAGTGAGTTCCAGGACAGCCAGGGCTATACAGAGAAACCCTGTCTCGAAAAATAAAAACAAAACAAAACAAAACAAAACAAAACAAAAAGACCCTTTGGGTGAAAATGCAAAACGTAGTCTGTGAGTCAGAAACCAACTGCTCTGTGCCCCCATTTCAACTTTGAAAGGAGTATCTTTACAAAGTCCAGCTCAGCAGGCACACCCTGCAGTCTGATACGTAACAGATCAGTTCTAATACAGGCTGCATTCTCATCTTTAAGCCGATTAAAATTTTGACAATTATTCAAAGCTCCATCCACTACCCCACAATGCACCCATGTAAACTGCTATACAAACCAAGGAGAGAAGAGATAAGCCCTGCCCAGCTCTGGCAGCTGCAGTCACCTGGTGATGGTTCCTGTCAGCCATCAGTCTAGAGAGATGGTGAGATGAACATGGTTTCTGCCTGCTCCCCATTTACAGACAATGAGGATAAAGGCAGCACAATCAATATGGGAAACTGCTTTCTCTTTATTTCGACCTTAGGAGGAAAAAATGAACTTTGGTCACATGGTACCTTAAAAAAATCCAGTTTTACATATTTCTAAATACACAGGACTAAATGAGCAGAGAAATAATTTCTTCTGTAAAAACTGGCCAAATTTTATCAAAACTTTACCATACAGTAAAATCAACTTATATAAAGACATTTTGGGTTTGCAGCCTTTGAATGATGTGAAGGGCACTTCACACTTAAGTGTCCTGTGCTTGCTCTGGTCCATGAGCAGACACGAAACAAGCATGGACTGTCAGTGACGGTCTGCAGCAGGGCTGGTGGCAGCCAACGCCACGATGGACAGGTCTACTTTAACCAAGTATAATCAAGGGAACACGTCACAGTATCAGATGAATTATGTAAGAGAAAAATAGGAACAAACCAAAAGATGAAGATGAAAGAGCTACCACAAACAAAGCAAGTGTCCCCCATAATGCACCTGCAGAGGCCAACAGTGGGGGGAGGGCAGATGATGCTAATACGAAAGGAAGCTGAGTACAGTATTCATTTCTCATTTTATACAACTCTGACTCTTTACAAAAATGGTTATAGTCATGCCCGGAGAAATGTAACCCACGGCATTGGAAAGCAAACACTCTTTGTAGTTATTTAAAAGGGCCTCTTTTTAAAAATTATAATACAAAGGTCTGTGCTCTATAAGCAGTCCTCCACTGTGCATTATAACAATAAGGCTTACTTTTAATACAAAGACTAAGGGTTTGGTAGTTAGGAGCCACTGGACTTGACAAACATCATCTTATAATTGCTCTTGGCGTCTTTTTTGCTCTTCGGGTCTTCTGTGTCGTCAGGATGCTCAGCAGCATGAAGCTCTTCTGCAGACTCCTCCTTCTCAGACTCCGAATCACTGTCCGAGTCATCTGGACTCTCAGCATCAGGGGAGTCATCCTCATCGTCATCTCCAGCCACATCACCTTCTCCATCATGATCTTCTACCTAAAACATCAACCAAAGGCCTATGAGGGAAAAACAAGCACCACTGACCAGTACAAAAAATGGGAACTGGGATTAGTCCTAATTTTTGTCTATCTTAAAAACAGCCCACTTAACTCAAGAGGCAGAGGCAGGTGGATCTCTATGAGTTCAAGTTCCAGCAGGGGTTACATAGTGAAACACTATCTTAAAACACCCCAAAGCAGTCCACTTAATAGTATTAAGTCAGTATTTTATAGGCAAATTAAGCTTCCTGGCTGCTGAGGGAAAGACTGAGGACAGCCACTCCAGGCTTTAAGGAAAGCTCCCAGCAGCACTCCGCTGTCTCCCTCCTCTATCTGGTGAAATTTCCTGCTTTTCTCTTCCTGGAACAGCATCTGTTAGTCATTCACACCGCACCAGTCATTATTACACATTGGTACTCATTAGAGACCAGTCAAGAAACAGCTAAGAAACAAACCTAAGCCAGAATTTTAAACTTATATGAAAAGACTTTTATCTTATGAGCAGTTATTCGTATCTGTTGAAGGTCTGCCTAGGTTAAGTAAAATTTACCTTAAGCCAACATTAGAAAACTCATTTTAACTCCTTAACAACATTTCCTGACTCTCTAGTGACAGAGACCTGCTGTAAGAGTGTTTTAAGTAGCTGACAAGAAAGCACTCTCTTGGGCTGGTGAGATGGCTCAGCGGGTAAGAGCACCCGACTGCTCTTCCGAAGGTGATAAGTTCAAATCCCAGCATCCACATGGTGGCTCACAACCATCTGTAACGAGATCTGGCGCCCTCTTCTGGAGTGTCTGAAGACAGCTACAGTGTACTTACATATAATAAAA
>LR749682.1:1942327-1958089 GCA_902729485.2 Mus minutoides | reverse complement strand
TGAGACTCCAGCTGTTCATTAATTTTCCTGTCTTCTTCCCCTGCGTGTCCATTGTACTTTGGTTATGATTCAGTCAAATCAACAAAAACATTTGATTACACAAAAAGACCCATAAAACAGAGGCTATTCTATTCAGGGCTGAGTTCTCTAACTGATTGACTTCACATTATATTCTGTGGACAGTTTCTGTAGCACAGTTGTCACCTACTAAACAACACAGTAGCCAACACACATATTTATGATAACTTAGGAGCCAACCTTCTAAATTAAATGTCTAATGATCACTCTGAAGATTTTCTCCAAGTGACCTAAAAACCTCTCATAAACAAGAGTATTTGTTTCTGAAGAGAGAGAACAAAAATGAGCAATTCTGCTCAGAGCATGAAAGGTCATCCCAGGGTGGCCTGGTAATGCTTCCTGGTGCCTGTCTTTGCTTCTCAGTTAATAGAAACAAACTAAAATCCCAAGTTATTTACTATGCAACATTTGTATGTTCGCATTTATTCTGCACCAGGCAGCAGAGCACTGACAGCCCTGTGAACCCCACTTCAAATGGATGGTCCTCAACAGTCTGTACCCAACCCTGGGCACAGTGCTTTAGTGTACAAAAGCAATTTTAGGTTCCAATCACAAATTTCTGTGCTTGAGGTTATTTTCTTCATAAAGCTCTCAATGTCTTTGGCATCATTATCTAGTGAGCACAGCAAGGACTATCACGGCCTCTCATGCACTCATGTCATTTCACTCTGCTACAATTCTCAATTTTAAAAGACAAGTATTAAATGACAAAACACCCTTCCATTTTGAAAGGCTGATGTTCTGCCTTGTGGAACAATGCTAATCATTCTGAAATAACTAATGTCAGAAAAATGAGAGATCAAATCATTTCTGAAATATACTGTATAAGATAGGTCATATAAAGTTAAATGATTCAGTTAAAATTTTTTTACATTTAGTTTAGATTATGCTGTTAATGAATAACAACCAAAATTTCGTTTACTTTCCAGTAGACTGAATTAAAATCCAATTCATTTACAGTTTTTATAAAAAAGCCCCCCCCCCCTTTTCTTTTGCCTTTTCTGGTGCTGCAAAGCCAGGGCTATAAGCATGCTAGGCAACTGTTTTACCAAGAGAATATATTTCCCTTGAAATGCTTTAGCTACCAGAACTATGCACAGAAAAGCTCAAAATCATATAGATCTATCACCTCTATTTTAATTATGTATTTCTTACCTGTTCGGAAGTGAGATGTTGATTTGTGATCTCCTATAACAAGACGACCAGTGTGTTCTTTCTGTAAGAAAATATATTAAAACTTGATATTGCTCATTTAATATAATTACTGGGTGTTCACTATAATGTAGTGGAAACTACTGCAGATTTCTGGAATATTCTGAAGACTAAGGCATAAATCAAGATCTCTGTCTTT
This sequence comes from Mus minutoides, assembly GCA_902729485.2. Classification (NCBI taxonomy): domain Eukaryota; kingdom Metazoa; phylum Chordata; class Mammalia; order Rodentia; family Muridae; genus Mus; species Mus minutoides. The sequence continues at coordinate 1,956,660 of LR749682.1, read as the reverse complement.
ATAGAATTATATACTAGCAAGAGGATAGACTAGAAAGAAATACACAAATGTAAACAGTGAATTAAACGATCCTAGAAGGTAGTGCCATCAAAACAAAACAGAGAATACAGTCACAGAATACTCAAAGGGTAGAGATCAGGCTCTAATATTTTGAGACAAGGTCTCACTATGTAGACCAGGCTGTCCTTGAACTCATAAGAGATCTATCCGTATCCGCCTCCCAAGTGGTAGGATTAAAAGCAAGCACCACATGCCTGTCCCAGGCTGGAATTTTAAATAATACACAATGAGAAAATTAAGCCAGTCCAAGCATCATCATCATTATTATTATTATTATTATTTTTGGTTTTTCGAGAGAGGGTTTCTCTGTATAGCCCTGGCTGTCCTGGAACTCACTTTGTAGACCAGGCTGGCCTTGAACTCAGAAATTCGCCTGCCTCTGCCTCCCGAGTGCTGGGACTAAAGGCATGCGCCACCACACCTGGCTAGTCCAAGCATTTTCTTTCCTGCTGAGTGTGTATTGTCATTTCGTCATGGCCCCTTGCTCCCATCTTAACTGGTTTCTCTATGTAGTTCTGAAAATTATTCTGTAAACCAGGCTGGCCTGCAACTTTAGAGATCTGCCTGCCTCTGCATCCTGAGTGCTGGGGTTAAAGGCATGTGCTATTATCATGCCTAGACCGCCTGAATTTCTTAAAACCTTTTCTGTAATCTCTTCCTGATTCCTCAAGAATATCTTAGAAAGCAAGCAAGCAAACAAACAAACAAAACAAAGACAAAAAATCCCCCCACAAAACTTTGATTGAAAGCAAAATACTTATCACGTACCAAGTAGTAGAAAACATTATTATTGACAATATATCACAATTAGCTAGCTAGTTCTTTATTAGATTACAATACACCCTCAATTTCAACCTGCCAAAGACAGATCTTAAGACAATGTAATACAAAACATAAAAATAGTTTGATTCAAAGAAACTACATAATTAGTTTCATTATTCAGTCCACTCTTTATAGTTCCCATTTCATTTCTTAAAGTAAAGAAAGGATCCATGAAAAGAGAAAAAGATTAAATCTCATCACAAAGCAACATTAAAAAGCGCTTGTGGAGACAGTATATTTCTTCCATCTAAGGACACATCTAAGCTCCACCTCCAGCCCTTTAGGCGAAGATTTATATGATGGCAGAAAGCCCATGAACTGGTTACCAAATTTTAAAGATTCTCTTATAATGTTTTTAGTACTGTCGGAATTTTCATCCTAGTACTTGATCATGTCCCCTAAATTATTACTTTATATACCTTTAACAAATCTTTTATTTGTAGATGCCAAGAGAAAGTTATGTACTATGAAACACTGCAAATCATCAGGAAGCAAGGATCATTGATTCACTACAGAAATGCTTCCTGACAGCTCTGTGAGGGTCTGCCTTCCTCAGCCCCTCTCTACTCAGAACCCTCTAATGGGAGTTGAGCTTGCAGATCTGCCCACTACTATTTCTGGAAGCTCTCTTGTGCAGGAAAGCCAGAGATAACTGGCCATCTCTGTATGCTCCCTCACACTAATGACTCTGTGTTAGTTGCAGTTTCTTTCAATGCACAACAGTCATCACGTCACCACTGGTGATACCCAGGACACAGAGCAGTGCTGGCATGTATTAAATCATCAGTAACTGCTGGTGAAATGCACCAGGGCTTCACAGGTACAACAAAGGGTGGGGTTTTATCTTGGGGTGCTGAAAAGAAGAAAATGCTCTCCCAATGCTTTCAAATGTAGTTTGTAAAACAAAACTGCTAGGAAAAGAAAGGTTTTCAAAGAATGCTTTCTTAGCACCTATAACTATACATTTAATTAAACTCAGGTATATTCCAAGATATATGCAACATTCTTAAAATTAGGCCTTTGATAAGGAATATTCCCTTGGCTGCTACTTTAAGGGCTATGAAATACAGACTTCGGACTTTTGGCAGCAGCTATAATTGCTTAGAAATGCCTTCTATGAAAACCACCAGGCAGCAAGCAATCAGCTGAGTTTATACAAATCCAATTTTCTTCATATAGTCTCTAACCACACTGCCAGAGGTGCAGAAAAGCCCAGACTAGTTCAGAAATAGTATACACTGAAAGTGTTTGGTTAGACTAGGTGTATTTCCCAAAGCAAAAAATAAATCAAGCAGAAGAAAATGGACCCCAAGATGCCCCATCCTCCTCCCTTAACCATAAAAACACAGCACTGTTTTAAAAAGTTAAAAACATACAATGCTTACCTTTCCTGCACCCATAAGTCTCAAGAACTTTTGTTTTCTTTCTTCATTGCCTAAGTCTGCTGCCTCCCAATTGCTAGATCCAAGCTGCAAGACATTAGTTATTTTGGTTTTGTTTCTGCATTTACAAATACTAAAATATTTATATTCAATCTGTAACTCCAAGTTTTCTTCTGCCAGTTTTAACCAACTGGGACTCGTGGTTTGTAGAATTCAATCAATGTATCACATCTGAATCCTGCTAGGCTCCCTTCCCTCACACCTCATGGCAGAACTCTTCATTTTGTTACAGCCACAGCTCTGTCTCTAAAGCCTGAAAATGCCAGCATCACATAGAGCACTCATACATTACTATGTACACACTCCTTCGGGTCTCGAGCTCCAGGATGCAAATCTGTGACACCTACTGCCCTAATCAAGCTGTGAAGGGGACCAGAGCACTCAGTAAAGAAAGCTGCCAGGACTGTTAAAGAAAGCTTTACAAACTCTGGGTTTGGGGCAGTCAGATGGCTCAGTGGGAGAAGGTACTTGTTGCTTAGCCTGACAACCTAACAAGCAAACCAATGGGCAGGTAATAAAGGGCACTAGGCTCAGGAACTGCATGAGCTGCCCCCATGCTCTGGCCACAACCTCTGCTTTTTCCACACATACTGCATGGGGCCAAATTAGCTCGTGTTCCACAAACCACAGTTGCAGAACTGTAGAAAGCTAAAAACACAACTATCTAAAATCCAACTTTTCCAATTTCCCATTCTCTTACAAGAATACACTCAGGCTGGGGTTGTAGCTTACACATAAAGCCCAGGTTTCAATGATCAGCACACACATACCCAACAAGAACATAGCAGCAAACATCTTGACAATGTTTTTACCTAAGTAACTCTATTTTTACAATCTCTAATTCTATTCTTTTAATGCATTGTTTATTCATTCTTCCTTTCCAAGAACAGCAAGCACATTTCCAAAATACTACATTCTGAAACACAGTGCCTAACGAGTATTTGTGATTCTCCCACTCTGATAGAAAGCTTTCATTATCCACTTCAACCAAACCAATGAAACCTCAAGAAACCCTTTTCATTACCCCTCACCACAGACTGCAGTCAGTGTTACTCCTCATACACATATCCCACTGACGATATACTGGAGACTACTTCTATGTCACCCTTTCCTAGCAGTGCATTCTGAGATATATCTATTTCTAGTATCTTCTGGTTTTGTTGCCCTCAATTATGCATCAAATCACTGAATTGGAAAACTTTGCAGCAGATAGTAACGCATAACTGATAGTTGATTTTCTAAAATTACCAGGTGTATCTTGAAAATACAGATGAGCTAAACAAATAAGACTATCAAGCAAGGTAATATCCAGTTAGCAGAAAAAAATAACAAACATATATAACGGAAACCGAGTTAAGAAAACCACTGTTGAGGGACAAGTTACTGCATATAGCATAACACCAACAACACAATCATCTTTATGATAATATAGGTAAAGTCACAGGTCCCAATCTTGAAATGCAATTATAATCATCTATAAGTCAACTATCAAGACAACAGTTATAGGATTTGAAATATATCAAAGTTCACCTGGCTCAAAAGTTGTTTTATTTCTGAGTCTATCAAAGCAAGTATGTGTGACATTCTCGGAATCAACTCAAGGTTGATATTGGGAAAAAAACAATGGAACAGCTCTTTTAGATCTAAAGTTTAGATCACTAAAAAATCCTAGACAAATTCCTAACAATGCAGAATGGTGATATTAACAATGTAAGAAGATCTAAATTCCAGTAGCAGGGAAGACAAGGGACATGAATTAATCTCACAGGCAACCAGTCATTCCTCTACTCTTTTTTAATTGATTACTAATCTTCCTTCCAAGACTAAAATTTATTCTATTTATTACAATTCTGGTCTACACCCCATCTTCCAACCAAAGGAGAGTGGTTCCTAGTATCCTCTCATTAACTACAAAATAATTCAGGGCACCTTTTATGGCCCACAAAGGACTGACGAAAGACATCAAACTGCACTAAAAATTACAATTCTGAAGCTGACAGTGTATGAATATGCGAGACCAGCTTTCATCTGTCTCAAAGATGACTTCCTCATGTCCCTCTCCCACCAACTTCCTTAGCAATGTTTCCAAGGGATTTCATTATAGAAGAACCTCATTTTACAAGTTACCTGCAGTTTCCACGACACTACGCTAGAGCGAAGACAAATATAAGCATCCTCTTTATTAATATTTCGATTCCAGTATCTGGCATTGTAGTCAGCATTGAACAGGTTAATAAGGGACAGTTTATTATTTAAACTGATAAGCTGAAGGCATGAGAGGGCAGGAAAAAAGATATTTGACATCAAAATGCGCTTCTGGGTCTCACTCCCTCTGACCTCGCCATTATTCCATCCCCAAACTGTCTACCACAACCTTCGGCTTAATATTGGTCTCTGTTTACTAAGAATGGTGTAGTTAGGGCAGCAATTACCAGTACACAGCAAAAAAGGATTCGGGTTGGAAAATTTGTCCAAATGTGATTGAACATTTCGCCATTGCCAGAGGAGCGTTTTAAACCAATGTCAGGAGTATGACATATCTATCCTGAAATGACTAAGAAATGAGCTCCACCGGTCTCCCAAAACTCAAAGACATCTCGATTAAGCTCTTTTTCCTTTTCGACCCTTCTCAGGATTTCCTTCCTCAACCCCCGTCCCTACGCAGGTCTCTGGATCTCAGCTCAGGGCCTCTTCAAACCTTCAGATTCTACTAGGAAAAGGAAAAGACATCCCTCGTTGCGCCCCCTTCCTTCGGGCGCTTCTTCCTCCATCCACCCTTCCCGGCCTACCCCAGCCTTCACTAGGCCTCAACCCTCGTCCATTGTTATTTACATCGTCGTCGGGGGAGGCTGAACGTTTCACCCCGTGCGGGTGAGACTCTCGGGCAGCACTCATCGTAGCTGGGATCCCGACGGGGATATGCCAAACACACTCGCAGTTCTCCTCAAACGCGACACCAGCAGCCCTCACCCAGCCGCCGGACCAAGCAGCGCCACTCCAGAACGCAGAGCCCCCTCCGGGCCTTCTCCGCCACAGTCGTCACTGCTGCGGCCGCTCGCCACCCTGAAGCACACCGGGAGTTGTAGTTTTTTGGACTCACTCTCTACTGGTCTGACTAAGCCGTCTTCAGTGACTTAAACTACAATTCCCAGGAGGCCGAGCGAAGCATCTCGCGCGGCGTGGCGGGAGTGCCCTCGGAGGCTACGCTTTCTTCGGCGTGTAGAGGGAGCTTTCCCGCGGATGGGTATGATATGATGGTGATCGTTGGCGGAGAACTTCGTTGCCACAGACAGGCCTAGAGTGGGTTTTCGCCTTTTTTTGTGTGATGTTCTGCCCTGTTAGCAAACACATTCATCATAGTTAAACACATAGACTTAAGTGTAATGTTTGAGGCTTTTTGAATACGAGTTCCCGAGGCCAAGATAAAAAAAAACAAAAACAAAAACAAAAACAACTTTTTAAAAAATGGCTTCTTCCCCAGCCTAATGTGTGGTCTCTACTGCCCACACAGGATATTCTGACTAATGTCTTCATTCATTCTCCTTTTCATTCATTTTCCTTCCTTCCTTCCTTTCTCACTGAAGAGAGTTCAGTGTGAAGCTGAAGGCTTGTTAATTGGCTGTTTTTTTTTGTTTTTTGTTTTTCAAAACAGCCCCACTCAGGAATTGTGGGCTGTTTTCCACTGGGCTTAGTGTATTCTAATTCATTTTCTCTTCTCTCTCCTCTCTCTCTCTCTCTCTCTCTCTCTCTCTCTTTTGGATTTTCGAGACAGGGTTTCTCTGTATAGCCCTGGTTGTCCTGGAACTCACTTTGTAGATCAGGCTGGCCTCGAACTCAGAAATCTGCCTGCCTCCGTCTCCCGAGTGCTGGGATTAAAGGCATGCGCCACCACGCCCGGTTTAGTGTATTCTAGATAAGAGTCTCAGTCTAGTTGCAAGAGACCCCCCCCCCCCCCGCCCCCAACCAGGATCAATACATTCGCTTCCTTTCCCATTTGCAATCCTGTTTCTATTTCCCCTTTCCCCATTTCCCTGCGCCTTCCCCAGCCCCAACCATGACAAAGCTTCCTGCAAGATCTTGTAGTCCTAGCTGAATTTGCATCCACAGTTGAACCTGACAATACTGTCAGGATGACTTTCTTGCCCTTACTCGTTCTGAGGCCTTCCAGCCTTGATTTAAAAAATATTTTTTTCAAGTATAAACAAATAGTATGATGACAGTACACGTCTAGTCTTCAGTCTCCATACGGAGTGGTCTATAGAACACCTGTCAGCGTCTGTGCTCAGCAGTTACTCTAGTTGAACTGCTTGTACAGAAGCATGACTTTCCTAAATTTCAGATGAGGATGAACCATTGATAGAACTGTGCCCAAGGTGAGGCCTGACTATGACTGTAAACCTAGTGTCTGGGAGATGGCGAAGGAAGGACAGAAATTCAAAATCATCCTCTCCTAAGTGATGTGTGGTTGGTCAGCCTAGGTTATAGTGAGACCTCCTCTCAAAAGAAAAAAAAAATAAAATAAAAACAGCACCCCCCCGCCCCGCCCCAAACATCAGAGCTTAGAACTATGCACACTGGGAAGACAGTTTCTTTTCTTTCTTGTTTTTTTTTTTTCTTTCTTCTTTCTCTCTCTATTTTTAAAAGATTTATTTATTTATTATTTGTAAGTACACTGTAGCTGTCTTCAGACACCCGGGTAGAGGGGGTCAGATCTCATTACGGATGGTTGTGAGCCATAATGTGGTTGCTGGGATTTGAACTCCGGACCTTCAGAAGAGCAGTTAGTGCTCTTAACCACTGAGCCATCTCTCCAGCCCTGGGGAAAACAGTTTCTTTTCTTTTTTTTTTTTTTTTTTGGTTTTTTTTGAGACAGGGTTTCTCTGTATAGCCCTGGCTGTCCTGGAACTCACTCTGTAGACCAGGCTGGCCTCGAACTCAGAAATCCTCCTGCCTCTGCCTCCCGAGTGCTGGGATTAAAGGCATGCGCCACCACGCCCAGCTGAAGACAGTTTCTTAATTTATGCAGTCATAGATCCAATTCCTTTATTTTTGAAGCAGAGAATAGCTTTTAAATAAATTATATAAAAATACAGTTGGAGCCATATTTAGTAAGCCTAACCAAGCAAAACACAAAATAATCTGTTATTTCTGTGTTAAACCACAATAAAGGAAAAAAAAACCTATGAGGAAAATATTTTTAGAAGTGGTTGCTTAGTCACTAGAATGAAAATATTTTACCTACTAACTTCATGACCCTACTTAGTTTTTTTATTTCGTTTTGTTTTTTGTTTTTTTTTTTTGGTTTTTTGAGACAGGGTTTCTCTGTGTAGCCTTGGCTGTCCTGGAACTCACTCTGTAGACCAGGCTGGCCTCAAACTCAGAAATCCGACTGCCTCTGCCTCCTGAATGCTGGGACTAAAGGCGTGTGCCACCACGCCCGGCTAGTTTTTATAAATGCAATTACAATGGAATTCCATCTAAGTAACAAAGTAGGATGATTATAATTCACTTCAAATAGATAATAAGCACAATTTAGAACTCTTAACCATGTTACTGACAAATAAGACGGCCCAGTAGCTACTTACAGATAGCTAAGTGACTCTAAGATGAAGAGAATTATTATTAAGGTTAGTAGCTACTAAATAATTTTAACTTTAGTAATAGATAAAAGTCCAGAAAAATTTAATGGGTTAATAATGTGCTTTTTATTCACCAGATTTGTGGCACATCTAGATGGCCATGTCTTCAAGTTATCATAAAACATCATCGAGCAAATGAAACCTCAGAATAACATAGTGTATCATTTAACAGACTTGACTCAGTTCATGTTCAGAAAGCTAGATGTGAAGATGAAGCTGTATAGTAGTTGCAATGTACGATGACACAGAGACTTAGTAATGCTCTCCCTGTTAACAAGAAGTCATCGATGGAAATACCTTCTATTAAATACCTTCTCTAGTACAAGACCATTCCAGCTCCACTTTTTGTTTGTTTTCTAGCACAGTGCCACAGGGTGGTTAGAGAATGTCTTAAGTTTGTACTACCTTAGATATTCTCTGCTAATCCTTAAATTTTACCAAACACTTTCAGTGGGTACATAAGGGACATGTTTTCTGCATTCAAGCAATTTAAATTTTAATTGTTAACAGTTTAAGTTCAGTTTACCGATTAACCATATACATCAAGACAGTTTGCCAAAGATAGAAATGAACAAAAGTGACTACAGAATTACAGTCTGGGGAGTGAGTGTTGAATGTCAAGGGACTGAGTCTCTATGGATTATTTTATTCTAGATGAGTGTGTGCTTCTATTCTTAAGAAATACCTAACTCTTCAGGTACTTCTTTTTTTTTTTTTAAAAATTTTTAAATTTTATTTTATGAGTACACTGTAGCTGTATAGATGGTTTTGAGCCTTCATGTGGTTGTTGGGAATTGAATTTTTAGGGGGAGACCTCTGCTGACTCCCATCAACTCTGCTCGCTCTGTCTATGTTCATTCCGGCTCAAAGACTTATTTATATACATAAATACATTTAGATCCAGAAGAGGGCATCAGATCTCATTTCAGGTGGTTGTGAGCCACCATGTGGTTGTGAGATTTGAACTCAGGACCTTCGGAAAAGCAGTCAATGCTCTTACCTGCNAAAATCAAATATCCCCATTAAAAAGTGGGGCACAGAGTTAAACAAAGAATTCTCAACTGAGGAATACCGAATGGCTGAGAAGCACTTGAAAAAATGTTCAACATCCTTAATCATCAGGGAAATGCAGATCAAAACAACCCTGAGATTCCACCTCACACCAGTAAGAATGGCTAAGATCAAAAATTCAGGTGACAACAGGTACATTTTTAAATAGTGAAAACATTCAAAATTCTTTCACCTATCTTTTTTTCCTGATGTTTGCAAACAAGGTCTCACTAACTCAGCTTGGCCTGGAATTCTACATAGCACATTGTGTCATTGAACTCATGGTGTTCCTATCTCAGCTCCCCCAAGTGTTGGAATTACAGATGTGTGTAGTCTTACCTGGCTTTTACCTACAACAGAACTTCTTACCCAGATTTAACTTTAACTTAGTTCACCAACTTGTCCCCATATATTTTTCTCAGTTTTCTCCTTATCCTCTGGTAAACATTCTCCACTGACATGAGGTCAACTTTTAAATAATCCTGTGTGAATGAATGAATAACTCAGGACTTGTTTTTCTGTTTCTCATTTATTCCACTTGGTGCTCTCCAGTTCTGTGCATAATGGCACACATGACAGGATTCCGATCTTTTGTAAGGCTGAATGTTGTGTATATATACTATGTCATCTGTTCGTCATTGATTGATGCTTAGCTTGCTTCCATTTCTTTGCTATTATATAAATAATGCTGTGATAAAAATGGGAGCACAGATGTCTCTTCAACACAGTGCCTTCATTTCCTTTGTATACATACCAGTTGGATGATTGCTGTGTACCATATGATAGTTCTATTTTTAATTTTCTAAGAAACCTTCATGCTGTTTGCTATAATGGCTGTACCAATATTCATCCATTAGTAGTGTGTGAACTTCATCTTTCTTTGTCATCCTCGATAGTAATATATATATTCAATACTAGTTTTTTCTGGATTGAGGCAAGCCACTCTGATTAATTTGTGTTGTTGTTGTTCTTCTCTAATGGTTAGTGATGGTGAGCATTTTCTCATCTATCTGTTGGCTGTGTGGCTTCTTCTGAGAAATGTTTATAAGCTCTGCTAGAGTTTGACACCCCTGACACACCCTAAAGGCCAAGTTCAAATTTTAATTAATAACTTATATGTTTTGAGACATGGTCTAAAAGCTCTGGCAGGCCTCAAATGCCCCATCCTCTTGTTTCAGGCTTATTAAGTTTGAGATTACAGGCATGCATGTACCACCATGCCTGATTCAAGTTCAATTTTAAATTGAAACTCTCAGAAAAATATTCCAGCTATTCCACCATCCCCCAACCATTCCTCTCCTCCCAGTTACAGATGGCCTTTGTGCCTCTGGATTTTAAAAAGAATATTATCGTCTTCATCATCATCATCTATGTTGGGGTATGTGCATGTTAATGCTGTTGCTGGAAGAGGCTAAAGGTGTAGGGTTTCCCCTAGAACTGGAGTTACAGTTGGTTATGAGGCAGGTGCTAGGAATTGAACTTGCATCCTTACAATAGTAGCATGTACTCTTAGCATCTGAGCCACCTCCCCAGCCTCAGCTGACTTCTAGTACTGTACAGTTAGTAAGGTAGGGTTCATAATGTGCTTTATTTCTTTTTAGTTTTCAAAGATCAACACACATGCTGGCACACAGCTTTAATCCCAACACCTGGAAGGCAGAGGCAGGTGAATTTCTGTGAGTTTGAGGCAAGCCTGGTCTACATAGTTCCAGGATAGTCTAAACTTCCTGAGCTATGTAGGGAGACCCTGTCTCAAAACAAAACAAAACCAGCAATAACACCTGCCAAGGCCCACATATACTAATGGTTTCACTGTGGCGCTTTGCACACACTATTTTTTCGTTGATATTCCCACACCCCCATTCTTGCTCTCTACCCACTCCAGCTGGTCCCCTTCCGTTCCCTAGTAGACACCTTCTGCGTTTAAAACAAGTTTTAAAAATCTATTTTACTTGTTCATCATGTATTTCTGTGTCTGTCTGTCTGACTGAGTTTATATATGTGAGTTCAGGTCCCTGAGGCTACAGGTGGTTGAGCCATGTGGGGATGGGGGTGGTGAGGATGACCAAACCTTGGGTCTTCTGCTAAGAAGTGTGTCCTCTTAATTGCTGAACCCGTTCTTCGGTCCCTTCCTTCTCTTCAATCACAGATATTCTCTTGCCTTCCTTAGTAAAAGTTTTCCTACCTCTCAAGATCTCTTCTTTTATGATGTCTGAAAAAAAAAATAAAACAGTACCGTGTTTGTTCATGTGTATATGTGCATGAGCAAATACCTTAAAAAATTATTTTTCCCTTGTCACACATAAAACATGTGCTTTTTTGTTTGTTTGTTTTTTGTTTTTGTTTTTGTTTTTTTGTAGATAGGGTTTCTCAGTGTAGCCCTGGCTGTCCTTGAACTCACTCTGTAGACCAGGCTGGCCAGAAGGGAGGGACTGAAGACCTGTCTCTGCCTCCCAAGTGTCAGAATTAAAAACATGTGCTTTGAAAATAAGTTAAAATATTTAAAAAAATAAAAATTAGAAGCATGATCTAGGTGTGGTGGCACATACCTTTAGTCCCATCACTCAGGAGGCTGAGTCAGGAGGATTATGAATTGGAGACCAGTCTGGGCTCACTAGCAAAATAAATCAAGAAATCATGAAGTACATTTATAATTTCAATCTTTCAGACTTTGTATTTTGTACATAAGTAATTCTCTTGTAAGCTAGGCTAACACAGAACATATTGATTGACATTCTTTCTGGAATTTAAGAGTATAGAGATGAACATGCTTTTGATGATGTTTATTTCAGTATTTCTGAGGAGAAAAGGCCACAAATGTTTTGCTGTAATAACTTTCCATTTCGAAATGAAGCGCACTAGACTGACATCCTAAATCTCCAAGCATAGACATACACTTCATACAGGCTCTTAGAAAGTGCCCCTGCAAGTTTAATGAATTAATTCCTTTATTGTTGTTGCTGTTAAACTGTTGTTGTTTTGTTTTGTTTTGTTTTGTTTTAAAGACTGGTGAGGTTATTGGGGGCTGAGGGTAGGAAGAACTCAATACTACAAAGGAAGTAAAGCGGGAATGTCAGTGAGGGTGGGCAGACAGCCCTATCTGGGCTTTTAACATTTAAAAAGCTCTTTCAGGGACTATGGAAAGAAAGGCTACAAATGTCTGGAGCTTGAAATGGCTTTTATACTTTTGAACCTGTTATAAAACCTTTCCTTAGAACTCTGTTTCATCTCCCCACCCCCAAACAAAATAGTTGGAAAGAGGTAGGGAAAGAAAATTCAACTGAAAAAGACCAGACATAAAGGATGCTACTCAGCTTATTTTAAATTTCTGAATTTCTTTAAATGGGGAAAAACAGAACAAAAAAGGGAGCATGGCCATATTTGAAAGTAAGGGAAAAGAGAAATGAGTATGTCCTTGGCAGCTAGTGGTACCACAGACACATGGATTTCCTGCAGGAACCACACCTCTTGCTGCTCCTAACTTGTTTGTAAACAAGCTGCAAAACCAGGCTGAATATTGACACTCCTTCCTGATGCTCTATTTAACCAAACAATGCCCTGTGCCTTTCAACAGCAAGGTTTTAGAAGTTGGTCAATGGCATGGGATTGTGGTTCTTGTAAAGTTCTTTAGAGACTATAGGACTTTCTATGTTTTATGATTTATTTATTATTTTTAAATTTTTATTTATTATTTTAGGAGTACTGATATTTTGCCTGCATATATGCCTGTGTACCACATTTGTGAGTTACACAGTTGTGAGACACCATGTCTGTGCTGAGAACTGAAACTGGGTCCTCCAGAAGGGTATAGTCAGTATTCTCCACACCTACGTTATCACTCCAGCCCCTACTCATTTTTTTGTTTTAAACACTGAGAGAAGAACTAGTGATTGAGGCAGAGATAAACTTCAGTGGTAGGTCCTTTCCCAGAGTGTTTAAATTCCTGGATGCAATTCCACTATGTGAAAAACAAACAAGCAGAATGAAGATAGCACAAGCCTGGTGGCAGCGAGCACATCTTTGATCCCAGCACTCGGGGAAGAGGCAGGTGCACCTCTGAGTTCTAGTCTACTCTGGTCTACAGAGTGAGTTTTGTTTGTTCTTTTCTTTCTTGTTTTCACCTTCTCTTTTTTAGCATTGTAAACCATCAAGATTTCAGAAAATATTCAAGTCTGCCTACAGACCCTAGCAGTACTTAAATTATAAGCTTTAAAAATCCTGCAGTGCAATGTAAATGCTAAATTTGTAGCTTCGTTTTTTTTTTTTTTTTTAATGTGTTAATGTGATCTTGGCTAAATGGCTTAACTTTTTACAGAACTAAATTAAGTTTATTTTAAGGTTTTCTGTTTTTGAACTCTGTAATTCTTTTAATTGAATAAGTATGAAAATACTTTTAACAAAATCTTTGAGAAACAATTCTCACAGTAGCTAAGGCCTATAATTCTAGTCCTTCAGACACCAAGGCAGGAGGCTCACTTCATCCTGGCATACAAGTTTGAGGCCAGCCCCATATGCACAGCAATACCTTGTCTTGGAAGAAGCTCCAAGATCCCAAACTCAAATAACAATTAAAAAAAATTTCCAGGAATAGCAGGAATTATTTATTTATTTATTTATTTATTTATTTATTTATTTATTATTAGATAATTTCTTCATTTACATTTCAAGTGTTATCCCATAAGTCCCCTATACCCTCCCCCGACTCAGCTCCCCTACCCACCCATTCCCACTACTTGGCCCTGGCATTCCCCTGTACTGGGGCATATAAACATTGTTAGACCAAGGGCCTTTCTTCCCCAATAATGGCCAACTAAGCCATCTTCTAATACATATGCAGCTAGAGACATGAGCTCTGGGGGTTCTGATGAGTTCATATTGTTGTTCCATCTATAGGGTTGCAGACCCCTATAGCTCTTGGGTACTCTCTCTAGCTCTTACATTGGGGACCCTGTGTTCTGCCCTATAGATGATTGTGAGCATCCACTTCTGGATCCACTTCTGGGATTGTCAAAGCCTCCCAGGAGACAGCTATATCAGGGTCCTTTCAGCAATATCCTGCTGGCATATGCAGTAGTGTCTGGATTTGGTGGCTGATTATGTGATGGACCCGGGTGGGGCACTCTCTGGATGGTCCATCCTTTCATTTTAGCTCCAAACTTTGTCTCTGCACCTCCTTCCATGTATATTTTAATCCCTATTCTAGGGAGGAATGAAGTATCCACACGTTGGTCTTTCTTGATTTTCTTGTGTTTTGGAAATTGTATCTTGGGTATTCTAGGTTTCTGGGCTAATATCCGCTTATCAGTGAGTGCATATTAAG
>LR749682.1:1935935-1942227 GCA_902729485.2 Mus minutoides | reverse complement strand
TATTTGCTCAAGAATTTCATAAATTCATTGTTTTTAATAGCTGAGTAGTACTCCATTGTGTAAATGTACCACATTTTCTGTATCCATTCCTCTGTTGAGGGACATCTGGGTTCTTTCCAGCTTCTGGCTCTTATAAATAAGGCTGCTATGAACATAGTGGAGCATGTGTCCTTGTTACCAGTTGGAATATCTTCTGGGTATATGCCCAGTAGAGGTATTGCTGGATCTTTTGGTAGTGCTATGTCCAGTTTTCTGAGAAACCGCCAGACTGATTTCCAGAGTGGTTGTACCAGCTTGCAATCCCACCAGCAACGAAGGAGTGTTCCTCTTTCTCCACATCCTCGCCAGCATCTGCTGTCATCTGAATTTTTGATCTTAGCCATTCTGACGGGTGTGAGGTGGAATCTCAGGGTTGTTTTGATTTGCATTTCTCTGATGATTAAGGATTTTGAACATTTTTTAAGGTGCTTCTCAGTCCTTTGGCCTTCTTCAGTTGAGAACTCTTTGTTTAGCTCTGTACCCCATTTTTTTAATGGTGTTATTTGAATTCCTGGAGTCAGGGATTAGACAAGGCTGCCCACTTTCTCCCTACCTATTCAATATAGTACTTGAAGTCCTAGCTAGAGCAATTCGACAACAAAAGATCAAGGGGATACAGATTGAAAAGGAAGAAGTCAAAATATCACTATGTGCAGATGATATGATAGTATATATAAGTGACCCTAAAGATTCCACCAGAGAACTCCTAAACCTGATAAACAGCTTCAGCACAGTAGCTGGATATAAAATTAACTCAAACGAATCAGTGGCCTTTCTCTACACAAAAGATAAACAGGATGAGAAAGAAATTAGGGAAGCAACACCCTTCACAATAGTCACAAATAATATAAAATACCTTGATGTGACTTTAACGAAGGAAGTGAAAGATCTGTATGACAAGAACTTCAAGTCTCTGAAGAAAGAAATTGAAGAAGATCTCATTAGATGGAAAGATCTCCCATGCTCATGGATTGGCAGGATTAATATAGTCAAAATGGCTATCCTGCCGAAAGCAATCTACAGATTTAATGCAATCCCCATCAAAATTCCAACTCAATTCTTCACTGAGATAGAAAGGGCAATTTGCAAATTCATCTGGAATAATAAAAAACAGAGGATAGCAAAAACTATCCTCAACAATAAAAGAACCTCTGGTGGAATCACCATGCCTGACCTCAAGCTGTACTACAGAGCAATTGTGATAAAAAAAACCGCATGGTACTGGTATAACAACAGCCAGGTAGACCAATGGAATAGAATTGAAGACCCAGAAATGAACCCACACACCTTTTGTCACCTGATCTTTGACAAGGGAGCTAAAACTATCCAGTGGAAAAAAGACAGCATTTTCAATAAATGGTGCTGGCACAAGTGGCTGTCAACATGTAGAAAAATGCGAATTGATCCATTCCTATCTCCTTGTACAAAGCTCAAGTCTAAGTGGATCAAAGACCTCCATATTAAACCAGAGACACTGAAATTCATAGGGGAGAAAGTGGGGAAAACCCTTGAAGATACGGGAACAGGGGTAAAATTCCTAAACAGAACACCAATGGCCTGTGCTATAAGATCACAAATCGACAAATGGGACCTTATAAAATTGCAAAGCTTCTGTAAAGCAAAAGATACTGTCAATAAGACAAAAAGGCCACCAACGGATTGGGAAAGAATTTTTACCAATCCTAATCTAATAGCAGGAGTCTTAACTAAAACTGAGGATGCATGAAAAAGACACACAGAAGCCTACTGCTATGTAAGCTAATTAAAAAAACTATAACTTTAAAATTTCTAAATTTCATATTATTTTGAATTAGCAATATAAACATATTTGTATTTTGTAATTTTTTCCTAAAGTGGTAGCATATAGAGATGAGCATAAGTCACAGGTGCTCCTTTGTCATCAAGTGAACATGTCCATATTGCTGTTCTTGGTTAAAGAATAAAGTATTTTCAGTGCCCTGAAGCCTTCTTTCCTGGTTGTTAACCTTCTGTGAAGATCATAAATTAATTTTCTCATTATTTGAGTTTTATTTAACTAGTACAGCATGTATGGTTTTCTACAAAGTGTCTTCTCTAACAGTATCCTTTATGAGGACCATTCCTGTTCATATATGGTAGCATCTGCCTCATCCTGTTTCTGAGTCATCGTCTGCTATATGACTTCACTACAACCATACGGTATAAGATGAGTTGTTTCTAGTTTGTCACTGTCATGAACTATCCAACTACAGAGACTTGTATATTTTACATATATATGCACTGGGGATTAATTATGCTTAGAAATAGAAAATAATCCTAATTGGTTTTCCAAAGCATCTGAATCTTTTTATACTCTTTCTCTTTTTCTTATAATTAGATTAGATTTTTTATGTCTGTTATAGTAAAACGTTTGAAGAAGAAATGAATATGTAGATATATTAGCTTGATAATGTCTGTTTTAATATATATGTATATATTTGTTTTCTGAATTCCTTACAACTAATATGATAAGAGCTTATTTTTGCTAATTTTTGTTCTCTCAGAGAACTGTGTAGTTACAAAAAAGTAAGACTTCAAAATCAAACTATTGTTTTGATATTATTTACTTTCTTAGCAGAATAATTTTTGTTTTCTGAGATAGGTTTTTTTTTTTTTTGTGTAGCCCTGGCTGTCCTGGAACTCTCTCTGTATACCAGACTGGCCTCGAACTCACAGAGATCAGCCTGTTTCTGCCTCCTGAGTGCTGGAACTTAAAGTGTGTGTCATCACAGCCTGACTCAGAATAATATTTTATTTCCTTTAGCTGTTAGAGTTTTCTTGAATATATAGTGTTTTCTATTTTGAGTAGAGAGATAATGTTTATTGTGTATTCTTTTCAATTCCTAATTCTTACTGAAAGTGTAAGTTTTACTACGAATTTTGCTTCATTTAGACAATCTACAACAACATATTAATCATAAGCTGTTTCTTCAAGGAAAATAAAACACCACAAGCTAATTTTTAAAATCCAATTTATTATGGAGATAGTGATATAATGTCACAAATATGAGTCATAATATAATTCAAATTTTTCTATAGCTACACTATGGAAAGTAAAAAGATGGGACTGGACCACATGCTGTCCTGGTTTGTCTAATACCCAGGTTGTGCAGCTCACAGTACCTGTAACTCCAGCTCCAAGGCATAATACACACACACACACACACACACACACACACACACACACACACACAGAAGTAAAAATTGATTTTTTTTTAAAGTAAAAGAGAACAGGTAAATTAATGTTAATGTAAGTTTTAGAAGACCCAATATTCCTAAAATAGTAGAAGTATAATAATCATAATTAGATGTAATCATAATCAATACAACTAGTGAGATACCATCTTTTCTTCAGATATCTGGTATTATTTTAATATGACAGCACATCTCAGTTAAAGTAGTCATATTTCAAATACCCAAAAGTTACAGGTGGCCGTTGGGCAACCGTATTAGCCAGCAGAGGTTTGGGCTTCTTATACTAGGATGGGAGTGCTCTGTGCTGTACGAGGTAGCTATGAGTTACTGCTGAGCATGCTTTCAGTAGCATTCCATCCAGATGGACACTAACAATGGGTAGTTAGTCAGGTTTACATAGGCTTTTGAGTTTCTAAAACGATCAGGAAAGTGCTCTGGACTCCAGTACTAAATGCCACTTTTTGAAACTTTTCTAACAGGGCTTTCTCGACAGATTCTGAACAACAATTTTCAACTTAGAGCTTTGAAGATGATAGAAGTCCAGAATATTCAAAACTAATCTGTATATTAGAATGAGCAATAGGAAGATCCATGTCTGGTGGGCAAAAAGACCCAAAGGAAATTAAAGAATACAACATGCAGAGCTGCTGGTAGGTAACCATGGGGCATATAGGTAACCATCAGGCTTTTATGGGGGAAAACAATGAACCTGACAAAAGGGACTTGGAAAATTTAGTAATCATAGGATAAATGGAAAATCAGTCAAATAAAAAGGTTCATGGAAGCAATATTTTTTTCTAGAGCAACTGTATACAAGTTTATTGTTCAATAAGAAAACATACATAAACTTAGTACTATAGTATAGCTGAAATATTTACCATTTTTAGAAACAAATACTGTTACAATGCTAAAAGTAAAAAAATTCATATTTTATTGTTGCTTTTTAAAATTTACTTTATTCTTTTTTTTTTTTTGGTTTTTCAAGACAGGGTTTCTCTGTATAGCCCTGGCTGTCCTGGAACTCACTTTGTAGACCAGGCTGGCCTCGAACTCAGAAATCCGCCTGCCTCTGCCTCCCGAGTGCTGGGATTAAAGGCGTGCGCCACCACCGCCGGCTACTTTATTCTTGAAAAACCAAAAAAAAAATTACTTCATTATTTTATGTGATTGGGTGTTTTACCTTCATGTCTGTATATGTGATGCCATCTTCTGAGATCTGCACTCAGGAGATAGTTAGCAGGATCATGAGTTAAAGGTCAGTTCAACTACATAGTGAGACCCTACCTCAAAAAAACAAAAGAAGACACATGAAAAAATTGGTGAACAAGCAAGATAGCTCACTTTATGATGCCACCAAGTCTGATACCTTGAGTTTGATCCCTGGGACTTACAATGTAGAAGGAGAGAACTGACTCTCAACAACTGTTCTCTGACTTCCACACATGCACTGCAGCACATGTGTCTGGGCACAAACACACACATGAATACACACACTTGATGAATAATGACAACAAAGTTATATAAGTAAAATATCATTTGCAAGTGAATTAAGTGTAGACTATAGATGAACTGTGTATCAATCATGTATTTTTATTGTGCTTACGAGAGAAAGCAGAGAGCTGACAGCCAGAGATGAAAGGGAAGGATGAGTATGATGTGTTTTGGTTTTAGAAGGTGCAAGAAGGCACAGTCTTCTTTCTGTACTATTTTCTTCCAATTCTTTTTTCCTTTTGGAGAGCCACTATTGTCTTGCCTTCATTTGAACTTAAAGTCATAGCCAGAAAACTACTTTTAGACTTGGTTACAGTGCTGCCTCTTCATTTCATATCAACATTGGAAAGCAAGGGGGGGGGCAGCATATAACTTAAACGTGAACTGTAACACACGTGCTTTTCAGATGAGCGGCTCTGGCTAGAAACTGTGTTAAGTATAGTGCTGTGTGCTTTGGCTGAAAGTAATGTCAAAGCATCAAGCCTTATATTTATTAATATTGTGTTATTTGTTAGCAAAATAGCTGTTATTCTGGGCAGGATGAGATCATCTGAATAGTGATTAAAAACTTCTCCAGAGCCATTTTAAGTTACTAATTTTAAGTTATCCAATTTAAGGTCTAATGTACTGATAATCTGCTCCATGCATAACTATCCTAGACTCTTATAAATTAAATTATAATTAAATGCATACTATCTAGCAGGCAATATTTTTAGAAAATTATTTTTACTCTATTATCTATCATCTCTCTATCTGTCTATCTATCTATCTATCTATCTATCTATCTATCTATCTATTATCTATCTGTCATCTATCAGTTTATCTATTCTTGTCTTGTATAATAAAAATGCCATTTATTAGTTCTTTTTCATTCAACTGAATAAAAGCACAACTCATCTTTCTAGACAAGAAAGAAGCCCATTAAAATATAGTTTTTTTTAAAAATTACTTTCAGTTTTTAACTGTGTATGTATCTGTCTCTGTGTGAGTATGCCCATGTGAGTGTAGGTGAACTTGGAGACTAGAAGAAGGTATCAAATTCCCTGTAGTTGGAGTTAGAAGCATTTGTGAGTTGACCACCATGGGTGCTGGTAATCAACTTGGGTCCTAGAATCACAGTGTTACTGTGGCCTATAAGTAGGAGTATGGATGCACCAGGAGCTACTGTTCATATAGGTTGTATATTTAAGGTATACATATTTCCTAGTAGAACTATGAATTTCTTACATAAAGGCTTGGTTTAGACAAGCAGATTGATGAGCTACTAAAGTCTCTCTGTCTTAGGTGTCCGTGTCTAACTTCTATTGACATGGGACTTTTAAAGCAAATGTATCTGGTAAATTACTTATTTCCCCTTTCAAAACTAAGAAGTTACTATCGGGCATGCGGTTGTCCTTATTAGTTGCTTATGGATAGACTTTGGTCCCAGAACAGCAGTCTGTGCATATTGAAAATCATCTCAGAAGACTTTCAGTTGACTATTGCTAAGGTTTATTCCAATTCTGATCATTTTCTTTTTTGTCTTAATATTAAATTCACTCCCCAGTTT
>LR749682.1:1925935-1933435 GCA_902729485.2 Mus minutoides | reverse complement strand
CTATAAGAATGACTATTACTTAAAAGTTTCTGGGATACTGGGATGGTCCATCTCCACTTTCTCTAGTATTACAACCTGTTTTATTCTTTCCATTCATATCTATAACTATTTTGTTTATTGTGCCTTGATTATTATGTGACAACAAGAGCTCTATGAGCAAGGACCTGGCTTATTTTGTTTAATATTATATTCTCATTGCCTATACAGATGTGTGATGCATAGTATATTCTTTTTTTGTGTGTGGATATTTTCTTTATTTACATTTCAAATGTTATATCCCTTTCCCAGTTTTCTCCCAGGAACCCCCTATCTCATACCCTGCTTCTATGAGGGTGTTCCCCCACCTGCCCACCCACTCCCACCTCCTGCCCTTTACTCTGAGGTAGTATCTGTCTTTGTCACTGAGGTGTGTTTCTTGTATGCAGCAAAATCCTGGGTCTGTTAGTCTATGTCTTTTTATTGGAGAATTGAGTCCATTGATGCTAAGAGATATTAAGGAAAAGTGATTGTTGCTTCCTGTTATTTTTGTTGTTAGGGTGGAATTATGGTTTGTATGGCTATCTTCTTTGGGGATTGTTGAAGATTACTTTCTTGCTTTTTCTAGGGTGTAGTTTCCCTCCTTGTGTTGGAGTTTTCCATCTATTATCCTTAGTAGGTTTGGATTTGTGGAAAGATATTGTGTAAATTTTTTTTTGTCATGGAATATCTTGATTTCTCCATCTATGTTAATTGTATTTTGCTAGGTATAGAAACCTGGGCTGGTATTTGTTTTCTCTTAGTGTCATTATGACATCTACCCAGGATCTTCAGGCTTTTATAGTCTCTGGTGAGAAGTCTGGTGTAATTCTGATAGGTTTGCCTTTATATGTTACTTGACCTTTTCACCTTACTGCTTTTTAGCATTCTTTCTTTGTTTTGTGCATTTAGTGTTTTGATTATTATGTGACAGGACAAATTTCTTTTCTGGTCCAGTCTATTTGGAGTTCTGTAGTTTATGGGCATCTCTTTCTTTAGGTTAAGGAAGTTTTCTTCTATAATTTTGTTGAAGATATTTATTGGCCCTTTAAGATGAGAATTTTCACTCTCTTCTATACCTATTATCTTTAGGTTTGGTCTTCTCATTGTGTCCTGAATTTCTTGGACATTTTGGGTTAGGAACTTTTTTTGCATTTTACATTTTCTTTTACTGTTGTGTGAATGTTTTCTATGGTATCTTCTGCACCTGAGATTCTTTTATCTCTTGTATTTTGTTGGTAGTGCTTGCATCTATGATTCCTGATCTCTTTCCTAGGTTTTCTATCTCCACGGTTGTCTCCCTTTGTGATTTCTTTATTGTTTCTATTTCCATTTTTAGATCCTGAATGGTTTTGTTCAATTCCTTCATCTGTTTGGTTGTATTTTCCTGTAATTCTTTAAGGGATTTTTGTGTTTCTTCTTTAAGGGCTTCTACCTATTTACCTGTTGTCTTAGTCAGGGTTTCTATTCCTGCACAAACATCATGACCAAGAAACAAGTTGGGGAGGAAAGAGTTTATTCAGCTTACACTTTTCACATTGCTGTTAATCACCAAAGGATGTCAGGACTGGAACTCAGGTAGGTCAAGGAGCAGGAGCTGGTGCAGAGGCCATGGAGGGATGCTATTTCCTGGCTTGCTTCCCCTGGCTTGCTCAGCCTGCGCTCTTATAGAACCCAAGACTGCCAGCCCAGAGATGGCACCACCCACAAGGGGCCTTTCCCCCTTGATCACTAATTGAGAAAATACCCCACAGCTAGATCTCATGGAAGTACTTCCCCAACTGAAGCTCCTTTCTCTGTGATAACCCCAGCTGTGTCAAGTTGACACAAAACTAGCCAGTACACCTATGTCCTCCTGTATTTCTTTAAGGAAGTTATGTCCTTCTTAAATACCCTATCATCATTATGAGATGTGATTTTAAATCTGAATCTTGCTTTTCCAGTGAGATGGAGTATCCAGGACTTGCCATAGTGGGAGAACTGGGTTCTGATGATGCCAAGTAGCCTTGGTTTCTGTTGCTTATGTTCTTGTGCTTGCCTCTTGCCATCTGGTTATCTTAAGTGCTACCTGCACTTGCTGTCTCTGACTGGAGCCTCTCTGTCCTGTGATCCTGGTTGTGCCAGAACTCCTCAGAGTCCAGCTGTCTCTGTAATCCTGTGATTCTGTCATCCTGTGATCCTGGGTATGTCAGAGCTCCTGGGAGTCAAGCTGCTTCTGGGATCCTGAAATCCTGGTGTGACCAAGCTCCTGAGATCCTGTTGTGTCAGAGCTCTTGGGAGTCAAACTTTCTCTGGGTGTTGCAGGGGTGGGTGGGGAGCCAGAGCTCTGGGTTTGCTCCAAGATGGAAGGAGCCTATGTCTCTGGCTGGGCAGGGGTTTGTGTTTCCCTGGTTCTTGTGGGGGTCCCAGTTATGCTGTGTGTTGAGAAAGATGTTGTGCCCTCAGCTGTGATCTTGAGCGAGTCATAGCTCCAGTGCTCCTGGGTGTGTCTGCTCTTCTGGGAGTAGAGCTTCCTCTATGATCCAGTGGTCCTGGGCTTTTCAGAGCACCTGGAAGTTTGGCTTCCTCTAGGTGTTTTAAGAGTGGGTGCAGAGCCAACACCACATGGCTGCTCCAGGTGTAGGTTCAGACTGGAAGGAACCCATGCCACTGGCCGGGTGGGGGTTTCTGTGTCCCTGGATCCCAGTTACTCCCAGTGTTGGGGCAGATGTTGTGGCTTCCTCATCTGTGATCCTGGGCATGTTAGAGCACCTGAGAGTCGAACTTCCTCTGGGTGTTGTGGGACTGGGTGCACCCAAAGTCTTGCATATTCTTAATAAATATTTATAGGGTGAAGAGATGAACATTATTATCATTTTAAATAAGTAAAGTAGTTTAATTTTTAAGAGTCTCTCCCTTTTGTCTATCCTAGCTATGAGAACAGGCTGAAAAAGGTAAGTAAAAGCAGGTCTAAAGGTGAACTAGTAAGCCAAAGAAGGAACCAACTAAAGCAAAGAGGATCCAATTAAATAAAAGAAGTCAACTAGATGGTTAAGGGCATTGGCCATCAGGCTCAATGACCTAAGTTTTACACTCTAGATTCACATAATAAAGGGAGAACCAACTCTTTCAAGTTGTCCTGTGACATCCACATTCCTCCAGCCACATAACTGTTAAAACAACAACAACAACAACAACAACAACAACAGAAGGCCTAACTATTGAAGAGGAGCAGAGACATTCTCTGTCAGTCTTTTCCCTATCCCTTTGGTTTTTCGAGACAGTTTCTCTGTGTAGCTCTGGCTGTCCTGGAACTTGCTCTGTAGAACAGGCTTGTGCCTCTGCCTCCCAAGTGCTGGGATTAAAAGTATAGCCCACCATTGCTCTGGAATTCTGTCAGTCTTTTATCTAAAATTTTAAAAATTAACCAAAAGTTTTACACACACATACACACACACACACACACACACACACACACACACACACACACACACATACACAGTCTCTATTTTATTTATTATATGTAAGTACACTGTAGCTGTCTTCAGGCATTCCAGAAGAGGGCGCCAGATCTTATTAAGGATGGTTGTGAGCCATCATGTGGTTGCTGGGATTTGAACTTATCACCTTCGGAAGAGCAGTCTGGTGCTCTTACCCGCTGAGCCAACTCACCAGCCCCTTGATCTGTTTTTGTTTTGATGGTGTGACCCACTGAATTTAATCAAGTTTCTTGCATGAACATAAGTGGCTACTGTTTGCTGTAGCATTGGCAACTTAACAGTGGCGTTACCACCAGAAAAAAAGAAAAAAATGGCCCTCTCTTCCACAGCAATGACTAAATACCAATAATTTCTGAAAAGTACATCCTCCTGAACCCTTCCACCATCCATGGTGGAGTGTTCACAGACCCCATCTTGTACAGGTAATCATGTCTGCTATGAGTTCATGAGTTTGGAAGGGCATGTCCAGAAGATGGAGTTTCACAACACTTTCCCCCAGTCTCCTGCTCTTTAAATTCTTTCCTCTTCCTCTTTCTTGATGTTCCCTTAATTGTGGAGGGTTATTAACTTTATGTATAGAAAAATAAAATAGTTCATAGTAAAAATTAATATGTCAATATTCAGGGAGTAAGATCAATGAGATTAAAAAATAACTATAGTGAAAGAAATCTATTTACTTTTTAAAAATTTTTTTATTTTTTGGTTTTTCGAGACAGGGTTTCTCTGTATAGCCCTGGCTGTCCTGGAACTCACTTTGTAGACAAGGCTGGCCTTGAACTCAGAAATCTGCCTACCTCTGCCTCTCGAGTGCTGGGATTAAAGGTGTGCACTACCACGCTGGCCTATTTACTAATTTTCAATAGTTGTTTTGAAGGTGATTCTAAATACTCTTTTTCTTTCAGTGAGCATAAACCTAAAGGTCAAATAAGTTGAACCGTAAGGTAAAATTTATGACATTGAAAGTAGTCACAAAAGGCTATATAGTATGTGATACCACTTAATGAAATGGACAGAATAAGTGAATCTATGGAATGAAAAGTAGATTGTTGCTGGCAAGGTGGGGATTGGGAAGTAGGGAGTTGCTTCTGATGAACATGTGTGTTTATTTGAGGGAGTGACAAAACGTTCTAAAACTGGTGATGGGACACAATTCTACAGATGGACTAAGCTTTATTGAATGCTTTAAATTTATTTATTTATTTATTTAATCTTATCTACATTGGTAATTTGACTACATGTGTGTATTTGTGAGGGTGTCAGATGCCCTAGAACAGGAGTTAAAGACATTTGAGAGCTGCCATGTGGATGCTGGGAATTGAACCCAGGTCTTCTGGTAGAGCAGCCAGTGCTCTTAACCGCTGAGCCATCTCTCCAGCCCCCTGTATGCTTTAAGTGAGAGAACTGTATGGTATACAAGTAGCATTAACATTAGACTATTGTATATGGTGTATGCAGGAGTGCTGGGGAAGGGACGATAGAGATGCTCAAGATAAGTGAAGTGAGAAGAGACTGGGTTGTCAAGTGACAGATAATGGAATGGTTGAGTGTATTTATAGAGAAAAGGCCTTACTTTTGAGAACTGGAAACCTCTAGGAATAGGACAGAGGAGTAGCTAGGATCCTCAATAAGTATTTTTTGTTATTGTTCACCTGTTTGAGACAGGGTTTCAGTATGTAGCCAAAGCTGCCTGAGAACTCTATATAGTATAAGCTGGCCTTAAACTCACAGAGATCCACCTACTTTTATCTCCTGAGCACTAGGATTTGTGTACCACAATTTCTTTTGACAAAGGATGTTTTAAAGAAAAGTTCATAAGTCTATAGCTGGGCATGGTGGCGTGAATCTGTAGTGCCAGGTACTCCGAGACTAAGATAGGGTTGCTTTAGCACAGGAGTTTGAGGCCAATCTGAGCAACTCCGATTGTCTCTCTTAAAACAAGCCAGCTAGCCTCATGGCTTAATTCTCTTTAGATATTCTACTGAGTGGATGAAAGAAAGAAAGGCAGGAGGGTTGAAACTAAGAGTAAAAGGTTAGGGACAGAACTCAGGAATATAGGAATATCTAGCATGTATCAGGCAGGCTCATCCCCAGCACATCAAGTAATAAAGCATGTTCTTCCTCAGAACATGCTCAAAACAGTTGAGTAAGTGAGTATGCTTGTGTTAAATGTGTGTAGCTGAGTTAAAAAAGAAATAAATTCTGAGTTAAAGGTAGAGAATAGGACCTAAATAACACTGAGGAAGAGGACGATGATAATGACCTTGTTTGTTCTAGTTGCTTGGCGTTCCTGGTTACTTTTCTGGCTCTATTTCCTCTTTCTGTGACTTCACTGTGTCACAGAGCCAGTGCCTTTATTTGATGTAATCTTATTTAATTCCAGGAGGTTAGCAATAGGTTGGGCAGACTATTTGTCACCCTCCATGATCTATCATTTTTTAAAAAGATGAGTGTTTTGCTTGTATGTATGTCTGTGTGTACCACATAGAGGGACCTGGAGAGGCCAGAGGAGGGTATCAAATTCCCTGTGACTGGAGTTACAGTTGGTTGTAAGCCACCATATGGATTGTAAGCCACCAACTGAACCTCAGTCCTCTAGAAGAGCTGTTTGTACTCTTAGCTGCTGAGCCAGCTCCCTGATCCTTTATTTTAATTAGAAAGAAGATTGTAAGGAGAAGGCAGTGCTTGGCACAGGGATGTAAATTATGAAATGTGGGTATCTGATTGGTAAGTTTATTGCTGTCTAAGAGGTGAAAGAGAAGAACCTTTTCGTGATTGGCAGACTCTAACTTCCATGTGAGTTAGAAATCCAGATGATCTCAGTCTCTGCTTCATGAAAAATAGATAGTTTTTCTGTTAAATAATGATTTTAAAACCTAACATCTGAATAACCTTAAGTTGTCATCATATTCCAAAATATTTCCTATAATGTTGTACCTTAGATTTTTTAGAAGAGTTGAACTGTGTTTTATCAAGTTTATTATTTAATTTGGGAAGAATTCTTTTGACATTGTAGCCATTGGCAATAAGTTATAGAGGATCATAGCAGAGCAGGATCCACTCTTCAGATGCTCACAATAACTATGCATTTATTTGTATGTAGAAGTAGACAGGAAGGCCTTGTTTTTCTCTTATATGTTATATGAAGCCCTTTACATTTCATGTATGGATAAAGACATTTAAATATATAGTCAGGGTTCTGAGAGAGGTAAAACTCACAGACCAAAGTGGGAGACAAGGGAGAGCAGTGTGCTGGACGTGCTTTCCAGAGCATCTAAGCTAAGCCTTGGACAATACTTAAATTCCATTTCTAGTAAAAGCTCAGAAATTTAGCACAACATAAAAGGAACATTTTGATGACTTAGTGTATTTCTCGTTTCTGGTGTATGTACAATTCCATACAACCATCGCCATAATCAGGACACAAAACAATGTATTCAAGTCCTAAGTTTCTTTCCCCAAACCTTCTCCCTTCTCAATGCTTGAGTAAGATATGTTCCCTGACATTAAATCTTGCCTCTTGTTGACAGTCCTATAAGAGAAGTGATTTTATTTGGCACATGGCTTTGATCTCTACCCTTGTCCTTGAGTGTATGTATGGCTTGGGTTCTAATTCTGTTGAGTCGCATTCCATTGTACAGAGGTCCCACTTGCTGCTGAAAAGCATTCAGGTTGTTTCCAGCTTAAGTTATTTTTTTGAACTAACTTTTAGTTTAGCAAACAAAGAAGTGACTTTGTTTGTGTCATTGTTGTGCATATCATGCTTCCTTCTTATTTGCCCATGTGTCCTCTGTCCCTGCTCCATCCTCACTGGTCCCCTTCCTTTTCCCAAATAGTCTTTCCTGCTTTCATCACACACTCCATTGCTTTTTCCTGCTTTCCTTCCGCTCTCCCTAGACTTCTCCTCCTCCTCTCAGTGACACTTTCTGCCTTCGTGTCATAGATATGCACACACGTAATTCAGTCTAGGTTACATGTATGAGAGGAAATGGGATATTTGTTTTTATGA
>LR749682.1:1879308-1924406 GCA_902729485.2 Mus minutoides | reverse complement strand
GAGAGAGAGAGAGAGAGAGAGAGAGAGAGAGAGAGAGAGAGAGAGAGAGAGAGAGAGAGATCCTCCAAAAATCCCTAATGAGTAATTAAAGGTCTCTCAGCACTGAAAAGCCCAGAGCCAGAGAGACTCATTGCTGCATTTTTATTCAACTTTGTAGAATTGGAATTGGTGCCAGTTTTAAATCAAAGTATTCTAAAATGTCAAAGGGCAGGGATTTTTTCCCTTCCAAACATATTCTGTAAAGACAGAAGAATCATGACAACATTCAGGTAACAAAATCAAATAACACTCCCCAAAATGAAAGCTGTGGGCAAATATTCTTGGATAACAGTTGAAAAAAAAATCCTGAATAGAACTCTACTCAATAGGGCACAGGAGGATGAGATGCTAAGATTAAGCATATTAATCACTGGAGTACAAGGAAGGTTCAATACAGGCAAATTCATAAATGTGGCACCTCACATTAGCAGAAAGGTGGGTAAAACCCACATGTCATCTCAATAGATGTAGAGAAGCATTTCTTAAAACCCAGCGGCCTCTAAGAGAAAACCTCAGAATAGATTGAGTATAGGTTGATGGCAGAGAGAGGCACAAAGAAGCCCACAGCTGACATCATCCTGGATGTGAACATCAACATTTTCTCCCTAAGACCTGAAAAAGGAGCAGGATGCCCATTTTTACTTCATTCCTTCAACCTTGTCCTGGAAGTACCATCAGAATAACCAAAATCAACACACAGTAGTCCACTGGATCCAGAGGATAGAGTAAATGAACAAAAGAAGAAACAGCTCAGCAGGACATACAACAGAGAGTGATGATGCACATAGGTGCAAAGTACAGACATAATACTGCTTATTGCATATTATCTGATGATGTCAGATATATGTGTGGGACTTATGGAACTATTTATAAAACAATGACAGGGCAAAAAATAGACTATGTGAAAAATATTTCAGCTAAATAGAAAGAAAGGTACTGTAACTACAGTCATAGAAGTTGCAAACCACAGAAATAGTAACCATTAGAGAGGAAGTAATTGTATGATAATAAAAGAACAGACTAACATTTTTGAATATTTAAAAAGACTAGACTTTTTACCTCAAATACAAATAATGTTTTTATTTAAAAATACTAAAATATATTGCTACAAGGTAAGAATGGAAATGATTATATTATAGTTAAAAGAACTATATATGATAGAAACAAACAGTAGATGAGTAATTTATTTGTAAGAAGGATCTCACTGTGTTGTAAGACAGGATCTCATTGTGTTGTAAGACAGGATCTCACTGTGTTGCTTCTGTTGGCCTCAAATTAGTGATCCTTCTACCTTCAGCCCTTTGAATGCTGGGGTTACAGGCATATAAAATCATACATAATTCAAAATATTAAAATTTAATTAAAAAAATATTTAATTTTCATTTATATATACTTGTATATACATAAAGCTCAGAGGCCAGAAGGTGTTAAATCTCCTGGAGCTGGACACAGGCAGTTGTGAGCCAACTAATATGGGTGCTGAGAATTTTATTCAGGTTCTATGGAGGAGCAGCAAGCTGTCATTTGAGCCATTTTTTCAGCCCATAGTAAACTATTTGTTTGTTTGTTTGTTTGTTTGAGACAGTGTTTTACTGTGTAGCTCTAGATGTCTTGGAACTATTTCTGCAGAGCAGGCTGGCCTTGAACTCACAGAGATTTGCCTGTCTGCCCCTGAGTGCTGGGACTAAAGTGTGTGCTGAGTGCGCGTTGTCACTACCTAGCTCCATATTAAACTTTAAATGTGTACTCTTCTAACTGAATTTGACTTCAACATATAAACATTGTAAAGTCCCTAGAACTGAGAGGAGAAACTGGCAGATAATTCTAAAACTTCTTCCTTGGTACTTATCAAGCAGATATAATATAGTAATAATACAAGAGATTTGAAAATAACACAAATAATAAGTCAATTCAATGCACATTTACCTACCAATAGGTTACATTTATTCCTTTTATTTATGCATGGAATATATTTAAAATTGAGTATATACTAGACAACAAAATAATCTTAGCAGATTTTAAAGTCATACTGAGTTCTCAGTATAATTAACTCAGGTCAATAAGATGAGTAGGTAAAACTAAAAAAAAATTATATATTCAGAAATTGTAAAACATTAATTAATGGATTGATATTGTAGAAAGTTATTAAAATATAGTGTTGAGAGTTTAATGGTTATAAAATATCAAAGTAGTGTTTATTAGTTTAAAATGTTATTTTAAAATTTATTTTTATTTTATTTTACATTCATTTAAAAATATTTTTATTTTTATTTTACATGTATTGGTGTTTTGCTTGTGTGTATGTCTGTGTGAGGGTGTTGGATCCCTTGGAACTGGAGCCACAGTCAGTTGTGAACTCCCATGTGGGTGCTGAGAATTAAACTTAGATCCTCTGGAAGAGCAGCCAGAGCTCCCAGCTGCTGAGCCATCTCTCCAGCCCCTTAAAAATACTTTTTTTTTTTTTTTTCGAGACAGGGTTTCTCTGTATAGCCCTGGCTGTCCTGGAACTCACTTTGTAGACCAGGCTGTCCTCGAACTCAGAAATCTGCTTGCCTCTCTGCCTCCCAAGTGCTGGGATTAAAAGTGTGCGCCACCACTGCCCAGCCTTAAAAATACTTTTAATTATTATATTTTTCATTATTGGACATTGAATCCTTAGCCTTGTTCATACAGGTAAACACTCTTGTACTGACTTATATCTTAGCCCAGACATTTTATAAGTTATTTTTATTAGAAAAGAGGAAGAACATCAAATAAGTACATTTGAAAAACTAAGTACTCAACAGCAGAAATTAGAGAACAGCAGAATTGCCAGGGTCTACTCAGGTAGCCATAATAGACCACAGAGAAAGACACAAGCATAGTACCAGTATTGCTCTCCTTTCTGAAAGCCAGAGGTCCCAGCCCAAGGCTGGAAGAGCTCTGTTCCTGGTAAGGCCTGTCTTCCTGATTTGTAGATGGAAGTCTTGCTGCTGTGTCTGCCATGGCAGGCAGAGAGAAAACCTGGGATCTCTTTTGTCTCTCTAATATGAACACAAATACTACAGGACCAGTCCCACCCTTGTGACTTGCTAGAGTTTGGATGTCAAATGTCCCACAGAGGTCCATGAATTCAAAGTTTGGTCTTTGTAATCCTAATGTAAATGGTTTAGTTCAGGTACATACTCCCGACACAGTGCTATGTTACCATAGGTCTACAGCAAAGGAGGCAGTAATAGGTGAATCAGAATCTTCAAAGTTCTGGTCCACAATAAAGTTCTCTCCCTTCCTTCCTTCCTTCCTTCCTTCCTTCCTTCCTTCCTTCCTTCCTTCCTTCCTTCCTTCCTTCCTTCCTTCCTTCCTTCCTCTCTCTTTACAAGTTGGCCTGGTAATGCCCTTCTCATTGATTTTTTTTTTTATAACTAAGTAAAAATGTGTATATTTTAAAGATAAAAGAAATCAAGACTTGGCAGAGAAATAGCTATACCAGATATGTTTGGATTATGAACACAAGAAATGTCAAGGCCCCTGACTCTTTCTGATTAGATTTTATGGATTCTTGTACAGACATCTGTAGGATGCCTCCGATGCAGAGTCAGTTAGTGAAGAAGTGGCGCTTAGTGGGCTGGGGAGATGGCCCAGAGGTTAAAAGTATTGAACTGCTCGTCTAGAGGGTCCAGGTTCAATTTCTAGCATCTACATGGCGGCTAGCTGCCACATGTGATCCAGTGTCCTCTTTTGGCTTACACAGGCATGGCATATATGTGTTATACAGGGGGAAAATAACCATAAATGTAAAATAAAAATAGTTCTTAAAAAAAGAAGTGGTACTTAGGAAGCAGGGATGAGGTGAAGGGTGAGTTGTCAGCCCATGCACTCCCAGACATAGTGGGAAATCCTGCAGTTGTGTGATCTTGGTAGGAGATTTTACAAGATTGCTGATATATTGACATCATGTCTAGTCTCAGCAAAGATGCTATAATACTCCCACTTCTGGGCAGACTCTGCCTCTTGTGACAGTTAGATGACCATTTCTTTCCACAGATCTGATGTAGCATCCAGTCATTGCAAACAAGATGGCAATCATTTTTGAGGGTTGTCTGGTCTATACCAGTGGGATCCAGGCACAATGATTCCTTTTATTCTTCTTGGATCTTAGCAACCATATTTTACAATCTAGATATGGCCTGATTTTCTTAGTCCTCCTGAGTACATCACAAAATAATTTTCAGTAGGTCTTGAGCACTTCTGTGGGAAATGCAGTAGAATATCAGCTACTGAGTTTGTAACTCTGCTTATGTAGTAAGGAAGATGTCTTCCATGTAAGGAATTACATCCAGATAAACCCATGACAAATTGAAAACATAATTATAGGCTGAAAGTATCATTAGTTAAAAACGCATGTAATACACTTGACCTATTAGCCATTTGGCTTAGCAATCCAGCTCTTGTTGGTCTCTTACTTATGTCCTTCATGTTCACGTGGCTGACTGGAAGTTTATTGTGGATGCCTAGCATCTCAGTAGAGGGTCTTAGCGATCTCCAGGAAAAGATGAATATTCCTGGAAGGATTTCTATTGACCATGTATTACTTTTGTACCATTGCAAAGTTGAAGAATTGTAAGTTAGACCACCATTAGTTGGAGATCACCCATAATTACAGACCAAAAGAAGGCTGCTCATTGCAAGATACCTCTTCTGTATGTTCATAAATATTAGTCATTTTGGTAGAAAGCATTTATATTTTTATGGTTTTTCAGACATAAGGAAAATGAAAGCAGGATGCTAAAGTTCACATTTTATGTGCTTATATTCATCAGAGAATAAAAGAATAGTACTTGTAATAACTGTTGGAGAAGAATCCATGCAATACTAGGAAGCAGAGTGAACGTATGATCAACTTAATATGACACAACCCAAGTTATCAAAGGAGACTCTTAAGTGGGAACTATCCTATTGGCCTGCAGGCTTGTTTGTGAGGCATTTTCTTTTTTCTTTTCTTTTTTATTTGTTATTTTACTTATTTACATTTCAAATGTTGTCCCCCTTCCTGGGCCCATCACCCCTCCCCTTTGCCAAGCCTGGTATAGCTGTCCCCTGAGATGCTCTGTCAGCACTTGACTACTACAGAAGCATTTTCCTGATTGCTGATTGATGTGGCAGGGCCCAGCCCATTGTGGAAGGAGTCATCATTGGACAGGTGGTCCTAAGCTGTATAAGAAAGGTACCTGAATGTAAAAGAGCAGAGAGCGAGAACACATGCCAGCCTTCACTGTTTGCACAATGAGGGGTTGTGACTTGGAAATAGAAGGTAGATAAAACCTTTCCTCCCTAAACAGTGTTTATTACAGCATCAGGAAAGCAAACTGGAGCATTCTGGTAAACAAAAATGTGAAAGTGTTTTCAGTGCTGATGTAGAGAGTGGGTTTCACTTCCTGTCATTTTGGAAGCTCATCTGACTTTTTTTTTTTTTTAAAGATTCATATAGATAATTCATCCTCACAAGAAAATGCCAGTGATATTTGAAAGGCCGAGTCAGGATGACTGAAAGTTCAAGGCGAGCCTGGACTGGATTACATACTGAATTCCATCCAGGATATCCTGAGATACAGTAGGGCTCTGGAGAGAGAGAAGGGGTGTGGGTATCAGAGATAAAAGTAAATCTTTTTTTTTAAAGATTTATTTATTATTCTATATAAATACACTGTAGCTGTCTTCAGACACACCAGAAGAGGACGTCAGATCTCATTATGGGTGGCTGTGAGCCACCATGTGGTTGCTGGGATTTGAACTCAGGACCTTTGGAAGAGCAGTCAGTGCTCTTACCCGCTGAGCCATCTCGCCAGCCCCCAGTAAATCTTTTATTAACTTTGCAAAATACGTCTTGGACATTAGCAGATAAAATATTATCCTAAATAGTTATTTGAAAATGAGAACGAGAGTAAAAATTTGGGAATTCCATCAGTAAAGTTTAGACTATATGAAACTTTCATTTTTAAAACAAACTCAAGCAGTTTTACAAACTTCTTCCTGTTGTATATTAAATATTATATGAGGATTGGGTCATCCAGAAGACTGTTGGAGATTTCAGTGATCTTTTAGCTAACAAAATAATACCAAGGGCTAAAATATTGTTGGCTCAAAAGAGTTTCCTTTTCCCTTGTGGTTAAATATCATGCTCTTAGTACACATTGCAGTGCTCAGGTAATGCTCAACTTACATTTCAAAACACCCTTTTTTAATCGAATGAAGTATGTGAATGTGTTTTATATGTTATCATAATTTGAGAACTAATTGAAAGTTCATGTGGAAATATATTTAATTTCAACAATAATATTCACAAGAATAAATATCTACTATCTTGTGAATATTTACTAAGCAATAGGGACAAAATCATCTGTAACATTTTTCCACATAAATAAAAACATTAATTGTAATAGTATGTATATGTTTTAGTGTATTAAAATATTTTCTTAATTAGATATTTATGTTTGTTTATGTTCATCAAGGAAATGTTACAAGTTGTGTTTCTTGCTTCCTTTTTTCTTCACTGTGCTTCAAAAATATCTTTTCCATTTTGACAAATATGAAAAGCTTCCAAGGTCACTTTAGAGAATAACCATGTGGGCAACAGCAATGCTGTGTCTGTGGGCTCCACGGAGGTCCATTCACTCCTCCAGAGGTACCTCATGGAAAGAGTCCCTCACAGACACAGACCTGATTAGACTTTATTTGCTGTTTGTGGTGGATACCACACACACAGTCACTAAGCTGTAGGCAGGAGATAGATGCTGCAAGAAGAAGGCTCATTACAAATGCATATTTAAAAATGTAAACATTAAAAATATTTAGCACATACTTGGTTCAATAGATAATAATACCAAAACTATCTAAACTCTGAGCATCAGCAATTTTTGAAGTTTATTTCTGGTAATAAAGGCCCATGGTTATCACATATAACTTTAAAAAATATTCACTTGTAGCTTTCCCAAGTCACACCTGGTTACTGTTTTCAAGGTCACATGGTTTTCAGCTTCCCTGTATTTTCTTACAATGGTGCTGCAGTTGCTAATGTGGTCTCTCAGTTCTGTATGCAGTGAACACCTGGCTTACTAAGACGAACACTTTGACAACAGTGAGTAAAACTTGGTGAGACAGATTGTGTAAAGCACAGACCATGTGCTGCAGCTAACATGCTATGGAGCCCTTGCCATTGTGAATGTGCATTATTACTACATTGTACAAAGTCCTGGTATGCAAATGTGTGGCATTCAGAGGAGTGAAATAATCCTGTGTTATTATTATCTTTGTAAATTACATCTGAGGAGTTTTTGAGGACTTTACTATGGCAGTTTCTATAGTCACAGTCACGCAGTGTATGCAGCACAAAGTGCTTTTCTTTCTCTATTAACAATAAGTGAGCCAATGAAAATGCTTTTTAAATACATACCCGGCAAGCAGTTATCTGTCTTTTCATTCTTACTATCCACAAACCATCCTTTATCGTCTCTTAAGACAGCATAGGAAACAGCTTTGTAAACATCTGCTTTTCATTGTTAATTGTCAGGAAAACTGGCATTTAAAAGCGTTGGAATCCTCTTAATCCTATCAAGAAGGCTATGTTATATACCTTTCTATCTCCCTTTCAGGTTGTTTCTCAGACTGTAAAAACATGCTTCCCTCCGTTCACGTCTCAGAAATCACTTGTACCAGTACAACATTCTCATTGGTGCTTTCATGAAATTTCTTTCTACAATCAGTTGTAGAAATATTACTAACAAAGGCTAAATTACATACAAAATAAGCAATATAAATACAGAGTTTGAGTATATAATATATACTTAAAAATTTCATGGATATATATTCCATATCGAAATGTTCAATGATAGAAAATATAAGGAAAAGGTATTTGGTAGCCAAAAGACAGATTAATTTAGGACATGAAATCTTATGTCTTTAGGAAATATGCTTTATTTTCATAGGCTTTTTCTGTTCCAATAATTGAGCCATTAATGTCAACAGAGACTCCCTGGCAGTGATATACTATGAAGGCATTTGCAGTAATGCAGTGCCACTTCTTTCTAAATCAGAGGCTCTGTTGAAGTAATCACTAAAAATATTAAAATTCTGTTCTAGTTGTTCTGAATTTATAATGTGAAAGCGACTGCACCCATCTCTCAAGAACATAAAGAGCATCCATAATTTAATAATTAAGCAATACATAATAACCAATAATTTTTGTTACCTATAAATAGGCCTGTGTAACAAGAGTAAGGAATACTAAAAGAAGTAGCTGATTGTTAATAAAAACTTTTTTCAGAATGTGCTCATTTAAAGCATTTTATAACCTTTATTAAATTGCCATCTTACTATGCAATTAGAATGTATTGTTATTTTTCTTTCTTTAAAACACTTGCACTTTATCATTTTCTAAGCTGGTAGAAGTTGGACTCTCACTGCATTTCTTTTGCTTTTTAAACTTGTATTGGTGTGATGTAGAACTAGGTCTTATCACTGCATAGAAAATTAATTTAAATGACATATTGTTGCAGTTTCTATGACAACCATATCATGATGCTCATGTTCTTAAAAATTTATAAACTATAATCTGAAGTATGCTAATTCTAGTGAGTGTAGGCAACAGTTATTTGCTTAATATTCATTTTAGTACTGCACTTCATCAACTTTGAAAGTCAGATGGTTAACCTTCTGCATATAATCCAAAGAGGTTTTATATGAACTCTTGGGTTTATGTATTTTCCTCAGAAGCCTACAGTTACTGAACTTTTAAGCATGTATAAGAGAACCTTTCATTGCCTGTTTTCTTGAAGTGATAGGAATGAATATGGGCATGAGCACATGCTGCAGATTTTTAACATGGCTGCTTTTCTCTCCACCCCTAATGAAAAGACAACATACTCAAACTAATGTAAAAAATCTAATAAAAACAAAAATTCAATAACATCCAACGAGCTACTTAAGCAATAGTGACTATTCAAATCCTTGGGAACACTGGCTTATTCCTTCAACCTTTGTTGTTTGAGTTCAAGAAGCTCATATCGCTATTATATTGTTATGATATATGATAATGACATGTATCATCAGTTTAAGGATATTTGCCTAGCACTGATATTAAACATTTTGATTTGAAATACAGTTTGAATTTTTTTTTAGGACTGACTCAAAAATAAAGTATGCTATTTAGTCTATGGCTTATAACCATGGACTCTCTTGTTAAATAAAGATGCTTTTAGATATACCACTTGATAAATTAGAAATGTATAATTTTAAAATTTGTATTTTTAGAAATGTATATAATTTGTTGGTTGATAAAAATGAGGTAATTTAATTTAAATAATATATAATGAATAAGATAATTTAACATCAGGTGGAATTATCAAACACCAAACACAATATTTTTGCTAATATATTTTGTAAGAGTCATTTTTAATTAGTGTTCATTGAATTATAAAAATGCAAAACATAAATCCTTGGTTAACATGCTTTTAATTATTTGCTTTTCACATGCTAGGCTCTCAGTGAATGCAACAGAAATCCTATACTTAGACATTTTAAAAAGCAATCTGTAGTTTCAAAAGAGAGATTGTTAAGAAACAAATTTTAAAATTATAGGACACCAAATTCAGTTTTAAAAACACAATGCATAAAACATAAAATTCTAAAGCAACTAATCAAACTTCTGAAGAAGGATAATGTCAGTAAGCTGCTTTGCTGGCAGCAACTGGTGAGGGGACTCTTGTCTGTCTTTTATGAGGCAATTACAATAGGTGTCATATTGATTTGCCTACTGTTTCCTGTGTAGCTTGAGTGTATCCTAAATGGAATGACAGTCATCTTAGCGAGTGGTAAACTTCAGGTCTGGAAGGAAGGTTTAGTCAGTCAGCAGCACCTATGAGGCAGTGTGAAGGCTTTTCATTGGTGGTGAAAAGGTAACACAGTATCACACTCATTGAGAGGGGTACTGGGGAGTTTTAGTGAGGGAGTTTACTGCTGTGTTTGAAACATAACTCTTCATTGTAACCCCCCCATCCCCCCGTGTGTGTTAAATGTGTAAATTGTCCAGATCACTTTTATTTTGGTTAAAAAAACCCCCCAAATTCCATGTAGGCTTTTCAAAGAAGCATTTGGATGTATGATAAGCCTTTCTATTTCCTGTGACTGTTTCCGTGGCATTAGCTTCAGTGGCATCCAGTGGTAAAGCAGCTGTAATCCTGACTTGTTCTTTCATGGAGCAATTCAAACAGGTTAGCTTGATGGTT
This sequence comes from Mus minutoides, assembly GCA_902729485.2. NCBI lineage: Eukaryota > Metazoa > Chordata > Mammalia > Rodentia > Muridae > Mus > Mus minutoides. The sequence goes on along the minus strand of LR749682.1, from coordinate 1,914,108 downwards.
TTAAAGCATAGCTGATTTATATGGGGTTTGGAGCAGTAGTAGAGGGTTACAATGGTTTCCAACCAGATCCTTTATTTTTGATGGTGTAATTTCATTACATTTTCCCATTTATATTCTATTTATAGTAATGTGAAGTATGCCCATTGAATAATGTCAGCTTATATTGCAAGGATTTTTGTTTTAAAATTATGGAATTGGTCTGTACACATTCAATGTATTTTCCAGTTCTTTGATATTTCTACCTAAGCTTGGCTTCTGCCAGTTATGTTGGCTCTAGTGTATGCCCGTCTCATTTAAGATAAAATGAATGGCCAGTATTATGTATAGCAAAGCCAAGCTTCCTTTGAGTTAAGGCTCTGGAGCCTTGTGCAAGCCTAATGTTCTTCCATGAAGTTGGCCCACCCTACTGTGACTAAGAAATGAGATGATTTGAGGGCTATTACATACTTATGATTTTCATAGTGGATTAGAATAACATTACTTAGCACAGGTGTTTCTATAATTGGGATTCCCTGGGAAAATTCAGTACTGTATTCAATAATACTCAGCTTTCCACATGAGTGAAGGCACTGTTGATTTGCTGGGCTGTGGCATAAATCAGGAGAGAGGTCTGGCTTCGAGGCTTGTTGCTTCTCCTTTCACAAAAAAACATTTCCTCTTGGCCATTAGCATTATATTGCTGTGGACCTATTTACAAATTTTCTTTCATTTATTTATTGCTGGCCAAACACTGGAGGCCACAGCTGCTGTCAGCCAGTCCTGGTTTAAGCTTTCATATAACTCAAAATAGTTCCCAAGTGTCCTTTTTCTTAAACAATTCTCCTTTTGTAAAACATCATATTTAAATAACATTTATGTACTCAAGCAGCAGTGAAAAATCTCAGAAGTGTTCTCAGGGCAGTTCTCCGAGGAGAACCTTTGGGATGGCCTTGTAAGATGCCTCCAAGTCTTGAAGGCAGTAGTCCAGGAATAACAAAGAACAACTGCAGTAGGTTGTTGCAAGATTCAGCAAGAGGGCTCTTAAAAGCCTGATATACAAACTGCAAATATATCTGCAGAGCACTGTGTGAAAATGAGCTTAAGAAGATGGAAGCAGGTGATACAATTAATAGCACACTACTGTTTTACCAAACCTATTCTTAAGGTGCCTAGAAGGCCTAAGTTTTTGGGAAATGACACCTGAGACTCAGCTTTTGCAGTAGATAGCTATGCTGTCTCAAAGCTCCTCTCTTGTTCTCAGTTCTCATCTTAAGAACTTTGCTTATGACCTTAGGGCTGCTTGCATCTCTAAGTACCTTTGTCTCCCATCGAAGAGCAAGCAAAGGAACCCAAGGGAGGCCGAGGCCGCCCTTAGCCATGCCCTCCGTCCTGTAGGAGCCGAGGCTGTGTCTTTCTCAAGCTAGCTACCGGTCCTCTGCCTGGGTAGTTAGTGCTAAAAGTTCTGGAACCGCAGTCCGGGTCTCGGATCTGTTCTCTAACCCCAGGTTTGTAGTCTAGAGAGAGAATGTACCGAGTACTGGCACTAGCTACTTTGCAGGTGTCGCTCTGCCTTCTTCTGATCTGGGTTTCCCAGCAGTACGGCTTCCGGGACTCCTCTGCTCCAGGGGGACCTTCGTGGGCTTAAAAAACAAAACAAAACAAAAACAAAAGCAACAAAACAAAACAAAACAAAACCAAACTGTCCCGGAGGACATCCTGGCTGCCAGCTCCATCTGCGTGATGGGTCGTAGTGGCTCTGAGCCCAGCGCACTCTTGCGCTCCACCTCAAGGTGGCGACCGAGGCACGTAAACAAAGGCTGCACTGGCAGTTGGCACCTATGGGCTCCTCCACGAATCCCAGTTTCCCAGCGGCTCCTCCGAGAGCTGAATTGACTGTTAAAGGGGCCCTTGTAGATGGGTCGTTGGGCCGGAATGTCAGCCGTGCGTTCGTGCGTGACTGAATGACTGAGTGACTCTGTGTGTGTGTGTGTGTGTGTGTGTGTGTGTACACGCACGTGCGCGTAGCCTGCGCTTGTGTATTGGCCGAAGCAGGCAGAAGCGCTTCTAGGATGGAAACTCTAGCCCCGTTTGGGACGCTGGAGCTTTCCTGGCATCACCTGAGTCTGCAGTCCCCCCAACCCTCCTCCCGCCCCCTGCGATCTGGCTGGTCGGGGCTTTTGCACACTGTGCGACCTGAGTACCCTGGGTCAGTGAGCAACTGGCAGGACAGAGGGTTTGATCGCTGTGGCAAACTGCAGGTTTGCAGATCTCTGTTCAGTGACACCCACGATTTATGAGTGGCTCCGGTAAATACAACTCTTTACTGCGCTGGAGTCCTCTAGGATGCGCGCAGGCTGACCCTAGGGGTAGGGGTAGTTGTGGGCGGGGAAGAGAGACACGGACAGTGAAAGAATAAGCATGCGGCAGCCATACAGTCTTACCTCTGGGACGAAGGACACGGTTCCTAGAACTGCGATCTGCACGGCCAGTGTGCAGCCCAGCTGATTCTCCCGTAGGCGCTTCCCGCCTAACACCGCCTTCTGACTAACTTGGATAGGGCTTGCGCTGCCCCCTCCTTTTTTTTCCTCCCCTTCTTTTCCTTTCCAGACATCACTTTAACTCAACCCAAGGCATATCCAGAAGTCAGTTCCGTATAGAGCTTCCATTCAGTCGGGGGGGGGGGGGAATCCGGTATATAGTTTCTCGTAGGCAGATGGAAGAACTAGATGGTTACAGGACTTTGGAGTGGTGCGTAGGAATGGCACGGGGTGTTGGTGGCAGCGAAAGACAGTTTCTTTTGGGTCTTCTCAGTGCCGCAGGTAAGGCTCTCAGATTACAGCTGCCCTCCTGTAGAGTCACAGTGGTGGGCAAGCGGAGGGCGCTCTGCTGTTGAGAGGGGAGTGGCGGAGGGTGGAGTGGGAGAAATGGGCTCTGGACAGGCTCCACCGGCACTGCACGCATTGTCTTGGTTGGTGTCTGTGCCGGGCGCTCAGCTGATGTCTTTGGGAGCTTTTGAACAAGGTAGACCCTCCAATACCCTCCCCCACTCTCTAGACCGTGTTTCAAAAGATGTGAATAGCTCTAAAATAAGTTTAATTTTTTGTCTTACTTCCCGTTCAAGATGTAAAAAGGATCAAATAAATGAAACTTTATTTGACTGTGGAGTTTATCCAGAGACTCAGCGACATCTCTGGTCTTTGGCCTTATTCTAATTCTATGGTAGTAATTACCCTTCGTTTCTTTAAGTGCGATAGATTTATTGCCTTAGAGACTATGCACAGTTTGATTGAATTATTCATTTTTTTCTTTGGTGTAGACTGCATCTGGGGACTCTGATGTGACGTGTAGATTTTTTTTTTCAGGAACAAAGGGAATGTGGAAATGAAAGAGAGAGGGAGAGAGAGGCTGGCAGATGTAATGAGACGCGGTGAAGGTGTACGCAGACGGGCACTCCCACGCCTCCTCCCTTCGGCTCTCACTGCAGCCCTGGGTAACTCGCAGGCTAACACAAACAGCTTTTCTCCCGCAGCCTGCCCTCTGTCACTGTAAGTACATCACCCTTCTCTTATCAGCATGCAGATTCCAGCCACGCACTCCCTCGCCTTGGCTTTGCACCTTTGACAGCAAAAGCACATTGGGAAATTAACTTTCCTAAGCTAGGAAAGGCATGTCTAGAAAACTTACTTTTTATTTATCTTTATTGTTCTTTGAAAACAGAAGTTCATGCATTTTTACCACTTTCCCTACCTTTGTGACAGTTCTCTGTTGCTCTTGTCACCGTGGCTATGCTTTTCTCAAATGGATGACTCTCAGATTCAAATGAAATTTAATGTTATTCTCCATCCGTTTAAAGTCCAGGCGCAGTGCCTTGTCCTTCTGCGAAATGATATCTTAAAGGACGAAGAATATTATTCACAGTTTGCTTTTGTTGCTGAAACCCGAGTTCCAACCTCTTTGAGGCACTGACTGTCCCAAGGGCACTGTTATTTGGAAGCTGATATTATCTGCTTCTCCCAAACTTAAACAAAGTGCCGCGGGCTGCGAGAGCGCTTGGGTGTTTGTCATCCAGGGTTAAGGAGACCAATGGCGAAAACTTTTCTCCACGCTGTAATTAAAGTTTTTCAACTTCTTCCCTTTTGCCTTTTACACTCTTTCACATACTCTTCGTCTTGTTAAAAGTTCTCCTAGGTGTTTTGGTGTGAGTGACATATTTGTCCTGTTTACACAGTAGCCATGAAGCCCTTCCTGCGAGAAGTTAGCCACCTTAAGATGAAGTCATGTAGGTCTGAATGATCCGCCCGGTTAGTGTAAAAGAGCCTTTCAAAGGGAGAATTCGAGGTTTTAACGGCTGTTCTTTCCTTTCTTTCTTTCTTTCTTTCTTTCTTTCTTTCTTTCTTTCTTTCTTTCTTTCTTTCTTTCTTTCTTTCTTTCCGTGGGTGTTTTAAATATTAACTTCTGAAGCAGGATTAATTGCGTTGCCCTTCCCAAGTTCAGGGGGAACCTCTCTCCAGGAACGCGCCTTGTCTCTGCCAGTTCGTGCCTCTTCTCTGGAGGTGCGAGGCCAAACTTAACAAAGCCGAGTTGCCTTTGGTTGGTCGAGGTGCAAAGGGACACAAACACAGCGGGCGCCCAGGCAGCAACCACAGCAGGCAGGTAAGTCAGCCCCACCCGCTGGCCTCTTCTTCCCTTCTCAGTCTTGGCATTTCAAAGGCTGGGTTCATGTCGAGCTGGCTCCAGATACCAGAAGTGAGCTTGTGTGTTCCAGGATTGGGATGCGGTGTCGGGTGCCCTTCATAGACTTCTTGGAACCCGCAGGCGGTGCGGATCAGGTGGGAAACCCACCAGACAAGCGGATGCCTGGCTCTCTGCCTCACCCACTTGCGTAGTACAGCTGGTGCTCAAGGCTTTGGAGGAAACCCTTAGCACGCACACACCCCTACTTCCCCTCCCGGCCACATGTCACCCAGTGCAGTCTGGATTGTGACGCCCAGACCCCAAACTTTAGTTTCCTTCCTTTGGGACGAAATATTGTCACCTGCTCTGGGTTGTTTGCCCCTCAGCCATCTACTTTGGTACTAGTTTATGACTTGAAATCTAAAGAGGTCTCTTGAGCTCATTTTCAGAAGGTACTAGGGCCTTGGATCACAGAAATCTTGTTAACGTTTTCTTTTCCTTCTTGCCTCCCGCCAGCCCAGAGGCCTGTTTTCTGGTTGACTGGGTCTGCTTCCCAGATCCCAGCGTACTGTACTGTGTGATTTTAAAAGACCAATGTGCTGGTATTGGGTAAGCCAAAGCTACCTTAGCAGTGAGGAGGAACCTAGTGGCACCCATGTTTGCTAATACAATGGCTCATCGGTTTGAATGGCTCTTCCCTGCGAATTGGTCTTTGACACCTATCTTGGCACTTCTCTTTGCAGGCTTTTAGGGCAGGTCATTTGGTTTGACCTGTAGGATTTGGACAGGGTTTCTGGCACCGGAGTTTGAATTCTAAGGAAGGCAGCTGAGGCAGCTGAAGAGTTCAAGCTCAGGAATTCAGAGCTGGGCCAGGTGGAGCCTCGCTCAGACACAAATGGAGGAAGCTTTCTCAGATGGAAGTGCAGATTTGGGCTTTCCTTCTGGATGTTAGGTCTATGGACAGACGGTCCAGTGTTCTAAGGAACACTGCTAAATACAAATCTGGCCTATTTGGTACCCTCATAGGTCTCTAGTTCCACTATCTGGAGGCAGTTGTGAGCAATGGAAATCTCAAAATTTCTCGTCAAGAACTCCTTTCCTTCCAACCAGCCTTCATCAAGCCATTTAAACACACAGCCTCTAAACTCTGAACCCTCCAGCTGTTTCCCAGAAAGCAGAAACAACCAGTCTTTGCCTTCTTCCAGGCTCATCCTAGGTGAGCTCTCTATCTCCATCCCACCTCTCTCTTGTGTGGAGTTCATATGGAAGCTAAGTAACATGGAGTATACATTAGGAGCCAGTTCCTTCCATTGCCTGTTTAACAAGGATTTCTCTCTTTTATTCTTGCCTCTATCTATGGGACGTCTTCCTCTTGTTGGTCATCATTGCAGATCCTTCTGTTTACTTCAGTGTCTCTCCTTAGAAGGCATCTCAAAGGAGCTCTCTTTTGTCAGTTTCTACAAAGTAGAAGCCTTTAAAGTCCCTGCAGCTTATGTTGATCAAATAGGATCTTGCTCCTAGCTTTGTTCCTGATGTAGGTCTCCACTGACCTCAGTTTTTTGTTTTTGTTTTTTTTTCCTTTCTGGGCCTTGCTTGAGGGAGGTCGACCCCTTGCACACTGCTTCTTGCCAGCAATCTGATGAGACCACAGATAGTTTTCTTATGCACCTCTTTTTCTCTTTTCTCAACTACCACTGCCGACACCATCAATGTTCCCTCCGGTTCTGGTTCTCCAGTTGTCTCTGCCTTGAGAAAAAGTTCCAGGCCTCTCCTCATTTAGGCATTCTGCACCTGCCACACCATTAGTCCACTCTACACATGGCTCAAAGGGGGATCTTGAGCCGGGCTAGGGCTTTTATTGTGGGAGGGGCAGTGCTTTTTATTCAATAATTGTTTATATCTGAATATGCAATTTTATGTGCTATTCTGGTAGACTTGAAACTTTTCAACATCTCCAGGCTCCAGTTCAGCCCTCTAGGATTGTTCCTTTCTAGTGTGTCTTTGCAAGGCTGAGTTAATGCACATGTGTCATCCACTCAGTTCCATAGAATAGACAGAGGTTCAGCCATTTTATTTATTGTTGTTCAGGTATGAAGCCATCCGTGGTGTTTATAGAAATTTTATCCTGTGAACTCTGTCAGTCATATGGCCTTCAGGGCAAGGCTACCAACAAAGTTAGGGATTCGTTATGCCAATTTCTTTTTCTTTCAGTTTCTCCTATATTGTTTAAGTTTTTCTTCCCCATTCACTGAGGTTCTGCACATTAATGGTTTTATGGTCTCTGTTTCCTGCATCTTTTTTTCTCTACTCTGTTGACTACTCTTTCTTATCTGCACTACTCACCCCCAAAGACACTTTTCTCCTCCCTGGTCCACGTCCTTCTCCTTCAGGTGTTTTCCTCACTCACTATGACCTTTTAGTTCAGTATCCATATTTTTTTTAACCTTCAGACTGTGCCACCTCCAGTCGCTTAACTTTCTGGAAGCTCAAAGGGCCATCCCTACTTTCCTCCCAATTGATGTTCTCCCTTCGCCTTTGCTCCTCTTTCTCAGAGCTTCCTACCTCTCTCCCGCTTCACTTTACCTTTTTCTTGGTTTCTTCTCCAGCAATACCAGTCCCTAGCAATGCTCCCTCGGTCCTTTCTTTTCATCCTGCTTCTCCCCCATCTAGTTCTTGTTCCTTGGCCCCTCTTGCCCGGAATCGCCCTCCTCTTCATGTCCCTGTAGCCATTGCTTCACTCTCTGCGTCCCGGGTGCGTTCTCTCATTCCAGTCTCTGCTCTAGCCGATCTCTCTGCCCTCCTCTCTCAGAGGCTTGCTCTTGCCTCTGCCTCCTGCTCTCCCCTCCCTTCTTCCCCAGCCCTTCCCCCTCCCTCCCAGCCGCCCCGCCTGGCTTGCTGCCTCCTTCGCCTCTTGTCTCATCTTGCCTGTGTTGTCTGGGAGGGGAGCCCTGCCTCCTCTCCCTCGCTCAGATCAATGCCCTGGCCACTCACTTTCTGATGTTGCACGACGGGAAATGCTTTGAATACTTACGACATGGCCGCTCACACTGATTGCCAAGATTGACAGCACTAACCATCGCCTTCACTTGTTTCAAGGGGGGAAGCCCCCTGTCACCCGGCTCCGCGTGCATCTCCTGGCACCCCGGCAGCAAACTTGTGCGCTCAGCGCTCCCCCCAGGGCCCGGGACAGGACACCCCCGCAGACTCGAGTTAACGGGCGGCGGGCCGGGGCCGCAGCGCTGGGGACCTGCTCCCTTGCTCCCCAGGCTCAGCTAATTGACTTAGCACCGACTCCCCTTTCTTTAATTTTTAAAATTTATATCTTTCCCTTTTTCTTTAATGTCTTTTACTCCCGCGGCGCAGCGCACAAGGAACCCTCCCGTGAGGTACCATCCTGGAGCCCGCCCAGGTAACCGGGACGGAGCGAGCGAATTAAGAGAGCGAGGGAGGCTGAGTGAGAGAGCAGCAGTAAGAGCTACCTGTTGGGGCGCCGTAGGGGGCAGGGGACGGGAGCCCCGCGTTAGGCTGGGCACTGGCCTCAGCGCCTCCCACTCCTGCCCTTCCCGGCACCTCTGGGGTTAGTTTCTCTGTGCGGGGACGGCGGCTGGGGTGGGACAGCGGAGGGACGCGAGGCAGTCGAGCGCAGCCCTTGGCAGAGCCGCGGCTGGCCGGGAGGGGACTGGGAGGAGGGTGCTCGCCGGCGGGCAGGCAAGCGGGCGAGCGGAGGTTGAGAAAGGGGCCCGGCGCCGCTCGTTTGCTGTGGACGCGCTGTTCCTCAGGATGCCTGCCTCTCTCGGAGAGTTGTGCCTTACTCCGGAGGCGGTGACAGATCTGCGTGGCGGGTTTCTGGTTTTCTTGCCCCCACCCCTTCCCCAAATCACTCCGAGAAAACACATATTGTAGCCGCAGATAACTGTGTCTAGGACACCGAGGCAAAAGGGCAGGGAGAGACAGCCAAAGCCACCTTTGACAGCAGAAGTGTTATCGCCATCGCAAGTATTCGTCCGGAAATCTGTCTGCCCTCTTGGCCCACCTAATTCCTCCACCTTCGCCTCCCCAAGTAGATAATCTATAGAAGTGGGAATGAGATGAAAAAGAAGTCAGGTGGCTTAGAGAGTGAATTGTTAAGTCTCCGTAAAGTTCGAGGTAGGTATTTCATGGAAGTTCGCACTAGTGTGGGATGGAAGAAGTTGGTGTGCCTACTGTGTTGTGTTAGTGTTTCTCTCTCTCTCTCTCTCTCTCTCTCTCTCTCTCTCTCTCTCTCTCTCTCTCTCTCTCTCGTTTCCATCTCCCTCTCATCTCCCTCCCCCTCCCCTCTCTCTTCCTACCCTCTCTTCCTTTCCCTCGCTCTTTCTATTCTCCAGCTTAGGGTTCAGATGGGGCTCTTGGATAGCAATGCCCTTTGTACCCACAAGAGGGCAACATCTTGAGGGCTTTGTGAACACTGGATCTTTCATCGCGGCGTGCTTGCTTGGGTTCTGAGAAAGTTTTAGCGAAACTTTCAAAGTGATATTTTATGTTATTCATAATATCAAAAAGTAAAGTCATAAAAAAGAATAAACAAGAGAAAGGTGGAGGAGGAAAGGAGGGAGAGAGGGGGGAGAGAGGGGGAGAGAGGGAAAGAGAGGGGAGAGGGGAGAGGGGAAAGGGGAGAGAGAGAGAGAGAGAGAGAGAGAGAGAGAGAGAGAGAGAGAGAGAGAGAGAGAGAACAGTTAGCTTGCCAGGGGAGTCTGAGCCACAGAAGATGGGGGAGGGCTGTTGTAATTGTGGGTTTGGCCGACTGACGACTGGAGTGCCCTCTTCGGCAATCTTAGTTGTAGCCGGAGGTCATGTAAATCGACCTTAAAAGAATGCATAAGCCATCAATTAAACCCTCACCCAACGGCTGATCCATAAGTAGACAAAATCTAACCTGGACAAAACGGGCTTCCTTTAGAGCTGAGCTAACCCCTCTCCCCCTATAGAAACTAAATGCGAAGTTAGTTTTGTTAGCGAATGAATATTTTGTTTTCTTGAAAAGTGTCGGGTTGATTCGCCGTGTGACTGCGCCGCCGCAGTTCTAAGAGGCGTCAGTGTTAGCCAGGCTGTGGCTCAGGGGCCGGGAGGACCCGCAGGGCTTCTGAACCTCCCCCATTTCGGATTAGGATCGTTGGCTAGTTGTGGGGTTGACGCTGGCCTAGGGCGGGCGAGACTCCAGGATCTCCGTAGCTCTCTGCGCCTGGGGTGAAGTTTACCCGGAGAACTAAAGAAAACCCGGGTGGCTAGAAGCCGCGCGCTCCCTCCTCGCCCTCCACCACCGGGGCTGCCCACGACTTTCCCGGGACGCTCGAGTTCCAGTTCCCCTTGCTCCCTCCACTATTGCACTTTACTTTTTATGGTCCTCTCAGCAGTACACAAACCGAACTCCAAGGCAGTTTGCAACCCAACGGTGGTCCTTTTTTGCTCAGCACGCTTGCTGCGCAGGCTGGCCCGCTGACGGCGTGGGCGAGGGGCGGCCCCGTAAGGCTCGCGCGGGTTCGGTTTCCAGGTCCTCCGCGCTTTAGCGGCACCCTCGGCTCAGAGCCTGACCCGCAACCTTCGTCCCTCTAGGCTCTCTGCCCGGCCCGCTACTGGCTGCCTGCTGCGGGCCGATGTTCGGAGCACCGGCTGGGCCCTGGGCGGGAGGCGGTGTTGGCGAGGCCCGCCTGCCCCGGGGGAGCTGCTTTCGGCTTTCTCCCTTAAAGGGCAGTGCGAAGAAGGACCCGAGCTTGTGCAAAGGCTGCTGGGGCTGAACTGCTGCAAAGGAACGGCCTGGCTCTGCGGAGGACAGACTGGCTCCGGGTCCGCGCAGCTTTAAGATAAAAAGAATTGGTGTGTTCGGACAGATAAAAGGTGGTCGTTTCCGGCGTATTATGAGTTTTATTTAAGCTTGTCTCACTCTGACCAAGTTTGAAAATGTTTGTTTGTGTGAATGACCAGTTATATACAGCCGCTCCTGTTTGTGGTGTAAAATAAGTCATTTACTTGGCTTGCGGGGCTGCTAGTTAGCAAGAAGGGCTGTTCTAGGCTGCTTCTGTGTGTTGCCTCCTGTAAGGGCCGCACTTGAAGTTTCAGTCTCAAGATAGCCCGAAACTGTCCCAGCGGCACAATAGACTGGGCTCCGGACCGCCAGTTTCTGTCTGAGAGGGAGTTCTGGTGACTTCTCGGTCCTGGACGCTGGGTTCCAGGGTGAACTCCAGTGGCTTGGCTTTTGGCCCTGGCGGAACCGCCCAGCCAGCAACCCAGAGGAGAGAATGCCCCTTCCCCCGCCCACCAGGGTCTCCTCTCTTCTGTCCTTTGTAGTCACATGTCCGGGTTTTCCCCCTGGTCCGAGAACAGACACAGCCCCGCCCAGTCTATTTCTAGAAGGTGGGTTCGGTGAATAAAAAGGTCAAGTGGTTACGTTCCCGAGCTGGTCCACAGTGAGGGGGGACAGGACAGCACCTGGCAAGGCTCGCCCCGCCTGTCCCCCCAACCCTGGCGGGCCTGCCTGTCTGCAACTGGCCTCCCTAGGCCACATTCTTGTGCTAGGTTCGAGAGGCGAGAGGCGGTAGGAAAGGGAACCCTGAACCGGCCCAGAGCAGGAGAAGCTGATCCCGAGATGGCATTTTGTTTTGAACAGTTGGTGGGGAGGACGCTTCCTCATAAGGTAAGGTGTCAACTGGACAGTTGGCTGCCCAAATGCCACATGTATAATTAGCCTGCGCACTCAGCACCTCATCCCCAAGGCCCATAGGCACGGGCTTGGCTGACTTGAGTAGCTCAGCTCAGCTCTGGATTACAGGATTCCCAAGGGAAGCCTAACCGGCCAGGAGAGCCTGGAGAGGCCCTGGCTAGGAAGACTGACCATGAAACCTCGCTTTTGATTTTTGCCTTTTCTCCTTCTCCAGTTTTTCCTAGTTTTCGGCTAAGGGGCAAGTGCTGGTTAGCAGAAGGTACCCAACATCAGCGGCAGGTTGCAGACTGGATGGGGGAGAGGGAGAACAGAATCTGGCCACATCCTGCCCACATGCTGCCCTGGGGAGTCTGCTCGAACACTTGTGTGTGCACTCATCTAGTGGGATCACCGGCCTTGGAACTGTATGACTTGGCTTGGGAAGAGACTTTGGAACTGCTCACTTGTCTTCCCGCTTCCCCTACTCTCAGAGGTCTATCACAATAATTCAGTGTCAGTGCCTGATTGTAGTTTCTGCTCCTGCTTCAGGCCTAGTTGCTTGGGGCTGCTAGTGGACCCCGGAGAGCTGGGCAGATCTGTTGTTTCCCTTCTCATTCCTGTTCAGCTTGGGGGTTTTTAGAGCAGAGCTTTGTCTCCCTGTCTGCTCAGATGGATGCTAGCTTCCTGTTGAGCTTTCCTGGACATCCTAGCCTGAGGCCAGCTTTAAGGCTTGCGGCTCTGTGCAGACCAGACCTGTGCAGCTTCAAACATGACCTTTCCTCTGTCATCCCTCTGCCACCCTGGACACTCGCTGTGGAATTCAGCATTAGGCATTAGGCACTAGCATCAATTTGCCTTCTTCCCTTGCTTCTAGGTCTATCAGATATAGTATTGGAAAGATTCTCTGTAATTTCAAAACAAATGAGCAAACACTTCTCTGAAACCTTCCACAGGTTTAGTGGGACAGTTAGCTTTCTCAGCAGCAGGAGTTCTGTGATGAGAAGTTGGGGCATGGCTTATTAAGTTTCACTTGCTTCAATGGAGAGCCAATGCAGTATTTTCTTATACCATGACCAAGGTTATAGCTGAAGTTTCTGTTCTCTCAGCCTGGGAATTTTTATCGATGCACTTTCCAGAGGGTCTTTGTTGTATACACATACATGAGCATGTGGAGAGGCAAAACGACATGTAGATTTCTTCTAAATATTTGAGAGACCTTATAAGAAATGTTATATAGCTCCTGTTCTTAAGAAAAGGAAACACTCCACTAAATGGTTCACATTTTGAAAGCCAGTGTGCACTAGAGGTCATTGGATCTAGTTTATGTATGGCTAAAGACATCAAGTGATCAGGACCTGGATACCAGAAAGAGACAAGGTATTCCTCAGGCAAGCTGACACCCTTAGTCACTTCATGAGTACTGACACCTCTTTCTTCTCTGCCCTTCCACATTTCTTACTATGGCAGGATGAGAAGATTTTTTTGTTATTGTTTATTTTTTATCTGGTTCGTTGTTGCTTTTATTTGTGAAGTGAAGAAAAGGAATGCTCTTTTGGAGTATATGTTTTTTTAAATTAAAATGCAAATATTTGAGCTGTTTTAGAATTATGAGGTATGATGCATTCTGTACTATATTGCATAACTACAATACTCAACAATATATTGTAAAAACAAATGTTAAGAGACTACTTATCAAGCAGTTATCATGTGCCTGTGTCAAGCTGACTCTAATGCATTCAGCATCAGTCTTAAATGGAGTGATATGCTGTGAGAATGTTGTCTATGAAGCATCTTTTCAGTAGCAGCAGAAAACAACAGATATTTTTCTTTATAAGGGAAAAGCAAAGATTTACAACATGTCAATATAACCAGTAAATCTTCCTTTTATAAAGCTTCAAAATATATAACTTTAAACACATAATGATAAATTTTGGTGGCATTATTGAGGTTTTATATAATTTTTTTATTTGTCTTGTTTTAGGAGATATTGGGCTTTAAGTCAATGATCAAATTCCTGTACCTATTTATCTTAAATATTATAAATCTGAAATATTTTATATAATTCTCTTTCAATTAATACAGTAGGTCCTGGAAGGATTGGTATTTCTTGAGAATAAGGTAATTCTCAAGGTATTTCTTGAGAATAAGGCTTTTAGTATTTTCTATCTTTTCATATTGGTTATACTAGTGATATTACTCACATATCTATATTTATGTCATATATACATGTATATATATATATATATATATTTTTCTACTTAAAAACAGCATTTTATGAAATTGTAGTTTGGGTTTAAGAGAACTATTTGCTTAAACATAGTTTGAGGATGCATATATGTATATCAATTGCTGTTTTTAAAGTAAAGTAGACCATTCCCTAGAAATGTGTCTAAGAGTACCGTATTAGTACCATATCAGACACAGACAGGTACTAGAAATGATAAAACACAGATAACACACTGGAAGATGATTTGCAGATGGTGTGTGATATTTGCCATCATGAGGTTAGATGTGTCATATTACTGTATACACACACACACACACACACACACACACACACACACACACACCTTTAAAAATTAACCTAGGCCATTTCACATTGATCAGGTTATGTGGATATATGAGGTTTAATGATGGCAGGTATTATTTTAGAAACCTGCTAAAATGAACAAAATAAACACTCAGTGCTTTTTTTTAGAAGAAAGGGACCAGATCTGGGTTTGGAATGCAACTTGCTTAGGAATTCTTTCTGGTTCTTTTTTCTTTTCTCTTTTTCAACAGGGAGAATGAGGGTGCAGGATAACGGCAGGCAGCATTTCATGTCCTCAGCGGATTTCACATTCCTTGTGATTAAGTCCCAAATGTGAAGATAGTCTAGTTAAAAAAAAGCCAGTGTTTTAGAATATATGAAAACAGTTTTTACTAGACACAGCATGTTTTAAATGGACAGTATGGTCTTGTCAGTTAATCTTTCAATTGTTATCTGAACATTACTTGTTTTGGTGAGAGATATCAGAGATTCTCACCATCCTCTCATTACATATTCATTGTTCATTCTTAGGAAGGATGTTTTCATTTTCCTTGGTCTGTAGGAGAGGGTAAAGTTTTTCAGCTAATTATTTTGTTTAGACATTTAGTCAAACTGGAAATAGTTCAAAATTTGCATTATGGTTTTGATGGAGCTTTTCAAGTATATAGTATCTGATTGTCATAGTTTGGATAATAATATCAACTGAAGAGCGTGGATAGAGGCTGAGAAATGGAATATAATTTAACTCTCCTCTGGGCTCTCACCTCCAAAGTGGGGTGCTGATGTTTTTCTTCAAATCTGTGGTAGTCTTAAAAAAAGGGAACAGGAAACCCTAAAATCTCAGAGAGGCAGTATTGATTCAATTCTTAACTGCAAATCCTTCATATCATTGCTCAAAATATCCAACTTTGCACCAATATTAGCCATTCTTTTTATAGTGACACCACGCTTAGTAAGAACTTCTAAGCACTGAGGTCAGGTGTTGAGATTGGATTCTAGTTTATTTTTTATGAATCAGATAAAGATTTCTGTGCATGAGACCATATGTGAAGATGAGAGAACAAGAACATTTCCATATCAAAGGCAATATATCTGAGGCTGCATGGTAATTAAGATGCAGTGGTTTGGGCTCTGCACTGGCACTTAGAGCATTGCCGGGCCCTGCGCATCATGCAGGCTGGTGCCTCTGCATACTTCTTGAAATACACTTATGATTTTGTACAAACATTTATGCCAGTCCACACTTTTCTGTGGATAATTTGTATTTCATCCAAACCATTCAAAGTCGAAGTTATTTTTTGAGCTACCCCCTCATTATGGCTTTTGTGCGTCAACTATTTTTATTCTAGTTGTTTGTATTTCCTTTTACCAGAATGATGGCTTGTTTATATTCAGAATCTCTTCTTGCTCCTCTAAGACCCCTAATATATCACCCATTTTACCATTCACTCAAAAAAACTTTCATCTTTAGGAAGGATGTGAGTTATTTTCTGAGGTTAATTGTAGATGGTGCAATCCACTATAAACTAATAAACCACATTAAAAGTTCACTGCCTAGTTATTTGTGCTTTACAATGCTAATATATTTAGGACTCCTCAGTAGCTTGCATAGTATATAATGTTGGAAAAATTTCTTTTCAAAATATTTAGAGAAGAATTTAGAAATCTTCTATTTTGCTTTTTTATAGCGTGAAAATATGTGGTGACATTCTTTTTCATACTCCAAGTGAGAAGCGATATTTTGAAACTGTAGAAATTTTGCATTTTATCTAGAGTTATTTGCTTTTTTTTTTTTTTTTACATTTAAAGGGAGATGTTTGATTTTATTTGTAATAAATTGGACCAGTGTCTTAACCTGTTGGGGGACAGAACAGTGATACAGTGAAACTTGCTGTAAAATAGAACAGTGAAATAGGATCTAACAATTGGTACTCCAATGCTTTGTCTATTTAGGACATTTTGCATCTTTGGGAATCAGCTTGAATGTGGTCTGTAACTTTCTGGACTTTCTATTTCTGTGTTTTCTCTTTATGAACAGTCTGCTGTGGTGCTCATAACAAGGACTCCACTTGATGTATTTCATTAGGAAGCTTTCAGGGTCAGTGGAACCTTTTTAATGCTTTCTCGGGAATGAAGTATTACTGTGTAGTAAGGCCTGATGTGATATTATGAATCCTGTAAGAAGTTTCCATGTTTTAGCTATTTTGGATTAAATTGCTTAAGTATATTGATTAGATGCTTCTCAGAGATGTTCCATGTAAATCGGCAGATTGAGAATTAGATCAGTGCATTGTATGATGTGCATATTATGTATGGTATGCAGACTTCTCATGCTATCTCAGATGTCACCACGAGATAACCCCTTACATGATCTTCCTGTCACCTTCATCGGTTCATTGTTTCTAGTCATAGTAAAGAGAGATGTTGAATTATCTGTCTTTAATATATTCATCCAAATGCAGAAAGGGACTGCAGTGCTGTTTTTGATTTCACCTTCTAAACACAGTCTCTGCTTCTTTGAAGAAAGTAGTTCTTTAAAATTAAACAAAGAAAATTGAAAACACTTCATTTTCTAAGTCTAAAAAAAGCTTAGTGAGTGTAAGAAGAAAATACAACACTTAAAAATAATCAAAGAGCACAGGTTTAAGAAGGGACTTATTCTGACACATGGGTGTGAAGGCTTCATTTCCTACTGTGCAGACATATCACTGGGAAGTGTGGTTGGGTACTTATTTCTTAGCACCCAGAGGACATCTGCTGAGGGCAATGATATTAGAGAAAACTTAGGCTTCCAGTTCCAGCTTTACTACCTGTTTACTAATGAATGTAGCATTTGGCTAGTTGCAAACTTGCTTCTTTTTTCCTGTTCTGTAAAATAGAAGCATCCATGTATATTCTTTTCTTTCCTAAACAGTACTCACCTGAATTATAGAGGACTTGGGAGAGTCCCAAGTGAGTAAAAGTAGTGTCTGGATTCATGACCTCTAAATTTTGATGAAACTCCAATCTTAAAATCTGGAAGCGATTGTGAAAAGTCACTTCATCTGTCATCTTCCATTCAAAATTGATGATCCTTACTTCATTTGGATCAATTAAATCTTTCCCTTTTGTATGCCTGCAACAAAAGAGATTTTATATCTGAATGTGATTATATACAAAATGTTTCACAACACCAGAGAGTTCTTTTGTCCAATAGATACATTTTAGTCTTTCTCTTCTATTTGAAGGGAAAATGGAAACAAATATTTTTCTTCATTTGAATGATAGACCTGCAAAGAGCAGAATCAGACATTTAGTTTTTATTTCTTGAATTTCATTTACATCTTACCCTAAACTTAATTGTATGTCCTTGGAAAAGTTACACAGTCTCTTCAAGTAACAATTTACTAGTTTAAAAGATGGGACAGTGATAGAATTTATTGCATAGAATTGCTGAGAAGATCCAGTGTGAAGAAGCTGTAGACAACTATGTTAGGATAGATGGACAGTAGTATGTGATCAGTACTAGATTCTTGACATGAGAAGTGTTTTTTATTCTTTAATATTTAAAGATTTTTCCAGTTTTAAAACTGCATTCATGTTCATTGTCTTTTTCAATAAAGAACATGCAGGACAGATAGACTTACCAGTCATCCTGCCTCTGTGCCTCCTGGATATGAATGCATGTCTCTTGGGACTTTGCTCCAGGATATTGTTTATTCCAAGCAAAGGTTAGAATAAAGATGCTGTAGGTAGGACTGGTTGTATGGTCTTGTCTTTCCATCTTCTCACTAGAATGTCAGTGCTCATTTGCTCTATCTTTGTGTTCACTTCCAGAGCTACCATCGCTGTATTTTCCATGACTAATGGAAATGACCAGTGCCCTGCTGACTTAGGAGCACTGCACATTTGTTTTGTATGCCCTTGATGAATGAAAAGTAGAAAATGGCTTGGCAAGTACATACTATAGATGACTAGTTTCAAAATATGGGGTTCACGGAGAGGAATATATAAAACTGTCTTCAATGATGGAAAGGTTGGGAATTACTTGATTACACGATTTTAAAGCTGAAAATGCATAATCCTTGAGGAGATATGAATATGGGTAATTCTGAGCAGTGTAGTCATTACTACAGTGGATATATATATATATATATATATATATATATATATACACACACATACATTTGAGTAGAAGTTCCTATACTGAGGAAAGTTTCTAGTACAAGGTGGCCTTTGGTCTGTGATAGAAAGGATGGTTGGAGCAGAGCAGTGGTGGCACATGCCTTTAATCTCAGTACTTGGGAGGCAGAGACAGGCGGATTTCTGAGTTCGAGGCCAGCCTGGTTTACAGAGTGAGTTCCAGGACAGCCAAGGCTACACAGAGAAACCCTGTCTCAAAAAACCAAAAAAAAAAAAAAAAAAAAAAAAAAGAAAAGGATGGTTGGGGATAGAAGTCAGGTAGTACCTCAAGGAACACCAGGGCAACATTTGATATAATTCTTTACTATCTGGTGAGTCTGAAAATGAAATGTCTCATTGTGTCTTTGTGACTTCTAAAAAGTCTTTATTTGCCATAAATGTGATATGGCCATAGACCAATAGCTTAATCACTGCACCTCTTTTTCTGAGCTCGATTTTGTGGTCAGAAACATCATGGATATATTAAAGGTACAAAGAAATCTTTCAGATTTGTTTCCCTTCAAAGTTTTTAAATAAGGTATAAAATTTTTTTTCTTTTGGTTTTTCGAGACAGGGTTTCTCTGTGTAGCCCTGGCTGTCCTGGAACTCACTTTGTAGACCAGGCTGGCCTCGAACTCAGAAATCCGCCTGCTTCTGCCTCCCAAGTGCACCACCACACCCGGCTGAAGGTATAATAATTAAGAGAAGTGGTTTATTAATAAATGCACTTGAACCCTGGGATATAACCCAGAGGTAGAGTGCTTGTGTGGTATGTACATACACACACACAAACACACACACACACACACACACACACACACACACACACACACACTGACAAAAAACCTGTCAAAATAGATAAGCTACTGATTCAAGATTATGAATTAGTATAATCTTGTATGTTATACTGTATGTGCTCCTTTCATTCATTTGAAAAGCATAGTTGCAGAGAAAATGCTATCTAAAAAGTTTCTGATCTGAGTATTAATTTGAATTTCTCCTATTTGTTTCTGGTGTTACATATTAATAGCTTTAATTTTAATAAGCATCAAGTTAGCAAAGTTCATAATTTTGTTGTGTTTATGGATATATGCCTGAACTTGTATTCAGGTGTGTGTGTCTTTGTATGTGTTTGCCAGAGGTTAACCTTAGTGTCTTTCTCAGATGCTATCAACCTTATGTTTTGAGAGAGGGTCTCTCACTAGTCTGGAGCTTGCTCAGTTGGCTGGGATGGCTGGCCAGAGAGCTCCAGTGATCTGCCTGCCTCTGTCTTCCCAGTTGGGTTTAGTGATTACAAGTACACACCACCATGCCAAACTTTTTATATATGTGGGTTCTAGAAATTGAACTCAGATTTTCATGCTTGCTGTATGGCAATAACTTTATCAACTGAGCTGTCTCCCAAGACTCTTCATAACTTTAAATTGAAGGGGAGCATGAAAGTAAATTCTTCCTTAGAGTATAGAAATAGGAATTCCTATAAGATGATAATGGACAATAGGTGGAACAACAATATGAATTAACCAGTACCCCCAGAGCTTGTGTGTCTAGCTGCATATGTAGCAGAGGATGGCCTAGTCGACCATCATTGGGAAGAGAGGCTCCTAGGTCTTGCAAACTTTGTATGCTCCCAGTACAGGGGAATGCCAGGGCCAAGAAGTAGGAGTGGGTGGGTAGGGGATCAGGGTGGGGGGAGGGTATAGTGGACTTTTGGGATAGCATTTGAAATGTAAATGAAGAAAATATTTAATAAAAATTAAAAAAATTATGAATCCCCCCTCTCCAAAAAAGATGATAATAGACAGAGACCATGGCAGGAGCAGGGACAGTAACAACCCCTTCCCATCCCTGAGAATGTTCAAACAGGCTGCTGCATTTATTCTTGTTAGTTTTATATTCTGGAAACTCATGTTTTCTAGATTCCCAAAGGCCTTTCCTCAGAGCTGAGGGATTCTGGTTTTGATCTGGAATTTCTTTAGTGTTTAACAGCTCATTTCTCCAAATTAAACATGCTCACTGAGATCTTGCCATTCAGGTGGCTGTGACATAATGACTGTCTGAGAAAGGACTGGGGGTCACACAGATTGCTGAAGTAGTGGGCCTAGATTCCAGTGGTCATCGCCTGCTTTGTCTTTGATACTCCTTTGACTTCTGGACACTTGTATTGTTTTTAACAAAATCATCAAAAAGTAATACCAAAGTGATACCAAAGAATGTTCTGGAGCTGAGTCAAGGGTGGGACTGGTAGAAAACAATTTTAAGGCATCCCGAGTCACATAAAACTAGGTGTGCTCCCTTTAAAGGAGCAACAGCTCAAACAAAAAGAAAATAAATGAACATAAGATGGAGGATGAATCACGTCTCAGTTATTTAGAGCAGTGTGTTAGCTAACTGAATCCCAGGAATTAAAAGAAAAAAAAATATATCACTCTTGAGTCACAAAGCCCAAATAAATGCTGGAGGAAAATTTGACTACTTAGAAATTTCTTAGATATATTCCTTTCTCTCATAGGCATTTATTTATTTATTTATTTATTTATTTATTTATTCATTCATTCATTCATTGATTCATTCATTCATTTGAGACAGGACCTCTCTACATAGTCCTGGTTGTCCTGCAACTCACAGAGATGGACCTCTCTTTGCTCCCAAGTGCTGGGATTAAAGGTGTGTACTACCACACCTGGTTCTAATTCTTTCTCACTATTAAAATTTTTGTTGAAATTAGATGTATTGAGATTTAGAAATAATTTTAATAATTTTGTCCCTAAACTTGTAGAACATTATAGAAAAATTTCTAATTTTTTTAAATGATACCAGAGCCTTGTATGTATTTAGCAAGGACTCAATTACAATATTTTAAGGCATTACTAACAGAGATTATCCACCTTTCTGAGCTTAGAACCTTTTGAGTTTTATAGACAATAGTTCAAGGGGGTGCTTTGAGCTGTACATTTGTATTGGTTTATACAGTTTCATTATACTGAATAGTTTCATATTTTAAATTGTGTGGTACCTTGTAGTAGGCTTATTTTCTTCAATGGGTGTGTGTGCTCATGCACGAGCATGTAAATAATCAGCTTAAATAGGGTAAAATAAGTGAACTTGGGCACTCAAATTCTTCTGTGTGGCTTTGACAAGGTTGAAACAAAAATGGTTGTTGTAATTATGACACATTTTTCTAAAGCACTATCCATAATTAACTATGTGCAAGCTGTGAAATTTGTGTATAATGTCTTCGTCATAGCTGTGTAGGAAGGTCATCAATAGTATCAGAAAGTGAAGAAAAGTTTATGCTTTCCTACAGTGTGTTAATGTTTTCTTTATATTTTTAGTACCACTTTTACTTGTTTATATTATTATTATTTTTGCTTTTTAATGTGTGTATAAGCTAGGCCCTGTATTTGAAATACCAACATATTAGGACATTTGTGTCAATGTATTTTATAGTTTAAGAAGCTAAAGTAGCATATATGTTAGTTTTGCTTACTCATCAAGTTTATATTAAGGTAGTTTTTTTTGTGTGTGTGTGTGTTTTTTTTTTTTTTTTTTTTTTTTTTTTTTTTTTATTTTTTTTTTTTTTTTTTTTTTTTTTTTTTTTTTTTTTTTTTTTTTTTTTTGGTTTTTTCGAGACAGGGTTTCTCTGTGTAGCCCTGGCTGTCCTGGAACTCACTCTGTAGACCAGGCTGGCCTCGAACTCAGAAATCCGCCTGCCTCTGCCTCCCAAGTGCTGGGATTAAAGGCGTGCGCCACCACGCCCGGCTCGTATATTAAGGTAGTTTAAAAAAAGAAGTAAAATTTTATTAAATGTAGTAAGAAGGGCATTGAATTATATGGTCATCAGAAAATTTCCCAAATGTGTCCTCTGTTCAGTTAAATCTATAGCTGATGCATCTTTAAAATATCCTTTATTACTAATAAGATGTTAATTTCAGCAGAAGAGTATGGTAGTACCATAGCTGTTGGTACCCATACTTCCTGATTTGGGTGAGCAGAGGAAAGACTTCCAGCAGTTTTAGGTGAAAGACACAGAATTTAGTATGTTCAAAGAAATATGGAAACAGAGACCCAAAGTAGCATAGGAATCTAAGCACAGAAAGTGAATCTGACAAGACAGGGATAAGGTTCAGGAGAACTGGGAGAATCATACATTAAGCATGTTCCTATTACACATACATAGTTATTTAAAACTTTAGACATGTCCTGTTGAGGTATTGTATGCTATATCTCCAAACAGATATTTAAAGGAAAGCTATAGATGGAACAAAAATTTTAAGATTAATTATGGTTTTCCATACTATAACCCAGGACATGTTTTGTTATTTGTAAAAGTCTTGGCTGCACCCCATGATGAAGGGATTCAACATCTGGTTCTAGGCTCCTTTTACTCTGCTTCGTGCTTTTAATGCTGTTACACTTAAACAGTGATCCTGGAGAAGGAAAGCACATGCATGGAGGGGAAAAATTACACTTTCTAAGTTGTGATATTAATTTTTTAATACTAAGCACAAAGAATGCAAAAACTTTTTTTTAAAATTTGACCCCTAAATCACCATCTTCCAATTGATTATTTTTACCAGTGGTAGAGAAGTTATAGTATTTTAATAATTTAATAAAAAGACCCAAAATCCATCAAGACTTTGAATATCACTAAACAGGTTAGAATATTCTGTTGCCAATTTTAAAATTGAAAACAGATGAGAATTTTTTTTTTTTGAGACAAGGTTTCTCTTTATAGCCCTGGCTGTCCTGGCACTCACTTTGTAGACCAGGCTGTCCTTGAACTCAGAAATCTGCCTGCCTCTGCCTCCCAAGTGCTGGGATTAAAAGCATGCACCACCACCGCCTGGCTCAGATGAGAATTTTTAAAGGTAATAGTCATAGAATTTTGGTGATCAAACCACCCAATGTGATGTGATGTTTACAATTTTTTTCAAATCAATGTGTAAATGGCAATTTTTTTACTTGTTTGATAAAATATGACCTTTACCTTAAAGAGACATTTTTATAGGTATGTTTCTAGTTGCTTATCTGTGTATCTGTCTGTATGTCTATGTACCTTGTCAATTTGTCTATCATTTATTCTAGCTATTTACCTGTCAGAATCTCTATCAATAATCTATCCCCCTCCTCTTATGTACCAAGTGTTATTTCAGGGAAGTTCAATGCATTTAGTATGTTAGGTCATTTGCTTTTGTTTCTTTTCCTTAATTCTGGAAGCTGCTCCCTGAGATAAGCAGGGAACCTGTGGATGGTGCAAGCCATTTTCCCTAGCGCTTCCCATTACCTTTATAGCTTTAGAAAGTCTTCCCTGTTCAGTGCATGCTTGTTGTTCTTTTAATTACTAAGACTTCACTTAAGCAAATTTGTTCTGCTGCTGCTAATAAAGTAGTTGTGTGCAGTGGATGTGTTATTTGCTAGAGATATTCTAGTGCAAACTGAATATTGCAAAACAGGGTTTCTATAACAACTTTTGGTACTGTGTCATTATGGTCAGCTGTAGCTGTAAGGTATGAACCTGAAAGAAAGCCCTACATTCAGGCTACTGCATTGTATCCTTTAGCCTAAGAATAAAAATCCCAGGCTGACTTCCTGTGTCTTTCTTGTGGTCTTTGTTTTTACTGTATAAGTTTTGTGTTGCAGAGGTCTGACATGACCCAAATAACTCTACATTAGGAGTATTTCCAAAAACTCTAGTCTCCTTTTGAGTCATTGAGTCTCATTAATAAAATAATTTCAAAACAGAAAAAAATGAAAATCTTCATGGTTTCACAGGTTTATCTTGAAAGGTAGATATTACATATGATACCTCAGCATTTGGAGGCAGTAGTTAGTAAGGCCTGTGGTGGTGCCTGTAGTCTCATCCTTTGTCCTTCTACCTCAGCCAGGACAACCACTTCACCAGCAGTTACACACTTCCTCAGTTACCCCTCGAAATTACTTTTATTAAAAACAAAACAAACTCATGGCCAAGATTGTATCTTCTGCTGTGTTACAGTGTTATATTTCAGAAATATCACTTTAGGCATGCTAAGAAAGAAGAAACATGTGGTTATATTAATCCGAAAAACAAGGCATGAAATGTCTTTGTGCAAATTTTCAGCCGTGGTTTCTATGAGTCTTTCAATCTTGTTTGTGACAGAACTGATGTACAACCCCAGAGGTTGTCATTCACATTGCATTCTGGGTAAATGGCTCCTCCAAAGTGGTGTATTAAATAGCTATGATTTTCATTCCAGGAAGAGACTGTATATTGTTGCCCTATTGTTTATCTTGTTTTTTGGTAGCTTTCTTGACGGGAGCAACAAGAACAAACATGCAGCCTGTTATTTTATGAAGAAACTCAGGAAATGCTTCTAAGTCTTTAATGTGTTGGTAAAATTTGTAAAATATTGGATTGAAATTTCATATTATTTTTAAAGACATTGTTGGAAAGAATTACAATTTAAATTTATATTTATGTACTTAGTTTTAAAATATCTTGCAGATTGTAAAGTCTTTATTTTTTTAACTTTTATTATTTAGCATCTCAAAGTACACTAGGGAAGGGTACACTGTCAATGTCATGGGATAGAAATTTGAATCTACAACTGTCTTCTTGAGAATTAGAAAGAGTATTTGCTATTTTTGGCCAGATCTGCTTGGATCATCATCCATCCAAAAACATACTATTAAAGAGCCCCAGCTTACAGTGACACATCTGGTCACAGGTTTATCATTAGGTTTGCAGATCTTTGGAAAGAATTTTTAAACTAACTGGGTACTTATTCAATATTAATTTAATTAAAAAACACTAGATATTAATATCTAAAATTAACATCTATTTTTTATTCAGAATGTCTTATATTGTATATGAAGCATTAATAATTAATTATTAATTAATAATTGAATATAGATAGCAAGGGGAAGTTAGAGAATGATAGGGGAGAATATAGAGAGCAAGGGGAAGTTAGAGAATGATAGGGAGAATATAGAGAGCAAGGGGAAATTAGAGAATGATAGGGAGAATATAGAGAACAAGGAGAAGTTAGAGAATGATAGGGAGAATATAGATAGCAAGGGGAAGTTAGAGAATGATAGGGGAGAATATAGAGAGCAACGGGAAGTTATGTGATCTAGAGCTTTCTTCCTGGGACTCCATCTCTGCAGAGAAACCCAGACAGCAGCAGGAAGGTCTGTTGCTGCTTCATGTGTTGGAATTCAAGAAGAAAGAATGAAACTTTATGGGGCCCCATAAGAGAAAGGAAGTAATCAGACACCTTTTATTTCTCATGGCAAAGTCAGCCTCTGCTTTTTTCTTTTCTTTTCTTTTTCCTTTAATGTAACCGGACAAGAAAGGCTTAGGATATTTAGAGTTCAGTCCATTTCTCATGCTTTAGGAGGGGAATGAGTGAGGGTTACTAGTGTGAATGTCTGCAGCTCTTTGTTGCTTCCATACTCAGCCTCCTTTGATTTAGTCAAAGTTGAAGTTAGAAAAGATGAGAAAGGTGGCGCCCAGTGATGGTCTTTGGCAACCACCGTCAAACCAGCATTTCCTACTTGTCCCCACCCTCCAACTCAATGGAATATTTTCTATGTGGATTGATTTAATAACAAAAAGTTTGGGAATTTCAGCTCAGCAAACAAACTTTGGGTGATGTTGGCTCTATCATTTCTCTCTAGGCATAAATTCTTTCATTGTCAGACTCATGACTTTTAAGGTGGTTTTGGCTTTGATGTCCTGTTTATTACTTTCTGGGACTGTACCATTTCTTCATATAAAACTTCTAGTGAGTTTTTCTGTTCTGTATACCAGTCTTAAGCCACCATGACCACAGTGCTTTCAGAAGCAACAAATGCTATGAATCTAATATATGATTCTCATGCTAGTGGGTTTATGAGCATATATGTAGAACTCTTTACTTCTTCAAACAGTTTCTGACAGAATGCATTTCCATGATGTGATCCTGGGTGATGTGTTCTTGCTTTCTAGCTCAGTGTCTAGGGAATACCTCAGGAAGGGAAACTTGTGTCTGTGGAGGAGCTTGGACCGCATGAGATAGGAAGGGTGTTGGATACAGTCATCCATTCACTGCATGTGCTTGGCTAGGCAGGCAGCTGTGGCCGCTGCCAGGCTTTTTGAGTATGGTTTCTGTCACCAAGAGAGTAGTCTGTCTTTGAAGTGTGTTAGTTAACTTCTTCTAGAATCTTAAGTACAACTGGCTCTCAAGAGGAGGAGGATAAGGGATCTCTAAGAAAAGAAAAAGCCACTGTTTTCATGGATACTTTTCTTCCACTAGTATTATTGTTAATTTTTTGTCTTTTTTTTGAGTTTATTGTAGATGAACAGATTTCAGCCTTTTTTTTATTCTTCTTTTCAGGACCTATTTACTGCCATGGATACAGTACTGACTAATGGAGTGGATGAGTATCACCAGTGTGTACTGACAGGGGTTGCTATGCACCATGCTTATTTCTTGGGCCCTTTCATAGAACAGAGGTGAAAACAGTACTTGTATCATAGTTCCTCAGAACATTGAATGAACAGATATACTTGAAGAAACATATAATAGCTGTAAATTCTCATTAAGCGTTTGTCATTTTATTATTAAATGGCCACCTCACAGTCACACAGCCATTGAGTAGCAAACCGTGGTAGGAATAGGTATCCTAGCTTGGGACCTTGTGGCATGTGTGCTTCTAACAAAGCTGTTCTTTTTTTTTTTATTAGATATTTTCTTAATTTACATTTCAACTGCTATCCTGAAAATCCCCTCCCCCCCCTCCCTGCTCCCCTCCCCACCCACTCCCGCTTCTTGGCCCTGGTGTTCCCCTGTATTGGTGCATATAAAGTTTGGAGTACCAAGGGGCCTCTCCTCCCAATGATGGCCGACTAGGCCATCTTCTGCTACATATGGGTTCTGTTTAGTTCATATTGTTGTTCCTCTTCTAGGGTTGCAGACCCCTTCAGCTCCTGGGGTTCTATCTCTAGCTTCTCCAATGTGGGCCCCGTGCTCCCTCTTATGGATGACTGTGAGCATCCACTTCTGTGGAAGTCAGCTATATCAGGGTCCCTTCAGTAAACACTTGCTGTCCTATGCGATAGTGTCTGAGTTTAGTGACTGATTATGGGATGGATCCCCGGTGGGTTAGTCTCTGTATTGTCCATCCTTTCATCTTAGCTCTAAACTTTGTCTCTGTAACTCCTTTCATGGGTATTTTGTTTCCTATTCAAAGGAGGAATGAAGTGTCCACACGCTGGTCTTCCTTCTTGATTTTCTTGTGTTTTGCAGATCGTATCTTGGGTATTCTAAGTTTCTGGGCTAATATCCATTTATCAGTGAGCGCATGTCCAATGACTTCTTTTGTAATTGGGTTACCTCACTAAGGATTATGTCCTCCAGATTCATCCATTTGCCCAAGAATTTCATAAATTCATTTTTTAATAGCAGAATAGTACTCCATTGTGTAAATGTACCACATTTTCTGTATCCATTCCTCTGTTGAGGGACATCTGGGTTCTTTCCAACTTCTGGCTATTATAAATAAGGCTGCTATGAACATAGTGAAACATGTGTCCTTTTTACCAGTTGGAACATCTTCTGGGTATATGCCCAGGAGGAGTATTGCAGCATCTTTCGGTAGTACTATGTCCAATTTTCTGAGAAAATGCCATACTGACTTCCAGAGTGGTTGTACAAGCTTGCAATCCCACCAGCAATGGAGGAGTGTTCCTCTTTCTCCACATCCTCGCCAGCATCTGCTGTCACCTGAATTTTTGATCTTAGCCATTCTGACTGGTGTGAGGTGGAATCTCAGTGTTGTTTTCAATTGCAATTCCCTGATGATTAAGGATGTTGAACATTTTTTCAGATGTTTCTCATCCATTCGGAATTCCTCAGTTGAGAATTCTTTGTTTAGCTCTGTACCTCATTTTTTAAAGGGGATATTTGTTTTTCTGGAGTCCAGCTTCTTTAGCTCTTTGTAGATGTTGGATATTAGTCCCCTATCAGATTTAGGATTGGTAAAAATCCTTTCCCAATCTGTTGGTGGCCTTTTTGTCTTGCTGACTGTGTCTTTTGCCTTACAGAAGCTTTGCAATTTCATAAGGTCCCATTTGTCAATTCTTGGTCTGACTGCACAGGCCATTGGTGTTCTGTTTAGGAATCTTTCCTCTGTGCCCACACCTTCGAGGGTTTTCCCCACTTTCTCCTCTATAAATTTCAGTGTTTCTGGTTTTATGTGGAGGTCTTTGATCCACTTAGACTTAAGCAACAAAGCTGTTCTAATGGGCAAATTAATCAAGAGTTTTCCCCTGACAGTCATGAGCCAAGGTGATTAAGCAAGTAAGTTGGATAATCAGGTAACACAGGAGCTCTCTCTGAATCTCTCTCTCTTCCTCTCGCTCTCTCTCTCTCTCTCTCTCTGTCTCTGTGTGTTGTGGAATCTCACTGGTGAAGGTATTAAAGTCATCTTCCCTGAACATGCTGTGGCATTGACTGTAGTGCTTACATTAAGAGCCACACTCTTAGCTTTATATGGTTTCTATGCTGGGATTTTATCTCAGTTATTACAGAGTTGCAAAGTGAGGCCATGGCTCCAATATGAATGAGTTCAGCTAACATGACTTACTGACTTTTTCTGTTAGTCTCATTTTTACATGCAGAAATCTCAAATTCTCTTTCCTTTGGACCAATTGGATGGTTCCTTTTCAATTGATGGCCTCTTGTGTATCTTTTAGGCTCCTGCTCCTGCTAAGGTTACCCTCTCTGACATTTATTGTGTTAGTGGCAGAACTTCAGTGATTTAGACAGAAATACCTGTTTCCTTTTGCCTTTGATGTCTCGCCATCTCTTATTCTGTGCTGTAATGCTTTCTAAGTGGATGTGTTGCTTTCTTTGTGTGTTAGCCAGGTCCCAGGCCAGTGTGGTCGGCTATCTCTCAGTTGGTGTTTTATGACATGGAGAGTGACATATAACCTTTAAGTAGCACTGAGTCTATTTAAATTTCTTTTTAGTGGACATTTAAGTGCTTTTTAAGGACAGTAATCATTTCAACTTGAAGGCTATTGTGTAGATATCAATTTTAGAGTAAGGTAATGAAAATACTGAAGCTTTGAATCTCTTCTTGACTCCAAAGCTTAAAATATTCTTCCCTGAATCTTTATTGCCTCTGTGGTAAGATGATGTGGAAAAACAGTTCTCAGTCAAATGTTCTGAAGACCAGAGATTGTGGGTGAGCACACTTTTGCTTTATGACATGTACAGTGTGGGAGAGTTAGTTTGGGGTTAAGGAAACTCAGCAGTGTGAACATTGTCTCCTCAGAGTTCCATCTCCTCATCTGCAAAGTTATACTTACTTCCTAGCGATGCTTTAAGATGCAAAGGAATAAATATTAGTACTTGTTGGTGGTATAGTGTTTGCTATCATTAAAGTAAATGTCTGTAAAGACCCAAACAGAAGAATATTATATTCAACATACATAAAATAGACAACACGGAGTCAGGTGGTGGTGGCGCACGCCTTTAATCCCAGCACTCGGGAGGCAGAAGCAGGCGGAATTCTGAGTTCGAGGCCAGCCTGGTCTACAAAGTGAGTTCCAGGACAGCCGAGGCTACACAGAGAAACCCTGTCTCGAAACACACAACCATAGGGCCTTTGAGAAAAGCCTGACTCATATATAGCAACACATACTTTGAGAATTAGTTCAACCAGAAACAAATAAACCTGTTGGAGCTAAAATTCCTTTATTACAAGATCAACCTTGTCTCTTTTCAGTGTCATGGCTTGTGGGGAGGAACTGACACAGGTACTCAGTGAATCTAGACGTGTTATTTCTTGGGCTCAGACCTGTAACTGAAGTGGCAAGAGCAGGAGCTTCAGGAGTTTCAGGAGGCAGCAGTTGCCCACCAAGCTTTAGCATTGGACCTAGTAGCTCATTCCCAGGGAGGGCCCAGGTGAATCCTGACTGCCCGGGTCACTGCTTCCTTGATCCAGAAGGCTTTAGGGGAGTTGTCTGTCTGAGATTGGTTTGTCTGAGATTGGGTTGTTGTATTGGAAATCCTTTGATTTTCCTCTATTCCTCTTAAACTTTTTATTGACATGAACTCCAGGTGACCTTTCTCCTCAGAAAGCATCTCTCCAGAGGCGCTTAGCCTCAGTCCAGCAGTGCCAGGAATCTGTGGGTTCCAGAGGATCTTAGCAGAGGCTTCAGACTGGCTATGTCAGATCTGGGATCTGAACCTGAGTTTGTCTGATGGTAAAAACTAAGCTCTTTCTATAATGGTTCAATGCTTTTTGCCTGGAGAAGATGGCACTGGGGAGAGATCTAGGAGAAGCATCACTAGGGGATCCTGGTTCATCGTCTAAACTAATGGTGAAGTGAGGTTAAAGAAGGAAGCTGTGGAACTGCAGTAACTTCCTGGGTGCTCGATGCCCTGAGGGTTGTAGGTGACAGGAGTCTCTGCAGCCACCCATGGGCACATGAGAGTGCATTCTGGATGCATGTTGTTTGGGTTATAAACTCAGCCTTTTTGCGTTATGAAACACACCTAAAGCTGAAGGACTGCACCAGTCACCCTTTCATGATGTGATTCCCCGTGATTATCCATTGCTGACCGGGGAGCAGTAATGGAAATGACCTTCTCCTGTTCATCACAACTTAACCTCCACCTGGACATTTGTGAGGCTAGTTAATTTGTGTCAGGCACCTAAGAGGTGCTTGGCAGGTACTGCTCAGTGAAAGAATACCCGGAGTACTTTATTGGATTTGGGTATGGCAAGATCTAAGCCATAGAGGGCAAAGATGTTTTGCCATTAAATCTAATAACCTGAGTTCAGTTTCTGGAACCCACAAGGTAAAAGGACAGGACTGTATCCTACAAGTCATCCTCTGAATTCCATATTTACTCCATAGCATATGGAGTATATGCCATGCTCACACATACACACACAAAGTAAATGAATGTAGAAAAAAAGCCCCATTTTTTGTTTGATGTGTTCAATGAAGATATGTTTCAAGTATTAAGTTTTCCTTAACCCTGCAAAGTATGTGCTATTATTTATGGTTTATAGATGGAGGGCACTTAAGAATTAAAGAATTTACTTAAGGTGACATTGTTAAGACATAGTAGCCAAGGATTTGAGATTTTAAGTACAACTGTTATAGAGTACTAGGAATTATCACCTTTTTTGTCCTAGATAATTGCCTATTAATAGAACCGCCCCCTTTAATGGAAGCCACCTCTTACTGTTGGCTCATGAATCTTGCTGCCAGCTCAGACTCCTAAGCCTTTTATTTACTGTGACTTGTACTGTGCTGGCTGCCTTGTGCCTCAGCGCAAGACCTTGTCTTTATTTCATATAGACATTCTCTGGCTACATTCATGTGATCTTTCTTTCTTGAGTTATTTTGGATTATATGGTCATATGGTTTCCTCAAACAATTTTTTTTGGCATTTACTGATCACATAAAATTTTACCCCTTAATATTATTAGTATAGTGTGAAACATTTTGATAGATATTCTAGTGCTTAAACTTCCTTATATTCCTTTATTAAAGTAGCTGATTATATTGCGTATAAATACATATTGCTGAATCTGATATATATATATATATATATATATATATATATATATATATATGAATTTATATCCATAATTCATGTATCTTAATGCCATAATTATAGAGCCAGGGTAATAGGAATGTTCTGGAATCATGGGGAAAGCATAGGAATTTATAATTTCTTTAATGGTTAAAAAAAAAGCTAAAACCAAATCGTAACTATAGAACTATTTTATCACTGTACATTTTAAAGACCTAGAGATTCAGTTGCATTTTATTGATCTATTCATTCTGCTACCCTTCCTTGAGTCAGTTTTTGTAATGTGTATTTTACTATGGAATCCTCTTTTTCTCTTGGTTTAAAAACTATATTGAGGCCAGTGAGGTACCTCATTTGGCCAAGGCTGGGGACCAGAGTTTTAATCCTAGGACTCACATGGTGGAAGGAGAGAACTCCCAAAAGATGTCTTCTGACCTCCTCACATCCCAGCACCATACACACACAAAATAAATAAATGCCAAGAACCCTCTAAAAATATTGGTATCACAATTGATATGATTTTAAAATTGTTTTCTACTTTTATGTACTCATGGGCTATATTCTACGTTTTTCTTATGTTTTAAAAGTTTTGTGATCTTTTTGGATCTGATTATAGCATTCAACATATTAGTTATTCGAAATGGTTGAGTTTTCTGGCATATAGTTTGCAGTCATTATATATTTACAAGGCTTAGTTGAATATAATTCAACAAATACAGAAAGTACCTTCTATTTATCAGAGAGGCACTAACAATTCCAAGGATGATTCTAAGAGGCTCCTGTCTTAAGAACCTTACAATATGGTAAGGATGTTTGAGGCTGATTATAAACACTGTGCTGAACATCCACTCATCCAGAAAAACAGTAACAAGATAGGACTTGTTCTCTTCCTGCTGAATGCTTGGTCCATATGGTATCTTTCTGTATAGATCTGGGCATGTTGTCTTGGTACTTAAAATCAAATCAGATTTTAAGTACCAAGTCTTAGGAAGACTTTTAGGCAATGTTCTAATAATTCTAGAATGTTATAAATTTTATCAACTAGAAAATTGCTTTTTAAATTTAAGCAGGCATGTATGTTACTTAGAGGTCTTTAGTAAAATTCAGATTCTGATTCTATTAGGAGTGAGGCTTAAGATTTAGTACATTTCCCCCAAAACCCTTAGGCCATGTCTCTGCTGCTTTTCCTCTGTGCTGCTGACTGGGACCACACTTTAAGTAGTTGAAAGGTAAAAGGTATAAAGATACTATGTCTTCTGTTATATAAGTAGAAAAAAGGAATGTTTCATAAAAGTAACAAAGAAGCATCTAGAGGGCTTCTTGGCTACTAGCAGTCAGTTACTTCAGGCCATCCTAAAATTAGTTTCAATTTGTAGGTAGTAAAATTAAAATGTGTAAAGATAAGATTTAAAAAAATCTCTACATTCAATTGAATGATTAGTATAGTGATTCATTATACTCTAATTTCAGGCTGAGTTCATTGATAAGAAGCCATGATTAGGCATTCCTAGGTTTAGTGATCACATCAATGATAGAGACTGAATGAGATCATCACACTTGCTTTGCAAGTGCCTCACCACTCATGACGAGAAAACAGTCTTCAACAGCCCGGACTGAGGTGATAAAATATCCCTACAAATGAAGCTGAACTCTTATCTTACATCATATACATTAACTTCAAATGTACTAGGACTTAAATTGAGAGATTCAACTCATAGAAGAAATAGGGACTGCATTTCTGTAAGCTTGGTGTAGAGAATGGTTTCTTGGATATGCTGTGAAAAGAAGAGAAATTGGACTTCATCAACATTAAGAATGTTGTGCTCCAAAGGAAACCACCAAGGAGTTAAGGATAACATATAGAAAGGAGGTAATTTTTACAGATCATGTGTCTGATAAGGTGTCTATGCCCATAAAAATCCTCAGCGCTCTTAGCAATGAAAAGACGACACCATAATGTTGTTGTCCTTCAACATATTAAAACAAATTCTAGGAAAAAAGGGAACTTTGATAAAGGGCAGAAAAATCAACCAGTATTTTTCCAAATAATATAGCTAACTAGCCAATATGCATGTACACACACACACACACACACACACACACACACACACACACCCACTGCTGAATATCATCAAGCATTAGGGAGTGCTAGTTAAAATCACAGTGAACTGCTGCTTCACAACTTCACGCATCCCAGGCTCAATATGAGCAGAAGCCAACAAATGTGGATAAGCTTGTGGAGAAACTGGAATGCTCATTCCTTGCTTATGGGAATGTAACATCATGGTACAACTTAGAACTCAGCTACTTGATTTTCAAAGCAAAGTATACAGTTACTGTAAGCCCCAACTGTACCATTCCTACTAGCTAATACACATACAGACTCTAGATCCAGGACCTGTGTGACAAGAAAGCTTTGATAGAAAGAAAAATGAGAAGCCATAGAAGAAACAGTACAGTGGAAAACAATGCATGGCTATAGAAGGTGTAATACGATTAAAACCTTTTGATTTATGCTCATTTAATTTACCAGTTTAAGAAGTGAGATCATATTCATTCACACACACACACACACACACACATATATATGTATTTGAATATAGAATTTGAGTATATCTGAGATTCTGTTTTTAAAACTATAAATTTGGAAAAACAACCTCCCTCTTTCTC
The DNA here is from genome assembly GCA_902729485.2 of Mus minutoides. NCBI lineage: Eukaryota > Metazoa > Chordata > Mammalia > Rodentia > Muridae > Mus > Mus minutoides. The sequence continues at coordinate 1,879,838 of LR749682.1, read as the reverse complement.
CTCTTATTCCATCCTGTCTTTCTTTTTTTTGTGTGTTTAATTTAAATGTTTTTTTTTTCCATTACCTACTTAACACTTTGAAGCATTTTCTCCTCATTTTAAAAACTATAATCTATTTTAGGGAGACCATCAAATGCGATAAAGACCTTTAATATAAGAGTATTATTAGGAGACATAAAGTATTTATTCTAAATCTAAGAATTTCAAGTCTTCACAATGTAACTCTTCAGAAATTGCTGATAGCCTCAGTTCCCTGCTTAGTGCATTTGCTCTGGAGGAACTGTCATGTCAAAAAGATTAGGTTTTAATTCAAAAGAAGGAATCTCTTTATAACCAGTGTTTTAAAAATCTCTTTAAAACTGCTGTTACAGAAGATGTGACTTAGTGCTTTGAGGTGGCCGAATTGTTTGTGAGGTAGGGGATATTGTAATATAGGCTGTTTCTTATATGTTTTGTGTGAGAGACTGATTCTAATTCTTTTTTTTTTCTCTTTTTCTTTTTTTTTCAACTTTTATTAGATATTTTCTTCA